>LPNX010930486.1:152654-177913 GCA_001517045.1 Pseudotsuga menziesii | reverse complement strand
TGCTCCGAGTAGCTATTTGGCCGGGGCCATGGACTGTTTCCCTCTCGAGGGTTTTAACCACGTGACAAACATTGGTGTATTGATCTGTGATCTGTTTGTGTAAAGCAGTTATTCTTGGTGTTCGGTCCTTTGGGAGTACCCTGTGTACCCTAACAATTCCTTGGTGACTGGGGGATCAAGAACCTCTATTTTTCAATTTGGATCTGTGCCAAAAGTCTCTAGAGATGCCTCTTTGATAATGGTCTATGGGGAAAAGTGATCACATGTAAATATTTGAACAATATTCCTCTGTCTATATGGCTTAGAAGCAAGTGTAGGACAACTACAACTTCCTCAGAGATTTGGAGAAGTATCTCTAATACATTTCCTTTCATACAGCATGAGACCTTGGATGGTTGATCGGTAGGTGTCTTCAAGTTTACATTGAGATTGATCCCATCGTTTGCATGTTGGAAAAGTAAACTCTTTCTGTGGTCCTTATCAGACATCTCCAACATATAAATATTATAGTATTACAATAGGAAGTTAAGTAGGTAGGGGAACATGTCACTGGGTGGCACTTGGAAGAGGACTTGCATATGTTCGATGATTGGTATTTGGAATGGGAGGCCTATACTACCAAATTAACTATGGATGACATTATATTATATGACTACAAAAACATCATAGTATGGTGCCTGAATAAAAAATGGGGCAATGTCACTGCTTCATTGGCTTGTAACACACTAGTGTATCAATACTTTCCTAAGCATCTTACCTAGTGGATTCCGTGGGTATGGAAGGGAAAGCTCCCATCAAAAAATCAGTGTTTCATTTGGTTGGCTCTAAATAATAAAATTTTAGCATGGGAAGGTGTTACAGCTAATTTTACCACACATGGTGGATCACACCTTTATGGCCTTCCTTGTCCCTTTGCAAACTCTTTAGACCCCATGGACCATTTTTGTACCTTTGATGTTTCCAATATCATCCCTAAAAGCATGTCTTATTTGATATACACAACTTTTAAACCTATTCTCACATATATACATGGATTTGACCCTTAAACACGCGTACATCAGGATGTGTGCAAAAGGCCAAACAGTTTTGGAGTTTTCCTTGATGTGGATCTGGATCACTTGTCTCTTGGCCTTATATATGCCTTGAGATCACTTAGATTCGACCTTCCATTACCACATTGAAGCACTATATAAGGAACCCTTTGGATACATTGAAAATGGAGGAATTGAAGAGAAAGAAAACTATAGTCCATTGTTGTCAGAGCTTATACTTGAGTCTGCATCCCTTTGTCCCTTGGAGCACTTTGTGTTCTTCCCAAGATTGCATTTGCTTGTGAGATTTCTATCGAGAGATGGAGGATTTAAGTGGTGGAGGCCCGGGTGGAGGACTCAGTTTCTCCAATTCGCAGATGTGCCGACAGAGGTTGTCACTATTATAATCTCTGTTTTATATAAATAGAAATATCTTTTCCTATTCAATAATGTGTATTTAAATGAGTATTGAATCCATGGATGATTTTAAATGCTTATATGTTATTGATTATATATCCTAGAGTAGGTATAACACAATTATATATAGCATGCTTGTCTTGTTTGCTAAATGTTGAGATAACAAATTACTTATACAAGCGAGAGTGGAAAAGCTCATTGGGGATCTACATCAACCGTCTGGAATAAGGTATGTATCAAGATCCTTTAATGTTAGATGTTTTGTTTCTCTTGCATATAGGAAATGATTGATTTCTCGGTTACTCTGTCTATTGTGGTACCCCAAGCCATAGGAATTTTTCTCCGTAACAGAATTGGCGACCATACTGGGGAGTTCCTAGTCATTTCCTTTGGGGGTTTTTTATCGGCATTCAATGTTCTTGAATTGCTCTGATTTCTCTATTTCTGAGTTGGTTCTGGGCAAATGTATGTCTGGTAGTGTATGATAGGAGTAAATTTTGTCTCAACTTGTCTGTTTTACCTTATTTTTATCTCTTTTTCTTCCTATATGCGATTTTTTGCTTCACAGTCACGTGTACATGAGGTTTTTACTAGGATATCCGCGTATATACGTGGGTTTTCTGCACATAGTCATGTATGCCCTGAGTTTTTATTTTTAGGGGAATATTAAGTGTTTATAGGTGAGTTTTGATGATTGCTGAGTCTCCTTGGATTCCTCTAGAGTCTATATACACCTCTGTTTCTGACTAGAGACGTCTTTTAGTTATAATTTTTTTAAAATGTTCTTGTCATTACATTTTCTATTTTTTGTTTTGGGATTAGTGCATTAGGTCTCTTTTACCTTGGTGCTTTACTTGGGTGTTGTCTGATAGTGCTTGCAGAGTATGGGGGTGGTAGAGTCATTCTTTTGCTTCAGTATCTCATTTTATCTCAAAAAAAAATACAAAAATATTTGCTTTTTGCAACATGATGCATTTTGCATTTTGCATGGTACTTGCACTAGGTTTGCTTGAAATAGTATTAGTTAGATTTTCATATAGGAATGACTGCATTTTTCATTTGGAGAATTTTGCATTTCACGTAGTAGCATACCCCATTTTTCATTTGACATGGTGCATTTGCATTGATTGTTAGGTGTGCATTTTACTTCTTGTTGAGTCATAACACCATTAGTTGCATGATCATTTACCCTTTTGAGTAATAAGCCAATTAAAATCAATGCATAATAAAATAAATTACACTCTTTTCTTTTATAGGGTGCACCAACAAGATTAGGTTTTAGGGTCTTGGAATAGTTCATTGTGAGTAAATTCTCCAAGACCACTGAACAATAACATGTATGTGCCTGTCCAGGTGAGAGTGTGAAATTCCTTGGTATAATTAGTGTTTCTCAGGATCCTCCTCTTACAAGGGAGTTAAGCACGAGGCAATGTGAACGGTTATTGATTGGGATGACCCCTAGTCATAACTGAGTAGCACTGGAGATATTTCCAGGATTTTATTTCGTATCTGGGGGCTCTTTCAAGAGTTTCGGGCTTTGCTACCCTGCCCATATGGTCAATCCCTCCTGCAACTGTCCACCTGAGCATTGATTATATTGAGGTGAACTTAGTTTCCTTACCTAGGTTATCGAGGGGGTACTTCACAGAGGTTATTCTGTAGGTGTCCCGGCCAGGTTGGGGTCAGATAGCACAGTTGCTATATGCGTTGAATCTAAGGGCCACAATAATTGGTTACGAACCTCTGCTTTTTGTGTATGGGAGTCTCAAGCCTCTCCTAAGGGAGACATACCTACTTCATTTGGGAGCTCACATATCCTACCCTTGCTTGCTTTTGATTTGGATTTACATTATATAGGTGTATGCTCTGTGCATGCTAGTTTGCCTAGGGTTTGTGTAATTAGATAGAGTCTTTTTTCATTTTTTGAGTCATTGTGGATTCAGGTGCGGCACTTCATCGTTCTCGCCATTTAGTAGGACTTCCGCTTTCCACATCTCATCTTCCTTTGGGAGAGAGAAATAGACGGTCTGGAAGAACTACTTATCACATTGATTCACACACGATGGGAGATCACAAGGATGAGATTCCTAAGATGTCCTCTCTACCTCAAGAGGTTGGGGAGGAAGATCCTACTCCTGTATATGATCCTTCACCTGATATACCTTCACATTCCGGACATGATCCCTCATTCGTAGGTCACCGGTATTGGTTTCCGGGCAACAAGGCTCACCATGAACCCATAAGCACTAGTCATGTTAGTTATGGCATGCCTGATATCCATGCACATGATCTGGCACATCATGCCGAGTCAAAAATTGAACCTAGCACTATGCCTGGGGGCATTCCATTCCTTTCAATGCAAAGATATTTGAGAGCACTAGTCACATTACACCTTCCATCCCGGTAGTGGAAGCTACTTCACATGTTCATCCTAAACCTAATGTTAGTAGCCATATTTGGATACCAAAACCAATATGAGTGACCATAGGGAATACCACTTATATCCCTTCACATGTCCCTTCATCCTCTATTCCTACTCCTTCGAACACTTTTTTGACAACCCTTCCTCCCCCTCATTCACGTGGTCCTTCGGGTCGAAACATTGCTACTAGTCATGTTCGTACTATGACTACTTGTAGTACAGTAGTTTCTCAGAGTCAAACATCTCTTGTTGTTTAAGGAGGTCATATTCCTATTTCTGGATCGTCTTACGGTCCATCGCATGGTATTTCCCATATCGCTACTTATTGAGCTTCTCATGGGATATCCCATGGGACATCTTATGGAACTTCTCATGCACCATATTATGGACAAAAGTATGGATAGAGTTATCAACCTTAAGGGTACAGGTATCAACAGCCTGCTTACTCCTCTAATTATGGCTTTGTAGCACCACCTAATCAAGGTTCACCACATCATAATGCTTCCATGCAGCCCTATACGGGTCAAACGGGAGGAGGATATTATGGCTAAGGCCATAGTATTTACAATAGTCAGCCTTGTATGAACCAAAACGATCAGGGATCATGGCATAGAATGACTCAACCTAGGCTCCCTTTCCTCGCAATGTTAAATTTACCTGACTTATTGAGACTAATGAACGATCCGGTATCTTATGACCTGGCTTGACCGGCTGTCCCTACCAAGCTTCCCTCAGACATTCCCAAATTTGAGGGAAAACCAGGAGACGATCCTAGTGAACATGTCACTGCCTATCACCTTTGGTGCTCTTCCAACTCTTTACATGATGATTCTATCCATTTGAGGCTATTTCAACGCACCCTCACAGGGCCTACAATGAAATGGTACATAGAGTTACCAAAGGGGGAATTCGTTTTGTTCGATGACCTTGCTATGACTTTCCACAACCACTTCCAACTACCAGTGCATTATGACATTGGTACAGAACTCTTGTCGACATTTCGGCAAGATAAAGCCACACATATCTTGAACCATATCCAAGAGTGGCATAGATGAAAGAGGTTTATTAAAGCTTTCATACCACGGGAGTTTCTCCTTGAGTGGTTCCTTAAATCATTACTACCTTATATCGCGAAGGATGTTTCTACATCCAGAGTCCAAAACAAGGAACAAGCAATTTTTAGGGCACTAGAACTGGATTTGATTTATGCTCAATCCGGGCTATTATATAATATCATACCTAATGCTCCGAGTTCTAGTTTTGATCCCAAGATCAAACCTAGACCACATGCTGATGGCATTATGGGATGTACAAGTGTCAAACCTGTAGACTCGGTTATGAAACAAGTGAGTCAATTGTCTATTAATCAATCCACGTTGGGACAAGCTACGGCTTCGTCTCAATCCACCCAAATGGTGAGTGTACTTTTTGTGCAATCGTCAGACCAGAAGGGCAACAAGAAGCCTAGAAGGAATAAGAAAAAGGGTAAAAACAATCGTAAGGGTGGGAACAAGAACGAAAATGCCAATTTTAATGACAAGAATGACCGTAATGTTGGGGGGGGCAAGCAGTCTAAACGTAAGGTTAAGTTTCCTTGAAAATTATGTAAGGATGACCACCTCACTCACTTGTGCCCTCATATGGAAGACACCTCGAGATTCATAGCATAGGGCACAACTGTGCTGACCAATACTTTACCCCATAATCAAAATATGAACTTGAGGACCCATGATCCTCATTCTGCGTCAGCTGGAGATCAAGATCTGCCAAAATCCAGTACTGGTCATGGTTGTATCAACATGTTGCATGCTACTAAAGTTGTGACTTGTGTGAAAGACTATGGTTCGTCGCAACCAGACCTTGGGAGAGAAACTCCTCCTACCAAGAGTCCTTTGCATATTGAAAATCCTATGGATAAACCTGAGAGTGAACCTCGTATTCCTAAGGAAATATTAAAGCGTCCATGGCATAATCCTAATGCCCAATCTGTCCAAAACTATTCTGTTGTCAAGGATCTGGGCCACACTCCTTGTGCGATGTCTGCGCTTGAAGTTCTTCAGAGTTGTCCGTTGCAAAGGAAAGCTTTGCTTTCTACTCTTGGAGTGAATGATGATAACTCTTATTCCGTCATAAAATTTGAAACCATGGGACTACAGCCTCGCTTTCCTTACTACGTGTCCCTCTTGATTCATGTGGAGTGTCTTAACATGACTATCAAATGCACTGTGATTGACGAAGGCGCTGCTACTTTTGTGATGTCCTTGTCGTGTTGGAAGGGTTTAGGTTCTCCTGAGTTGTCTAAAGCTACTACCATATTGACTTCCTTTGATGGTAGATCGTTTCGGCCGCATAGAATTCTTCCTTCTCTTAGAATCCATTTGGGAGGGAATATCATCGCGATCGAGGTCGAGGTGGTTCATGCACCCCTTGATTACAATATTTTACTGGGTCGAAATTGGATGTATAGTATGCAAGTTGTAGCCTCTTCTCTATTTCGAGTTGTATGCTTTCCATTTAATGGGAAGATTGTTACAATTGATCAAACATCATTCAAAAATCCGAGTGTTAGTGCATCGTCGGGATCTTCGATCCCGATTATCGACCACTCTCAGCCGGCAACTGGGAGTGTGGGTGTAGGTATGTATCCATCCCTTATGGGGACATTTAGTTGTCCTGGACCCATCCTTATGATTGGATCTAGTTTCGATGGGGATTCATATTCATTGAATTTGGTGTCTTTTCTCACTTTCCATATGGAAGATCCTTGGATCCTTCCTACACCGAGTCCTTCAAACAGACCTATCGAAATAGACATGCCATTGCCTACAGCTATGATTGCATATCAAGCAAATCTTGATTATGTTGCAGATCCTGGTCCTTCCTCTTCATGGATGGAGGAGGAGGAACCATATGTACTGCCTGCATGGGAAATTGAGTCTTCTCATGCACATGACTTCCTTGGTAGTGTTTTTTTGTCAAATGAAGCTATTATTGAGGCCATGTCTAGGGTTGAGCCACCTTGGGAAGAGTTACATCATAGATCTTATTTTCTTCTCTAGATTGACCATTTGGAGCATGAGGAATTTAGGGAGATTCTTAGCAATAAGATTGGTAGTCCCGTGGTTCCATTAAGCTCTCCTAGTCAGATGGTTGATGGGAACATGGAAAATATATCACCTGCGATTCCTATCAATATCTCTCGTGATCCTGGAAAGATTGATAATGTCTATATTGGGGCAGAATGTTCCCATGATGAGATTCTGGAGTATACCAAGCTATTCAAATAATTTCGTGATATCTTCGCTTGGTCATACGAGGAAATTCCAGTTATCAACCCTCACATTGTCGAACATGAAATTAAGACTTATCCCAATGCCAAACCTATTCGACAATTTTTGCGTGAGGTGAATCCTAGAAAATGACCCACGATTAAGGCTGAGATAGAAAAGCTGTTGAAATTTGGCTTTATCTATCTCGTTCCCTTGATAGAGTGGGTTTCAAACCCCGTTCCAGTTGATAAGAAACAGGCAACGATACGTATATGTATTGATTTCCGTGATTTAAATCATGCATGTCCTAAGGATAATTTTTCCACACCATTTATTGACCAGATTTTGGATGAGTGTGTGGGAAGTGAGGTATTTTTCTTCATGAATGGATTTTCCGGATATAATCAGATTCAAATTAAACCCGAGGATCAACACAAAACTGCATTTATTTGTCCTTGGGGTATGTTTGCATATCGAAAGATGCCTTTAGGTCTTAAAAACGTCAGAGCCACATTTTAGCGGGCTATGACCTTGATTTTTCATGATCTCAAATCGATTATTGAAGTATTTTTGGATGACCTAGCTGCTCACTCTCAACTGAGAGTGTGTCATTCCTACCAATTGAGATTAGTATTCGAAAGGTGTCACCACTACCAGGTTAGGTTAAATCCTCATAAGTGCATCTTTTGTGTGAAGTCAGGTCGCTTGCTGGGATTCATTATTTTCAAGTAGGGTATAAGAGTCAATCCCTTAAAGGTTGAGGCAATACTTCAATTGTCTCCCCTAAGAAATATTAGACATCTTCAATGTTTTCAAGGCATGGAAAAATTCTTACGGAGATTCATGGTTAACTTTGCCAATTTGAATAAAGGATTTATGCATCTTTTCAAGAAGGACACTACCTTTTGCTAGGATGAGGGAGCCCAGGAGTCCTTTGATGCTCTTAAGCGAGCCTTAGCATCAACCCCCATGCTTAGTCCACTTGACTATAGCCGTGACTTTTTTATTTATGTGGTCACGTCCATGGAGAAAATTGGTATGGTTTTGGTTCAGGAGGATGAGGAGATCCATGAGCATGTCATATACTATCTGATCTAGAACCTTATTGATGTGAAAATCCATTATTCTCATGAGGAGAAACTTGCCTTAGCTACCGTTCATGTGGTTCAGAGATTGAGACACTACATTCTCCTTCACCAAACCTTGGTAGTAGCTCATGTCAATCCATTTCAGTTCATCCTCACTAGAAGGATGATCGAGGGAAAGTATAATAAATGGATTATTATTTTGCAAGAATTCGATCTCGAATTTGTTTTGGCAAAATTGAAGAAATCGTTAATTTTTGCGGAGCTCATTTCTGATTTCCCAAGTGAGGAGGAGGAGGAATTTTATGAGGATACATTTGTCGATGAGCATATCTTCTTGATCTCAACTTTGGATCCATGGTATAGGGATATTATCGTATATTTACAAACATTGAAGGTCCCTACTCACCTTTCATGGGATGAGTGATGACAATTACGTCACATATCTAAGAACTACCTTATAGTGGATAACACTTTGTACCACCGTGGGGTAGATTCCATTTTACGTTGTTGTTTAACCCATGATGAGGCTAAGGTTGTGTTGAACGATTGCCATGGAGGGGCATGTTGTGGTCATTTATCTGGGCTTTCTACAGCCCAAAAAATATTGAGAGCAAGATATTTTTAGCCGTCAATCTTTAAAGATTGTGTTAATGCGGTCAAGAAGTGTCAGTCTTTCCAGGTGTTTGCACGCAATATGCGCTCACATACTACCCCATTACATCCAATTATCACCACCAATCCCTTCACTAAGTGGGGGATTGACTTCATGGATTGCAACCCAGCTTCAGCTGGAGGGAATCATCATATTATAGTGGCTGTTGATTATTTCACGAAATGGGATGAGGTTATGCCCACGATTAAATTCGACGGTGAAACGGCCATGCATTTCGTATTCAACCAAATTATTAATCGGTTCGGTATTTCGAAGGAGCTTGTCATTGACCATGGTAGGCACTTTCAGAATTGAATGATGGAAGAGTTGGCCTCAAAGCTAGGGTATAAGTAGGAGCACTCCTTTTCTTATTACCCTCAAGCGAATGGACAGGTTGAAGCAGTGAACAAATCACTTAAGTCCATTCTCCAACGAACCACCACACAAAGAAAAACAAATTGTCATATCATGTTATATCTTGCTTTGTGGGCATATAGGACCACAATTAAGACTGCCATCGATTTTTCTCCATATCAGCTCGTACATGGAGTGGATTCGGTCTTGCCAGTTGAATGTGAAATCCCTTCATTGAAACTAGCTATAGATATTTTACCAGACACTTCCACATTGGAGGAACATTTGGTCCACTTAGAGCAGCTTGATGAGCAGCGCTGAGATGCTTTAGTCACTCTAGAGGTAAATAAATGTCGCATTAAGGTCCAGTATGATAAGTCTATTCATCTGAGGAGGTTTAGTGAAGGAGATTTGGTCCTTTTATGGGATCAAGTTAAAGAACCCATGGGGGCAGGGAAGTTGAATCCCATGTGGCATGGTCCTTATGTGGTCAAAAGTGTGTTAGAGAAGGGTGCCTATGAGCTGGTAGATTATGAAGGGACAACCTTGGCAGGGCCTAGAAATGGGCTCTATCTTAAAAAATATTATGCATGATCTTCATCCAAGGCTGATTATTGGATATTATTGTACAGTTTTTTGCATAGTTAGGTTTTCTTATGGTGATCGGGTTTGTTGATTAGCTTTTGTTTCTTATGGCAGATGTCGATGGAGTCTTCCGTTTACATAGGATTCATTGATGGTGCTAGCCTCCACACTCAACACTCAGCCTCTGTTTATTGGGTGATTTATACTCCTACGGATCAGGTATTGTCTTCAGGAGGCGTATGTTTACATCCCTCTTAGAACAATGTTGATGAGTATAGTGTCATTATTGAGCTATTACGGGTTGCCATTTCACATGGTGTTCTCTCTCTTGAGGTACGTCTTGATTTGTAGTTAGTAGTGTCACAACTTAATGGCTTGTACCGGAATAGGGATCCGACATTATTATGAAGATTCTTATGTGTGAGATTGTTAGAATGGCAATTTGACAACATAACATACATACATGTTTCAAGAATTTATAATCAAGTTGCTGACTCATATGCTAACTATGTGTTGGATTGGCATTTGTTTCATAGACCTTAAGCACATCACAAACATACATTTTTGCACACATGTAAATAAATAAAATCAATCATCATAAAAGTATTTCATTAAACATCCAAAATGTGACGTCATAATACATAAGTGTAATAATACAAAAATGGGGCTTCCAAACCACCAAAATATAATACACGGTAGTATAAAAATGAATCACTCTCATGTCTCAAAGCCTGTGGAGGAGGAGGGGGGTTCTGATCGTGGTAGAACACCATGGCTCTAGCTAGTCGTCGGAATAACCAAACCCATGCTCGTGGTACCCCAACCACCTGACGCTGCATGGCCTCAGGAAAGTCCTCGACTTGCGCCATGGGTACTCTGTGTGTCAGTCGTACAAAGTTTGTGTGGATGCTTTGGAGCGTCCACTCTGCATCCACACCCATGATATCATCTCCTCTTCCCCTCTATCTATGACGAGGGAAGCCGTCAGTCCGCCGTGGTCCAACATCTGCATACATATGTCAGGTTTTCACTATGTGTCGTCACACCAAAACATGTCTTTTGAGTCTATATATCAAAAAAAAATAATAATAATAATTCAAAAAACTTTAAAAAAGGGTTGGGATTCATTACCAATATCACCATATGTTGATCAAGGTGGTAGGGGCATGTCGGGATCTCCCCGAAAATCTATCCCTACATAAGGGTAGTCATCGATGGAAATAATACGATACCACCACAATGGAAAGAAATCAGCTGGGTAGGGGTTGGACACCCTACCTCTGCCTAGTCTGCACATAGCATCTGCCCAATTTCGTTGGGCTAGATCTCGAACCCCATGATGAGGAACGTCAACTCTAGGGCTTAGCCCTGGAACACGCTCGAAGAAGAACGTACTCAGTATACTGCCCAAACCAAAGTTTCATACCCTACCCATCTTGTAGTCACTGAGTTGCTACTTCATGTTACTCAACAGCGTAGTACTCCAATCATAAACTGTGGGTCTCATGCACTCCACTACATAGAACATCAATGGCGGCGAGGCTTGGTGGAGTGATGCTATCCCAGCTATCCTGCCAAGTGCTAGTAGTATCGCCTCCAGGCCTAGTACTTGGATGGAGTTTTTCTAGATCTGACTCCCAACCTTTTCTATGTTTGAAAAATAGTATACTGCAATATACTCATCAATGGTGAGGCCACCTTTGGGCCTGCGAGAGTGTAGGTTCACCACCTCTCCCCGTTGGGACAATCTTGTAATGAAATATATGTCCTCCACCTCTATAGTGAGGGACATCCCATCGATATGGAAAGACTCTGAGTCTGCATCCCAATATTCTACTAGCATCAGTAGGAGTCTTGGTATGGCCCTCAGGCTTCCAAGACACCAAAACTTGTATAGCCCGCATGCACGTAGCACTTGTTGAGCCATCAAATCACCCCATAAAGCCTCTTCTACGTCTCCATGTTCCCTCTCCCTCCATTCTAGTACCATCCTGCACATTAAAAATAATTTTTGGTCATTAGATACCTTAAAAAACCATTTGCATGGCCACATACATGATTGTTTGCAAAACAGTCGCATATATACACGGGTTTGGGCGGTTTTTCCACGTATAACCAACCCTATACATGGAAAAAACCTCGATTTCCACGTGGGCCGAGAAGACTAATCTAGATTGACCTAGAAGTTAAAAATTGACCATGGAAATTAATAAAATTTACATGAAAATGGAAGAGGAGAACATGACTAGTTACTTAGAACAAGCGGTGTTGAATTTCGTCGGACGAAGCTCCTGGAATTCGCGTTTGAAGTTCTGAGCTCAAAAGGGTAAATAGTTTCAAATGATATGTAATTTTTGAATTTTTTACTATTTATAGAAAAAATTTGAAATTTTTTACCCCCTTTCTATAGTTTTGAACCGTTTCTGACTATTTTAGACCATTTTGGACTAATCTAATGATGTAGGAGACCGTTTTGAGTATCATTTCGACCATTATTTTGACCCGTTTGTGCTGATTTCAGGTATTATGTCTAAACTAGCATATAGGTTAGATGTCATATCTGTTTTCATTTTGCATGACCTTATGACCATTTCATGATAACCTTAGGTACAAACCCATTATATCTTGTTATGGAACCTTCTTGTTGTTTTATAAGTGACATAATGTGAATGGTAGAGCTTGACCATACATGGGTGCTCTAGTTAGCTCCTTTTTTGCATTTGGTGCCCATGCCGACATTTTTCCCTTTAGGGTGTGGGAGTCCTTTGTATAGTGTCACCATGTCTTTGCACAAGAGCCTCATACTCCTATTGATCTTTTTGCTAGCCTTCTTCCCCCACGACTCCCTTATGTCAAGTTGTAATTGCATTATCATGAGTTTTTCCTGCCTCATTGAGCCTTATGCCGGCTTCCCTAACTTTGATTATAAGACATATAGCCTGAGCTTGTCTCATGTCTAGCCATGCAGAGCCATTTTATATATCTTTTATAGCTTGATTCCCCATTTTTACCAGGAGGGGACTTTCCCCCGAGTGTCATTATACTACACATGTGTCCTTGCATTGAGCATAGGTATGTTCCGCTGCTTGGGACTAGTTTGTTTGCCCATTGACACTCATTTCCTCCTAGTCTGTAACTATAAAACACTTTTATTATTTTTCAAGCTTTTCAAAATATTTGAAAAATTCCAAAAAAAATTAAAAAACCAAAAAGCCAGACAAGAAAAGATGTTATCTTTGGCAGTAGTCGAGTTGTGTCGCCTTCGAACATAGCACTGTATATCACATCCGTTGGTTGGGTTAATAGTTTGACTTTGGGAGCTGTACTTGTTTCTCTGAGCTTATCTCCACCGACTGGTTAAGTGTTGGGGCTCGACATTCAAGGTCCTTTATTTTGGCAACTCCGTGGTTTTGGTGTGAAGCTTGTAAGCGGAGTTGCGACCCAAAATAGTCTTAGGGGTGTCGGGGGTGGGTAGAAGCCCCTATTTTTGTAAATAATCCATGGTTTAAACTCATGGTTTTTAAGCCCATGGTTTAAGTCCATGGTATTGTAATAGTGCACTTGTATAAATAGTCACTTATGTAAAGGAGTCAGGTTGGGCTTTTGAGACTTTTAATGTATGATGATTTGATGCGAAGGAAGAAAGACCTATTTTAGGGTTTAAGGTTAAGTCCTAGCTGAGTGCATGGACGACCTCTGCAGCTAAGTTCGCAGAGGGTTTTTGTAAGAAGGTTAAGTCCCAACTGAGTGCGTGGACGACCTCTGCAGGTGAGTGTGCAGAGGGTTTTGTAAGAAGGTTAAGTCCAAACTGAGTGCATGGATGACCTCTGTAGCTGAGTGCACAGAGGGTTTTGTAAGAAGGTTAAGTCCCAGTTGAGTGCGTGGACGACCTCTGCAGCTGAGTGCGCAGAGGGTGTTGGAAGAAAGGTGATGCAGTTGAGTGCGCAGCTTAGGATTGCTGAGAAGATCTGCAGCTGAGTGCGTAGATCAGAACTATTGTTTGTAAAGAGTTGAATAAAACGCAGTTCTGTGGACGTAGCCCCTACATTGGGGGTGAACCACATACATCTTGTGTTGTGGTAGTTCCTTTTGTTTTGTGTTGTTTTGTTCTACGCATTTAATAAGTATGTGAATGATAAGTAATATATACTGTTAAGTAATAACTTCACTGTGAAATCCCAGTTAAGGGTTAAGCAAGTAACTGTCTGTTTATCTAAACTATGAAGCTATTTAAGTGAATGTCGAAGCTGTATATTGCATATTTATTCTTTGCTAAGGCTAAAGGTACAGTAATATCCCTCTTCTGCTTACAGAAAACTGATTCTGCGGCACCCCATAGCTGTTTCAGGTGAGACTGCAACCTGTTCGTAGGTTGTTGCCAAAAGGGCCAACACTGTGGGTCTTTTTGTTGGTGTGAAGATAAAAGGATAAAACCCAGGTCTGCCCATAGCCCAACAAATTGGTTCCGTTGCCGGTTGAACAGTATTTGCTCAAGAGGTATTTACATCATACCTAGAGGGATATGTTTTGGAGGCCCTCAGTAAAAGAAATCGATGACTAGATCAAAGATACCTATCTGAAATTTGCGAAACAAGAAAATAAGGATCCTTGTCATAGCTCAGACGACTTCTTGCAAAGGTACATTTTTGCTGATATTTATGAAATTTTCTTTGGTAGTATCCACATAGAATTGCACGAGTGGCTATCCAGGTTGACAGAAAGAAGGACAAACTTCCAAGAAGATCAGTCTCCTGCCTAGACCCCAGAAAGAATTAACTTGTTGAAAAGAGTGAACAACGCAGTATCTCGAGCTGTTGACTTATGGACAACGCGAACCCTTGAAGCATTTGTGATGGAGTTCACCATCCACACACATACTTCTTTCAGCGAAGCAGAAAGACAATTCTTCAAAGGACCAAGGGGTAAGTACTTGAACTCCCTTAGTTTGAGAATTAAAATGCTCTTGGCTGAAAAACGCATATTTCTTATTGAATCATATTGCTATATTTAGTGCTACTAACCTATGTTTGAAAGTGAAAGTGACTTCGATGAGCAAAATGGTTTGCTTCGAAGTGGTAAAAGATACAAGAGAACTTTTGGATCCCTTACCCTAGGCTAGAATACCAATTATACCCCTTTAATCCTAGAATATTCTGAATCTGAAGAAACCCCTTTTGTTAGAAAACCCTCCTATCACTCCGCAGCGAAGATCTGT
Organism: Pseudotsuga menziesii; assembly: GCA_001517045.1. NCBI lineage: Eukaryota > Viridiplantae > Streptophyta > Pinopsida > Pinales > Pinaceae > Pseudotsuga > Pseudotsuga menziesii. The sequence continues at coordinate 162,880 of LPNX010930486.1, read as the reverse complement.
CATCCCTGAGAACCCGTCGTAGTCTGAAAGTAACCCTAGCCTAAGTAGTCATGTCATAGGTCAGTCTACCTCAGTAAGTTCCCCTCCCCCTGTTACCAGTTTTCCCCCTCCCGCCCCCCCCCTCGATCCGCTATGGCCCATGTAAATGATGATATCAAGCTCCCAGTCTTTAGAGGAATTGGATCAGAGGATCCAGAGCAATTTTGGTTCTTATGCAAAGCTGTTTGGACTGCTAAGAATATTATAGATCAGAATACAAGAACAACACAGCTGGTCACATCTTTTAGAGACCGAGCTTTGACCTGGTTTATGAAGTTTTCCAGCACCCAGAACTATGTCTTGGTCGATATTAAAAAATCCATGATTAAAGAATTTAAGAAGCCTAAATCAGAGTCACAGTCTATAACTGAACTGAAAGAAATTCAGCAGAAGCGAGGTGAATCAGTTTGGGACTTTGATCAGAGGTTCAAGGTTCTGCTGGATCAATTTAGTTTCACTATTGGACCATAGAAACATAAAGAATGGTTCATTGCAGCACTGTTGCCGCATATCAGGACTCCACTTATGCAATAGAAGGTTGCTGATCAGCAAGAAGCATTGGAAATTGCTATGAAGCTTGAAACAGCTCCTGTCGAAGATAATTCTAGCATAGCCCAAATTCAGGAACAGTTAGCAGAAATGGATTTGGAGCTTCGCGACATGAAGAAAGGAAAATCCATTCAAGAAGTGGTTTGGTGTACACGATGCAAGATAGAAGGTCATGAAAAAGAACAGTTCCCTGCACTAAGAAATTACCTGAATACTGGTGTGCCCAACCCGTTTAACCCTATTGTTCTATATTTTGAGATCTATAGAACAACTGGCCAGCATCGACCTGAAGATTGCTATCTGCTACAAAGATATGTTCAAGTACCTAAGAATCCCTACTGCAAGTTCTGTAAGTCAGTAGGACACAATGAAGATGAATGTCGCAGTTTTGACCTCATGAGAGAGCGAACCTATGATACTTATAGGGTACAAAACAATGCACAAGGCAATGAGGGATATGGCTACCATGGTGGTAACCCAGGTCGAGGTAATTTCAGAGGTTGTGGTGGTATTCCTAGAAGAGGTCGAAGACAGGTTATATGCTATAACTGTAATCAGGCTGGCCATGTAGCTAGAGACTGTCAGAACCCAACTACGACATGTCGATATTGCAGAGCAGTCGATCATGTGATTGAGCAATGCCCATTGCTGATAGCCAAGATACAAGAAAGAAATGTCGCTCCTACTCAGAATGTTCAGATGATTGCAGTAGAGAAAAGACCTTCCCTAGCTCTCAATGTTGTTACAAGGAGTGGAGCTATGACGCAAGTGCAGAATACGGAGAAACAATCTGTCGAGGCTTAGGTCCGCAAGACCCCAGAGAAAATTCCAGCCTTTGATGTTGGCAGAGAAAAAGAAACATTTATGGAAGCCAAGAAAGACTTTGCTGATCCCAGAACATCAGTAGAAACTACGCAACAGCATCAACAGCAGTTACAGTCTCAAGAAGCTTCTCCGGATCAAGTAAGTACACTAGCATCATTTTTGCAGAGTTGTATGAAGCTATTAAGAAACAAGAACGCTTTGAACGAGTTATAGAAAGTTCTTCAGTCTTGCGAATCTCAGTGAAGCTTTGATAAAGGAAAAAATGTTAATAGAGTTAGAAGGACTGGAAGAGAAATGAGATTGCATGCTCAGATAGGAGATTATGACATGACTGATATTATTTTATACCTAGGATCAGAAGTGAATGTCCTAACTAGGCAGACTTGGGAACAAATGGGAAAACCTAAGCTTGAGTGGTCCCCTACACATTTGAGATTATCCAATCAGTAGAAGATTGTTCCCTTGGGAAGATTCCCGAGTGTACCAGTAGATATTGATGGAGTCAGTACCCTAGCAGATTGTGATGTCATTGAAATAATTGATGATAGCAACCCCTATCCAGCCTTGCTAGGAATTGAATGGGCAATAGAAAATGATGCAGTAATCAACCTTAAGAATAGACAGATGACTTTTGAAGGAAAAGGCCTGAGAGTCATAGTACCATTGGACCCTTCTCAAGGAGAAAGGTATATAGAGCCAGTCAAAGATGAAGATCAGGATGTTTTAGATCATATTTACAACATCACAGCTAAAGAAGAAGACTATGTTAACCCTACTACTGACGGTATAATGGAGTGGCAGTGTGACAGTTCTTGTATGATTGATTCAGATAATGGCCTAGAGAACTGGCAGAATAGACTATATGAGTTACATGGACATTGATGTGCAAGAATTACCAAGTCTCTCAGATGGCTTAGCTCCCAGACAAGAGCCTTACCTATTTTTGATGGCTTGACAGACCCAGAATATTTTATTGTGCAATTTTCAGAGCAGGTACCAGATTCACAGAAAAGGGAGACTCTAGATTCAGCCTTCAGAGCCATAGCTACCAGATGGTGGAATGGTCATAAGAAGTTTATTCATAGTTGGGAAGCTTGTCAAAATTTTCTGCAAGAATTACCAAGTCTCTCAGATGGCTTAGCTCCCAGACAAGAGCCTTACCTATTTTTGATGGCTTGACAGACCCAGAATATTTTATTGTGCAATTTTCAGAGCAGGTACCAGATTCACAGAAAAGGGAGACTCTAGATTCAGCCTTCAGAGCCATAGCTACCAAATGGTGGAATGGTCATAAGAAGTTTATTCATAGTTGGGAAGCTTGTCAAAAGTTTCTTCGCCTGAGATTCATAGAGCAACCTCAGGAGGTGCAAAGCAGATTTGATGGTAAGGCTAGCCCTCAAGAACACTTGGAGAAATGTTATGAAGCATGGAAGCATGTACCTTTTGAAGAATGGGTACATAGGTTTGTACACACCCTGGAACCTGTCGCAAAGAATTGGTATGCAGAGGTGGAGCTTCACCATGGTACTGTAAGTTGGGATAGTCTTGTTGATAGTTTTGTGCTTACATTTTCTATTAATGAGGTTTGCCCTGCTTTAGACGCAACTGTTAGGCTGATTAATACTAAGGTGTTTGATAATAAAGACATAGTCGAGTACCAACCTGATTGGAAGGAACAAGAAGCTAATGTAGTAGAATGCTATAACCTCACCATTGATGAATATGATGACCCTCGCAACATCTATATTCCTGAGTCAGAAAGACATTGTGAAGTACATGGACCAGCAGTCGAATCACCTGAAGTAACTCAGCCCTTGAAGACAAGGAAAGTAAATATTGGATCAGAAGAAATGCCTAAGTACTCTACCATTAGGGATTATTGGGACGAAGAAATGGTAAGCAAAGAGACTGAACTTCTCCATGAGTATTAGGACTTATTTCCGACGAAGTTCTCAGAAATGAAAGGTATCCTTGGTGATATAGGAGTGATAAAAATACCCTTGAAAGCTGATGCGAAGCCTATGAAGCAGCATCCTTATAGGCTAAATCCTAAGTATAAAGAAAAAGTCAGGATGGAGCTAGATAAGATGCTCACTGTAGGAATCATTGAGCCTATCGAAGAGTCTGAATGGGTCAGCCCTATGGTGGTACAAGAAAAGAAGACCAAGGGTGAAATCAGAATCTGTGTTGATATGAGGAAGCTGAATGATGCCTGTTTGCATGATCCTTTCCCTACTCCCTTTACAGATGAAGTTTTAGACAATGTCGGAGGTCAAGAAGTGTATTTTTTCACTGATGGATTTTCAGGTTCCCATCATATTAGAATTGCTCCAGAAGATTGACATAAAACAACCTTCGCTACAGAAATGGGATCTTTTTAGTATACAGTTATGCCTTTTGGATTGAAGAATGCACCTGCTATGTTTTCCAGAGTAGTCATATCTGCATTTAAGGAATTCATTCATAAGTTCTTAGAATTTTTACTTTGATGATTGGACTATCTTTGGCTTATTGAAAGATCATATAGCCAGTTTAAGACTTGTGCTAGACAAGTGTAGACAGCATCAGATTTCATTGAACCTGAAGAAGTGCATCTTTTGTGCACCTTTTGGAATTCTTCTAGGCCACATTGTATGCAAGCAAGGATTGATGATGGATCCTGCAAAGATAGCCATTATTGTGAACTTTACACCTCCAAAGTGTGTTAAGCAACTTCGCACTACGCTTGGTCATACTGGATATTATAGGAAATTGATCAAAGGATATGCTCAGATTACAGCCCCTATGGAAAAGAAATTAAAGAAAAATATCAAGTTTGAATGGACACCTGAATTTCAGGAAAGCTTGGAAATTTTGAAGGAAAAGATGGTAACTGCCCCTATCCTAGTATTCCCTGACTGGAATAAGGAGTTTCATGTTCATTTCGATGCATCTTGCATTGCTTTAGGTGTAGTATTGGCTCAGTTAGGTGAAGGTAATATTGATCACCCTATTGCTTTTGCAAGTAGAAAATTGTCCACAGCAGAAAAAAATTATACTACGACATAACGAGAAGGTCTAGCTATGGTTTATGCCTTGCAGAAGTTTCGACATTATTTATTAGGATCTCATTTTAAGATGTTCACTGACCACTCTGCTTTGAATTATTTGGTTAACAAGCCTGTGTTAGGTGGAAGGATATGCAGATGGCTGATTTTGTTTCAGGAGTATGACTTTGAGATCATAGTTAAGCCAGGAAGACTTAACCTGGGGCCTGACCATTTGTCAAGGCTCGAATCAGGAGAAGAACCCACTAGTTTGGATGAAGGTCTCCCTGATGCCCAATTGTTTTCCATCGAGATGGTTGATGACTATTTTCAGGACATTGTTCAGTACTTGTCTACAGGTTTTGCACCCTCTGAGATGACAACACAGGTATTTTCAGGACGGGACACTAGTGAGTCTTAGGGGCCTGTTGGGGCTCGACATTCAAGGTCCTTTATTTTGGCAACTCCGCGGTTTTGGTGTGAAGCTTGTAAGCGGAGTTGCGACCCAAAATAGTCTTAGGGGTGTCGGGGTTGGGTCAAAGCCCCTCTCTTTGTAAATAACCCATGGTTTAAACTCATGGTTTTTAAGCCCATGGTTTAAGTCCATGGTATTGTAATAGTGCACTTGTATAAATAGGCACTTATGTAAAGGAGTCAGGTTGGGATTTTGAGACTTTTAATGTATGATGATTTGATGCGAAGGAAGAAAGACATGTTTTAGGGTTTAAAGTTAAGTCCCAGTTGAGTGCGTGGACGACCTCTGCAACTGAGTGTGCAGAGGGTTTTTGTAAGAAGGTTAAGTCTCAGCTGAGTGTGTGGACGACCTCTACAGCTGAGTGTGTAGAGGGTTTTGTAAGAAGGTTAAGTCCCAGCTAAGTGCGCAGAGGGTTTTGTAAGAAGGTTAAGTCCCAGCTGAGTGCGTGGATGACCTCTGCAGCTAAGTGCGCAGAGGGTGTTGGAAGAAAGGTGTTGCAGCTGAGTGCGCAACTTAGGATTGCTGAGAAGATCTGTAGCTAAGTGTGCAAATCAGAACTATTGTTTGTAAAGAGTTGAATAAAACACAGTTCTGTGGATGTAGCCCCTACACTAGGGGTGAACCACATACATCTTGTGTTGTGGTGGTTCCTTTTGTTTTGTGCTATTTTGTTCTATGCATTTAATAAGTAGGTGAATGATAAGTACGATATATTGTTAAGTAATAACTTCGCTGTGAATTCCTAGTTAAGGGTTAAGCAAGTAACTGTCTGTTTATCTAAACTGCGAAGCTATTTAAGTGAACGTCGAAGCTGTATATTGCATATTTATTCTTTGTTAAGGATAAAGGTACAGTAATATCCCTCTTCTGCTTGCAGAAACCTGATTCTGCGGCACCCCATAGCTGTTTTGGGTGAGACTGCAACCTGTTCACAGGTTGTTGCCGAAAGGGCCAACACTATGGGTCTTTTTGTTGGTGCGAAGATAAAAGGATAAAACCCAGGTCTGCCCATAGCTCAACATTAAGCTTCCAGTCCCTATGGAACCTCTGTCGATGCCTCCTGTATCACAAATATGTCGCTGTTTTTTATATCAAGTCTGTGCCACCTACATTCAATCACCATTCACCTTTATGCTCTTGTTCAAAGGAAGTTAAAACCTGAGTTGGCCATTCCTCAGTTCCCTTGGCTTTGCATGTCATCCATTCTCGGTACTGATACTAGTTCGTGCACATTATGATCGAGTCCTTCCACATTATATAGCTTTGTTGAGTACCTCGTGTTGGATGATCGGGGATGCCTTAATGCCCTCCTTCCAGCATATTTCATCCCATCGACTTCAGATCATTTATTCTGGGATAGCAATCTAGAGTCATTTTTGAGTGCCTTGAGACTTGCAGTCATCAGTGGCAGGTTCTCTCACCATCGACAGTTTTTGGGAATACATCAATGTCCCCTGATCAGTGTATCCTTTCAAGTGTTTGACCTCAACACCTTTATTCACACTTGTTAGTTTTCACTCTAGTACCTTCAGTCCCATTTTCATTATTGGTGGGTGATCTCACGTCTGTTAACAGTATACATCAATGACCAGTAATCAGATGATGGACTACTATGTTCAACCTCGACACCTCTATTTGCATAGTAGGACATGTACTTGTAGCAGATTGTGTAGAAGACCTTCCAGATTGGTGGCATTTCATATATGCTACCTCCTTGATCGTGCCAGCGTTCATGAGATTTCAGCTCTCATGACTTGATTCTAGTCTATGTCAGATGTTTCCAGCCATTATGGAGATCTTCATCCATTATATATCTTCAGCCTTCATGGAGATCATGATCCTTTATATATCTTCATCATGGAGATTCTGATCTATCTATATTGTACGTGGTGATGATCACACATGTCATATTTTGTATCATGCCTATTCATGGCCATTGTACTCTTTTGTATCTGGGATTGCTATGCCTACTTGCAGTTATGTGCAGAGTTTCATTACTTTATTGTACTGTTGGATGGCTGGTTCTTCCACCTGGTTCTTCATCGCTCCACTTCTGGGATGGACATATAATGTATTTCTCCCATCATATGACCCCTCTGACCTCACACATTAGGGGGAATCTGTTACAGCTAATTTTACCACACATGGTGGATCACACCTTTATGGCCTTTCCTATCCCTCTGCAGACTATTTAGACCCCATGGACCATTTTTGTACCTTTGATGTTTCCAAGATCATCCCTAAAAACGTGTCTTATTTGATATACGCGACTTTTAAACCTATTCTCGCGTATATACACGGATTTGGCCCTCAAACCCTTGTACATCGGGACGTGTGCAAAAGGCCAAATAGTTTTGGATTTTTCCTTGATGTGGATCCAAATCACTTGTCTCTTGGCCTTCTATATGCCTTGAGATCGCTCGGATTCGACCTTCCATTACCCCATTGAAGCACTATATAAGGAACCCTTTGGATACATTGAAAAGGGAGGAATTGAAGAGCAAGAAAACTATAGTCCATTGTTGCCGGAGCTTATACTTAAGTCTGCATCCCTTTGTCGCTTGGAGCACTTTATGTTCTTCCCAAGTTTGCCTTTGCTTGTGAGCTTGCTATCGAGAGATGGAGGATTGAAGTGGTGGAGACCTAGGTGGAGGACTCAATTTCTCCGATTCGCAGATGTGCCGACAAAGGTTGTCACTATTATAATCTATGTTTTATATTAATAGAAATATCTTTTCCTATCCAATAATGTATAGTTAAATGAGTATTGAATCCATGGATGCTTTTAAATGCTTATATGTTATTGATTATATATGCTAGAGTAGGTCTAACACAATTATATATAGCATGCTTGTCTTGTTTGCTAAATGTTGAGATAGCAAATTACTTATACAAGTGAGAGTGGAAAAGCTCAACGGGGATCTACATCAACCGTCCAGAATAAGGTATGTATCAAGATCCTTTAATGTTAGATGTTTTGTTTCTCTTGCATATAGGAAAGGATTGATTTCTGCGGTTACTCTGTCTGTTGTGGTACCCCAAGCCATGGGAAGTTTTCTCCGTAACAGAAGGATTACAAAAAAGAGGATTAAGTGGGTCGGGAATATGTGGTCTTTGTTATGCTGCATATGAAAATGTGGATCATCTTTTTGGTCAGTGTATTTACTTCATCTATTTCTATGGTGATATCATGTTAGGAATGAAAGTGTATTTCAAGTGAGAGTTGGTTACATTGGAGGATAACTTTCATAGATGGAAGGATTTTTTTCCTTTACTGATGGATACTCTTTTGGCTACTATATGGGAGATTTGGTGGGCTAGGAACTTGGCTACCTTTCAGGGAACCAATATGGCGACAGAAGTGATATGCATTAATATTCTAACTAAACTGGAGGATTTTGGACATGTCTCCATTACCATCACTACTAAAGTGACTCATCCACCACTCTGTGATAGGCCTTTGGTGACGGGTTACTTTGATGGGGCAGAACAAAAAGGATTTTGTGGGGTTGGGATGGTGATTAAGCTGAACATGTACCATTGCTTCAGATTAAGGATGGCTATGGGTTTTGGAACTAATACTAAAGTAGAATTGGTAGCCTTATTGGGGCTTCTTTGGTTTTCTCAATACAAGCACTTGCATTTATATCGGATATTGGGGGACTCCAAAGTTATTGTTGATTGGGTCAATCAAAACCACCATATTTATTCGTTGGACCTCTCCCATTGGATGAGTAGAGTCAGAATCATATTATGTTACTTCCATGGGACTGCATTTTCCCATATTTATAGGGAATACAATAATGAAGTTGACTCACTATCAAAAAAGGTCATTGATGATAAGCTTGGATGCCTGTCTTTCGAGGAGCTACTTAATGGGATCGTGATAGAATCACGCGACCTAAGATTTTAATTATCTATGTTTTCAGTTTTTTTGAGTCTGTATCTTGGACATTTATGTCCTCAACACTATTTTGAGTTGGTTTCTTAATACTTTTTAGAAAGCTATGTCTATAGTATGTTGTTGGGATGATTACTACATAATTTTGAATTCTATGTATGATGTAAGCTAGTATGATTAAGAATGGATGTCAATATGGGTGAAAATTTGATAGAGAATCTCCCTCTACATGTTTGTATTTATGCCACAGTTTTAATATAAAAAGTTGTTTTTTCTTTGTGAAAAAAAACCCTAATAAAGTATCGTTGGTTCTATTTCTCAAACTAGACGATGAAGTAAACGATTGTTTCAAACCAGTAGGTAAATAAAATCAAACATTTTAGTGGGTGATCCTCATCAAGTCCCAAAAAGAATTTTTTCATCAACTCCAATTGCATAATTAGAGTAACAACAATCTCTAAAAATTAAAATTATAAATGTATGGAATCCTGATAATAGTCTACATGAAGAGGAAATGGTGTTGAAGTGAAGAGGTGGTGGTGCTCTACAACCTTTTCAGATCTTAGTTGTGCATTTATTGTAATAGGTGGTAGAGGTGAAATCATTCCTCTGGTTAAAATGAGTAGAACATTCATTGTTAAAATGAGTAGAACATTCATTGTCAAAATGAATGATCTAAGCAAAACTTTTAAATAACTTATACTAAATAAGAAGAAATGAAGAAAAACCAAAATTCAAAAAACAATGAATGCTCCTAACAAAAAATTCTAAACAACTTAGGCTAAATAAAGAGAAATGAAAAGAAACCAAAATTCAAAAAAATAAGATATTTCGGAAAAAATCGCCAATATAATCTCAAATAATAACATTGCAATAATACAAATTTATCATAAATTTGAATCTAAAAATATGAAGGCATTGAAAATTTAGGACACTAAAGCTAGAAAATAAGCTAATTGAAGCGAGTCGATTGCTAATAGTCCTTCAAGCTAGGGAAGAATAAGATAATTTCTTAAATTTTAAAACTGGACTCTGTGTCCATGGAGCTGACGTCGACTTTAACTCTATGTCCATGGCTCTAACGTCCACACTTAACAAGCTTACCGTTAACAAAGTAAAAAATAATAATTTGATTTTGATTTTGGCTTTGTCGCATCTAATACAACTTTATAAGTGTTTATATTTTTTTATTTAAAATGAATTTACATTAACACATATATTTATTTAATAAGATTTAATATTATTTAGACTTTTTTTTTATATTGATATTGATTATGATTTTAATTTGGTGTGGTTTTCTTTGTAACAAGAAAGATAGCAGGTAACTTGATTGAAATACAAACAAGTGGAATAAGCAACAAAGTTGCTTAGTACCTGCCTCATAAGAAGAGATTGAAAATATATAGCTGTT
>LPNX010930486.1:126001-151517 GCA_001517045.1 Pseudotsuga menziesii | reverse complement strand
TCTAAATTATTAATTATATTTAGAGCTGTGTACATTAATAGACTTGTCAATAACAAAAAATCAAGTTGACACAAGGCAACAACTTTCCAACTTTCCAAACTGCGTTTGCAAGCCGGCTGCGGCGGCATTAATTTAACAAATAAACAATGAATTGAATAATATTTCCTATAATAAAAATTGATAAAACATTTGGGGAGTACCAGGTGCAGAGTTATATATCCAATTCTTAACATTTGAGGCATGCACCTGAATGCACAAATATCCATCGCCTGCCAATCTGACCGACCATTTTTCTTCACCTTCATCCTCTTAATCTGTGTATTCACCAATGACTCGTCTTCAGAAACTCGTTTCCTCCTCCCCCGCCTCTCCGTGCGTAGCTGCAACACCCAACAATAATTATAATTACGATGTGTTTGTAGTTCAGTACGGGCCGGATGTGAGAAAAAAATTGGCCAACCATCTGCACCGTCGACTTCTTTTGGATCGATTCCGAGTCTGTTTGGACGACCAGGAAATGCACCAGAGAGACACCTTGAATTCTCAAATAAAAAGAGCTATTGCAATGGTCTCTTTTCATATAGCCATTTTTTCTCCAAGATTTGCTGAATCGAAATGGTGCTTGGAAGAGCTCGTGCTGATGTTAGAATCCAGAACAACCATTATTCCTGTTTATTACCATGTCAAGCCCTCTGATCTACGGATCAGGACGGGGAACAGCGAAGATGGAGTGTATGGTCAAGCCCTTCTCGATCTAGTAAATAATTCGAGAAATGAGTCCAACTCTTATACAGTTTGGATAGAGGCTCTTTCGCACGTTGCAGATATAAGTGGCCTAGAGCTGCAGTCGTGTAATGGGTTAGAATTCTAACTGTCACTGTCTGTATTATGTTGTTCATAAGCAGAATTTTAGGACTCATGTTTAGTTTGTTTTGATTTGAATGAGCAGGGACGAAGGCAAGCTCGTGGATACGGTAGTGCATCTGGTGGAGGAAAAGGTTATAGAAACACAATTGTTGGCCTCATATCCAATCGGTTTGGATGAAAAGCTACAAGATTTTGAAAACACGGTGTTATTGCAGAAGCAGCAAGGTGTGCAGACCGCAATTGTGGGGATTGTGGGTTCTACTGGAGTAGGGAAGACGACCGTCGCAATGGAATTCTTTAAACGCAAGCGGTCACATTTCAGTCGGTCCTGTTTTCTTTCCGATGTGAAAGAAGCTACAAGTAGGAACACTTTACATTTCTTGCAGAGCCAGCTCTTAAAGGTCTTGACTTCTTCGGATCGTGTAATAATCGACGTACCTCACGGGAAAAGGAAGCTTTCAATATATCTCAACGATTCTCGGGCTCTGATTATTTTCGATGACGTAGATCATGTAGATAAAGTGGATGCATTATTTTCACTGCGGAACGATGTCCTTCGTTCTGGTAGCATAATTTTAGTTACATCTAGAAGTAAGGACCTTCTTAAAACGTTAGGGATAGAAGTGTCATCCATTTACAATCTGACAGGGCTCGATAGAGAACATTCTCAAGAGCTTTTTTGTTTGCATTCCTTTCACAAGCATCTTCCTGTTCTTGGATTTGAAGCAGCGGTTACACAGTTTCTATCTGTGTGCGAAGGATTGCCGTTATCACTCAAATTGCTTGGGGCGCTAGTTTATCAAAAATATTTGAATTATTGTGAAACCCAACTGTGCGAAATAGCCAAAATACTTTGCACTGATATTCAAGACAGACTGAAAATTTGTTATGACGGTCTTGATGAACAGGAGAAAGATACATTCTTAGAATGATAGCGTGTTTCTTCATAAATGAAGATAGAGATATGGCTATAACCATTTGGGACGCATCCGGATGGGAAGGAAGGCTGAATCTTGAGAACCTGCAAAACAACTGTCTTGTAGAGATAGACAGTAAAAATTGTATAAGAATGAATGATTTCCTTAGAGACTTGGGCAGAAATTTAGCATAGAAAGAAAGATTTCCATACTTGCGCTTCATATTATATCACTTTGAAGAGAATATTGTGAAGAACAATATATCGTATTCAATTAGGCAGGCTCTGGATCAGCCACTCAATTACGCTCACACTTACTTGGCCGATATATTGCCGTCATGCCTCGGGAGAATCATTTACCTCGACTCCGATTTAGTTGTTGTGGATGACATTGCCAAGCTAATGCACCCTCGTCTCATGGCCCGAGGTCTGAAAAAACCAGAACAGCTGGCTCTGATGGTACCACTTGCTATAACAGATGGCAATGGCATATAATTTTTATTTTTTTAATTTTATTATTATGATGTCATGTTGCCACATGTCAACTCAAATCCAGATACCAAATTCCAAAGTTTACATCATCTTCTATCCACCAATAAGCTGTTTACAAAATAGTTTTTTAACAAAATTAAAAAAAAAAATATTTTACAAATCCCTAAGTTATACTTTGCAAAACAGATTTTAATTTTTTATACCTGCCTCAAAAGAGAGCAACTAATACAAAGTCAAAAGAGTTTGACTTGCAATCGATTACAATATACCTGCTGAGGCAGGTATAATAAACAAGACAAATACATAACTTGATGAACATTGGTGGGAATTATTTTTGACATAATAGTCGATAAAAAATGAAAGAAGTGAATGAATGATGCAATAAAAGGTACTTGTGAGAGTAAATAGTTATCTCATAATACAAGAAAACATATTGAGCAAATAGAATTCAACATTTTGACAAAAATAAAATTACAGAGTGAACAAGATCCTCACAGGGACAACAACTTTTATTTCAAATAAGATATCATGAAGAATTCATAACACAATAACATGAAACGAAACAAGCATCATAATATTTGATCCAAATATAGGATGAAAGGCTGCCTCATGAGATTGTATTATAATGTGTGGACCAATTACATAAAGATGGAAGATGTGAAAACACAAAAGAAGATATCACATATTGTAGTCATCAAAAATTTTGAATCCCCAATGCTTTAATTACAAAATTAAAAAAAGTTCTTGCATACAAACTTGATCAAACAAATAATATGAGAGGTAATACTTTTCCAAAACAAAATATCAACATTTGTTTAAAGCTCCTTCTTCCTATTTATAGCCCTTGGATTTACTTTTTGGTACAACAAAATTCTATTCCATAACAAAATTCCTTTTCCTTGCAAAATTTATGTTACATCACTTATCAACTACTTTGTCAGCTATTGATAATAGCGACCTTGATGTGGATTGGTCCTTGGCCTAAAATGTTTGGATTTTCTTTGGCTTGGATGTTGACCTTCATTCTGGGGTGTCCTCTAAATGTATTGTGTGTGGTACCTAGAAGATCTATTGAGTTGGCACTTGATAGGATAATTTAATTGGCATCTAGATATATTACTGAGGAGGATGTGACAAGGACACGCCAACTATTCCTTAAAGTTCGGTTGATGGGACCTGTGGTGTAATGGAAAAGATAACAAATTTGGAAATTTTTCCCAGTACTTATGCATTGGATATTCGACATCCCTCCACTCATTTGCACACATAAATCAGTGAAGTGAAGATAAGAGGATGGATATAAACCTTCAAAAAAATCCTCAAGATTGGAGAGAAAACAAAAATCATTTATCAATTTTTCTAAGATGACTTGGCCTTTGATACTACCAACGACATCTTCAAACCTGACATCGTCATTTCGACAATGAGCTAATAACATATTATAATGATGTTGGGTATATAGATATCCATTCCTATCCTAGGGAGATGGCAGACCTTGTGTTCTCCAATAACTACAAATGTTATTGTATGCAATACATGAAGATTTCAATATGGATTAGGAATCTGCTTTAGAAACTAAAATTGTTGACAAGCCAGAGATTAACTATACTAAACTAGAAACCATGAATGAGATCATTAGAAAATTATATTTTTTGGTACCTGTATAATATGAATGAGGTAATTTGTAAATGGTTTGATTTAGTTGTAGATGGCATGGATCCTACTCAGATGCATACATGAAGACTCTATCTTGTATTCTTAGGAACCACTCGACTCAAAAGACTTAGAAAATAATTAAGAAGAAGATGCAAATGTCAAAACTATGGACCTTCTAAAAAACAAAAAAACCTAGAAGGAAATAATGTAGTAGAGATTAAACTATTTGTATGATTGACAAATTTGTTGTACACTAGTGTACTATATGTATCATATTATGAACCATATAAAATTGTCATAGATAATGTTTTATCACTTTTATTCTAACTCTCTACCACTATGATATGTGTGTGGGTGTCTGGGTGTGTGTGTGTGCATTGTTTAGTAATTAAAATCATGGGTAGATAAAAGTGATGTCCGAGGGGAGAGGAGAGGAGGGGCCATATGAACCATAATTTATTAAGTTAAGTTGTATTTATTTTATTTGAAATCCTTTAATAGACATTAATATTTCAGTCCCCAAGCTTTGAGTATTTATGTATTTGAAAGTTTGATTAGGAGGGTAAATCTAATTATGTTGTTGATTAGTTACTCATAAATAAGGATTTTCTTCTAATGAAGGATTTTTTACAATATTTTAACACATAAATCAATACTAATTTCTATGTTATATTAAACTACCTACCACCAAGGATGTCGTCAGAGTTTAGAACCTTTCTAATACATATGAAAAATTTACGAGAGGATATTGGTATTTGAATCAATTGTTAATTTTGCATCTTACGTATAGTCTGGGTGGGATTATTAAGAGAGATGTTACAACGCTTTTAGGTCATATTTGTCATTTCCATTATGTCCAACTTTTTGGAAACATACAAAATCTTGGGTTCCTTTCAATGGTACCCTAAATTTTGGAATCCGCTAGTGATATGGACACACCCAAGCACTAAAATTGCTCTAAAACTTATCTAAAATAGTTTTTTTGTGACATGGAATGTAGTTTTTATTTTAGGAGTGTTACTACTACAAGATAATGAAAAAACAAGTTCTCCTAGACCATATTATACATTTATATATATATATTTTTTGATCATGATGATACTATGCGACCTTGGTATAGGTCCTAAGGTGTATAAAAACTAAAGCCTATTAAAGTTACAGCATCAAGAGTCTTTCTCCAAGCCAATATTGTGTTTTTGTATTGGGACTCATGTGTTGAGGCAGGGAGCCTACGTTAGAATCGGGAATTTGGAGTAAATTCTTGGGTTGGACTCAAGAATGACTAAGCCTTGAGTGTAAAAGGTTATTCCTCATGTGTTGTGTTAAAGAAATGTTACTTTAGAATATATTATATTGTACTTTTATTGTATTCCTCCTTTGGAGATGTTATTCCTTCATTCAGAGATGTCCTTAATGTAATTGGTCATGTAAAAGTCATGAGATAAAACCTAAGTTGTAAGTCGGGGCAATTGTATCCACAAAAGTAATATATAAAATTCATTTTGAGTCTTTCTAGTTAGGTCAAATGTAATTAGAGAACCTTATCAGCCTATTTAGTTAGTTGAGTTACTCACCTGATCAATATAAATATGTGAGGCTCCTCTCATTAACACACCTTTACACTCAAGCATTGTGCCAGAGAGAGAGAGAGAGAGAGAGAGAGAGAGAGAGAGAAAGAGTATATCGTGGAAGAGGAGAAACTATTCTTTTTTTATGGGGTTTTACACTGTACTTGGTCAAATTCTATATAGAGGAATTCTTTTGGGGTTTTCACACCCATGAGGTTTTCCTAGGATAAATCTCTGTGTTATTTTTGTTTTGTTGTGCGTGTCTTTGTTTTAGAAATCCTTTCCTTATGGTTATGATGTTATGAAGCTAAATGTTTTTAGAGATTGTATAACCATTAAAAATATAACATGGTAGCATATCCAGCCTGAAATAATTCTTTGTACATGCAAAACACTGCTACAACTGCAGCTACTGGAGATTAGGGTTTCATTTTTGAAAAACCCTAGAAGTAAAAATCTAGTCATCCCGGGAATTTTCACTATGAATAAATTTTGGAGAAGTATAAGGAGCTGAAACTTTGACAAGAAGAATATGAAATATTTATGTACCTTGTGTGCACGTTTCAGCCTCATTTTCTTTATAATATAAGATATATGATTCCTCCAACTTAGAGTTCCAGCCTCTCCCAGAATTCATCCTTAAACAAGTGACCTAGGGAGAATTGCTATATATTGGGCTAAGAAGGTCCAAATGAAATTTCGCAAGATGCTACAGATAGGAAACAGAATTTCGTTTCTATAGTCTAAGTTTCATACCCCAAAGGTGAAACAGTGACACATGGCCATCCATACAAGTTCTATATGATGAACCATACTCAAATAAGTCACCTTTTGAAACTTCACATAAGTTCTACTTGGTGAATCCAATTCTTCTCTAACCTATGGGGTTGGAAAGAAGAAATATCATGCTATCCCATGTTGAAGTTTCATATATTAAGGAGCAAGAATTTCAGAGATATAGCAGAATCAATATCATACAAGTCTGTAGAAGAAATTGGAGAAAACTATGGCTTCCTGTTCAAGGCACTTCCCTCCATTGATTAGTTGAAAAACGAGGACTATCAAGATCATTCTAGGAGGGAGAATATTTATATGTAATAAGTTTCTCATTTTGTTGATTCTCAATTTTTGACCTAACACTATTGTCGGGGGAAACTAGGGCATCATATATTTTGTAGTTTAGTCCACATTTTTTGGAAAATAAGTATGTTGCTCAACTCGCCTTGAGGAGGAACATCTTCTATTCAAATAGATATGAAGATACCTAATTTTATATTTCAAACCCTAGGTCCACCAGAAGTAGTCTTCCAAAAGATCCTTCAAGAAAGCATCAAGTTGAAGCAATCTCGTTGGTAAGTTCTATCCTCTCTATTTCCATTTGAGTTTCTCATTTTTATCATTATGAAAAACAATCCCAAGATTGAGGACAAGATTGAAAGAGTCAAGAAATTCTAAGCATGGAAGCATAGAGTTATTCTCATACTTGAACAATCATGACATGAAGAACTATGTCAAAGAAGAAGTTGCATATCCAAAGGAAGATGAAGTCAAAGCAAAGAACAAGAAGGACCTAGAAAAAACCAAGATGAGTATTTTCGTCTCCATTGGATATCACATGTATCATCCTTGAAGACTCGCAAGGATATTTTTGATGCAATGAACAACTTGTATGGAGATGAACTTGAGAACTCAAATCAAGGATGTCAAGATGCAAATGTCAAAAATCATTCAATGTTACTTCACAAGGATATCTCAGCCCAAGGATAAATTAGAAGCCATTGGAGAAAATGTCAAAGAAGTAGAAGCATGTATTACAACCTTGAATGGTCTTCCAAATTCAATCAAGGGAGTTGTTCTAGAAGGAACATCACCTATGGAGGAATTCACGTAATAAGAAGCTTGATTGAAGGAAAAATAAGAAGAGATGGATGAATATGATAATCAATCCCTAACAACTCATGCCAAGAAGACAAAGAACAAGAAGGAAGAACAGTCCCACAAATAATAAAAGGACTTCAGAAGAAGGACATCTCACAACTCACATGTTCAATTGTGATGAGAAAGGACAATTTGCAAAAGAATGTCCCAAGAAGGAAGAATGGAAGGATGATATCATCAAGAAATACCATTTGATCATACAAAATGATGTTTGGATATGAGTTCGAGACATGAAGGGAAGTTTTGTAAAGTATTCCAGGTAGATCTACAAGATCAAGAATACAACAGATCAAATTATCAAAAGATACAAATCAAGTTTCATGGTTTCTATGCACAAAAGGATTTGTACAAGCTCAGTAGGAACCCATGGGATAGCACATATAGTTACATTAGGAGATTGATAATCAACTAGAGTGATGGAGATCCCAACCTTTACTACAAGGTTGAATATAGAATCCTATAAAGGATGAGAAGCTCATAGATGGGTGCAAGAGAAAGCTTGCAACAAAGTTTGAGATGGAGGATCTTGATATCCAGTGACCTTGATAGGTGACATAAATGGATACTAAGAATATGAGTGGCAGAGGAGGCTACCTGTCACTCCAATGTCCTGATGCAGAGAGTACAAGATACAGAGGGAAGATGGTGCTCCAACTCAGAGTGAGTGACTATGATAGATCTCAAAGATCAAGAATATTGACATGATTCTTGGGATTAGAGATATGATGAAATAGAGAGGATATTTTCCTTATCCAATAAAAATATGAAGAGAAAAGGGTGTGGTACCTAAAGGGTACGATTGACTATGGTATCATATATCTGAGAGACCAAGTACTATTCCTGCATAGATATGATGATTTTGATTAGGATTAGAGTGCTACAAACAAACAGATCATTCCAACATGTTGCAGAAAGAGGACCAGTGTTTCTCTTAGTGCAACCAAGGATGAATATATTGTAGCTGAAAAGAAAGAAAGGGAATATTACTCAAGTGATGAGGAATATGATGTAGAATAATTCTACCGATAAATATGAATACCATACTCTTATCCATTTCGGCATTGGATAAGAAGGGATGCATTGGTAGGACGAGGGATGATTTAAGAACACCCCTGAAATTTATATGTATAATAAATGGGTGAATCTTCCTAATATATAGGAATAAATGAAGGCTATATTATCAATAATATAATATGTACATATAATTTTTTGTCAATCTTTCATTCTATTATAGAATCTTGTAAAATATTGGCGAATCTTTCATGAAATTATAAGATATTGTAAAATATTTGTGAATATTTCACTGAATTATAAAATATTGTAAAAAATTGGTGAATTTTTCATCAAATTATAAAACCTTGTAACATATTGGTGAATATTTTGCCAGGAAGACTTAGCTTTTGATTATGTAGATTACTAAGGTAGTGAAATACAAGAGCATATATCAGGTCTTGACTCTCTTGAATCCTAGACCCTCAAATGAACAAAGGCATGACTGAGGAGAGGAGGGATTAATTTATACATTTGAAAAGGAATATTGGTTCACTCACAGCTGTAGGTGTTGGTGAAACACAACTACAATAACTAGATTCAGGGAAATTCAGGACTCCCTTTTTTATCTCATCTGTTAATGGTCCAAAATACACGTGGGGACCCAAATCTTGCCATACCAACAAACTGATAGAATTGAACACTTTACACTATGTATTTATTCTGGCACCCATGAACCATTATTACAACGTCGAGTATTATCAAGACTTACAACCTTAATATGGTGTATGAATTCCCAACTAGATTATTTTCCAAATCTCTCATTTTTAAGCTACCTTATAATAAATAAATAAATAACCTTCTTATTTGTTTATAGATACGAATGCCATTTTTTCCTTTCTTTTGTTGACAATCAAAATATGAATTATGTCTTTTGATTTAGAATTTTTATAGTTAGTTAAAAACTTGCAATGGCTATTAAAAATAAGAGCATACACTAACAAGAATAGAAAGCACATTAATGCATCAACATGCATATCATTATAACTACTCTTTTAAAGGATACTTTTTCTAAGATAAACTGTGGAGGTGTTTGTACACATGTCCTTGAGATTTTTGAAAGCATGAAAAATGTGGTAAATTTTTTTTAGCACCCTCAATGAATGCAAAAGACTAGATATCAAATAGAATAATGTGTACATCTCCGGTCAAACATGACCTATACATATTATATACAATCATGATGGAAATGAAGTATTGTGTTCCAACTAAATCATATATCTATCATACATAACTAGATCCATTTCTGGATGATGATAGCAATTACACGTCTAAACAAATTACCAAAAAAATTTTTACTTCTAAATGAGCCTTACAAAAAAATAAATATCATAAAACAAGGATGAACCCAACAAATTTAGGTCACAAATAAAGTTGATGAACTTGGAAATACAAATAAAATAATCTACCAGTCACAAACTTCTCAATACTAATAAAATAACCCATTAGTATGCTTTGGGAAACTCTACAAGAGGCAGTCAAAATAGTGACCATTCAACTGTATCCCCACCATTATAATCAGTGTGCATTAGTTTATATTATAAACATCTCAAAAATAAACAATAACATACATAAAATATGAATGTATATACTCTCATTAACGCCTTAGATCTAATAATAATTGCAGAGCAATATCCTAATAAAATCACATTTTAAACTACTGGGTCAAATTCAATTTGAATATATAAAACCCATGTGGTATATCATCATCAAGACTAGAATCCACTAAAAACATATAAATGTCAGTCGATAGTTTAAACATGACAGGGCATAAAATAGATCATATATTTTGATCTTTATAACACTTTCATGAAACTAATACTCCTAGGATAGAGCCCTAAGAATCAAGAGTGAATGAGCCCTAAGAATCAAGAGTGACCTAGAGTTCAACAAGCCTCAAAAAGCATCCATGACAAAAAACATGATAAAAGGTAAACCTACAATATAATAATGTATTGTAATTGTGAATAAAAAGCATAAAAAACATGATAAAAAGTATTCCACATTAAGCATTGGATAAAAAAATGATGTGAATTTGTATTCTCTGATAAATTGCATGTGAAAAATGCTCCTTTAAGACTCAATCTTTCGACAATGGAGATATTATGCAAATATAAAAATGTTGAGAAAACTAAGAATGAAAAGTGGAATTGCATGAACTAGAACCTTTACCCTGCAAGCGCAATCCGATGTCAGTGAACCATGAATCATTGTAACCTTTATATAAAACAATATAGCCCCTAATTTTCCCTCTAACACTAGAAATCAAGGGCTCAAAGAAGGTATCACATGACTAAAAATACATGTGAATGCAACCATATTCCTAAATTACAAGGAAAATGGAGAGAGAAATAACCCTTTAGAGCCTCCATTGATGAAAATTGGGGGCGATGCAATGATCTCACTATATTTTCTCTAGAAATTTGGGGCGAAAGATATATTGGAGGGAGACTTTGTTAGGGAGAAAATTGTTTTTTTTTTCATTTTCCTCATTAATATATGGGAGGGCTATTCATTTTGGATTTATTCCTTTTCTAATAAATATTGGTAGAATATGTTTAGTTGAAAAAACCCTTTCCATATAAGAAAATATTCCACTAAATTTTTGTAACCCCCTTAATACAACCCATGGGCTGTATATAGCCCCTAAAATTTTCCATGGGTAGGACACACAAATTCTACACCAATACATAGTTCTATGTGATCTATGGTGTAACAAGACTTTCTTAGTATTTCCTATCAGGAGCAAGATAGGAATAGATCCTTAGAATCAGACGATGAAGTTGAACACATTGGTAGCGACTCCAGTAATTCAAGAAGACAAAGATCAATATGGAGTCTACCAAAAAGACAAAGATAATTATTTGAATTGGCATTTACTATATATATAGTTGTTCAATAGTGTACATAGATATGTTTCTAGATTTAGGAAATGTATTATGCATATTAGAATATTTGTAGTAATTTACTACTAATATGCAGGTGATGGGTAAGTGGCTTATATTGGTGTACAAAATTCGATTGCTACTTATCTAGAATTAAAGTTGATTCTTGACATAATGTCTTGGAAAGATGGAAAGCATCTAGAAAGTTACTATATGTATACAGGATATAGATGATTGTTGCATTAGTAAAAACAATTGCATGATTATATGACATGTACCTTTATGCATAATAATTTGTCATTATATTCTATGAAATGTTTCTAATCATACAACTATATTTGAATTGTAGGAAGGATTATATGAAATCACTTACAAGAGAAGAAATGATGAAGTTGTGGATGTACAAGAGAAGAATGATGCAGTTGCAAATGTACACAATAAGAATGATGCAAGTTGTGGATGTACGATGTAGTTGTGGGTGTACAAGAGAAGAATGATAAACAACAAGTTGTAGAAGGGATATGTAAAGTTCAAGTATGTTCCTACAGAGGAACATGTGGCAGATGTGTTAACTAAGCCCCAGTCTTTTATAAAGTTTGAATACTTTCGAGACAATATTGGCATAGTCTGAAAGGACCTCCCTCAAAAGAGGGAGTGATGAAGATGGTAGAAGGCTCCAGTGGTGTGGTAGCTTAGCCTAGGGTAGGGTATGTCTGACTAGGCTTGTTGACCCAAAAGGGTTAGTAATTCAGACAAGTCCTATTGATCCTAGGGGGATTAGTATGTATGGCTAGGCTTGTTTGATCTGAAAGGGTTAGTAAGTCAGAAAAGGCTTGTTGGTCCCCAGGAATATCCATCTTTTTGACTAGGCTTGTCATCCCGAAAGGGTTAGTAAGTCAAACAAAATTCCTGTATGGATCTACCAAAGAACCCACCGAGGTGTTGCTTCATATGTATAAGAGGGAAAGAAGTGGTTTCAGAATTTTTGGCTAGGCTTGTTGACCCAGAAGGGTTAGTAAGCCAGACAAATATTGTTTGGTCCCTAGGGAGATCAATCTGTCTGACTAGGCTTGTCGGCCCGAAAGGGTTAGTAAGTTGGAATATGTTGATGTAGTGGTTTCAGTATTTTCATACTAATGTTGATGTGGCAAGATCGGTATTTTCATATTGGTGTTGATGTGGAAAGTTCAGTATTTCCATACTGATGTTGATGTGGAAAGTTCAATATTTTCATACTGATGTTGATATGGATTTTTCAATATTTCATACTGATGTTGATGTGGCAAGTTCATTAGTTTCATACTGATGTTGTTGTGGCAGGTTCACTATTTTGATACTGATGTTGTTGTGATGTTAATGAGACATTTTCATTATTTCTATATTGATGATGATGATGTTGTTCCAGTATTTCTATATTGATGACGATGATGTTGTTCCAGTATTTCGATATCGATGATGATGATGTTGTTTCAACATTTTTATGTTTATGATGATGATGATGTTCCAACATCTCTATGCTGATGATGCAGATAATGATATAACATGTATTTATAATGTTGTTTTAGCACTAACATGCTAATGATGTTGTTTTTGTATTTACATACTGATGTTGTAGATGATGATGATGTTTCAGTATTCACATACTGATGTTATAGAAGATGATTCAGAATTCACATACTGATATTACAGAAGAAGATTTAGTATTCGCATATTGATATGGCAGAAGAAAATTTAGTATTCACATACTGATGTTACAGAAGAAGATTCAGTATTCACATATTGATGTTACAAAAGAAGATTCAATATTCACATATTGATGTTACTCAAGAATATTCAGTATTTCACATACTGATATTACAGAGAAAGATTTTGTATTCACACACTGATATTGCAGAAGAAGATTCAATACTCACATACCGATTTGTAGAAGATGATTCAGTATTTACATATTGAGGTTGGAGAAGATGATCTAGTATTCTCTTACTGAGATTGATGATGAAGATGCATGTTGCTATTCCAAAAATTCCTATGACATATAAAGATTCACCAGTCAATTGTATAGTTGTGATGGTGGTTGTTGCTGATATAGAATACCTTCCTAGTTAATAGGGAGTGTCAAAGAAATGTAACTTCAGAAGATATTCTATTGTACTTTTATTGTATTCCTCCTTCGGAGATGTTTTCCTCCATTAGGATATGTCCTTGATGTAATTGGTCATGTAAAACTCATGAGGTAAAACCTCCGTTCTAAGTCAGGGAAATAGTACACACAAAAGTAATATATAAAATGTATTTTGAGTCTTCATATGTAGGTCAACCATAAATAGAGAACATGTTTGACCTAGCTAGTTCATTGAGTCACTCACCTAATGAATATAAATAGGTGAGGTGCCTCTATCATTAACACACACCTTACACTCAAGCATTGCGAGAGAGAGAGAGAGAGAGAGAGAGAGAGAGAGATTATTGTGGAAGAGAAGTAGCTATTCTTGTTGCAGGGGTTTTACATTGTATTTGGTTGAATTCTATATAGGGGAAGTTTTGTTGGGTTTTCTCCCCCATGAGGGTTTCCCAGGATAAATCGTTGTGTTATTTTTGTGTTGTTATGATTTTCTTTCTTTCAGTGGTCATTTTCTTATGGTTATGATGTTATGAAGGTAAATTTTTTTAGATCTTGTATAACCTTTAAAAATCTAATATGTTCAGGTGAATAATTTGATATGTCAAAGTGATGATGTTGTACATTCTTGTTGGACAAGGATGAGGACTTGTGTGTCAATTCATATCCTCATGTGTAGATGTGATGTTTTGCATGTTGAAGTATTAATGTTGTGTGATGTATTACTAACAAGGTCATTTGAGACGGATAAAGAAATTAAGTCTCCTCTAGATACTGGCCACCTCTAGAGTGAATTACTTTAGCATATGATCACAACATTAGACAAATGTTCTTAGTATAATCTGATATGATAGATAAATTAAAGTTAGCACATATGGACCATGTATATAAGATAAGGGATAAAGATAATTTGAAATTTATCACAAGAAGACTTCAGTTGATTAAGGAGAACTCTAATTGTTAAGCTTTAGTTAACTTAACAATGTATGCCTTGATTAATTAAAGGAGAGCTCATAGTGGTCACTTTAGTAAATCAATCAACATGATTTTAGTTAATAATAGTTAATTGAAATGGTAATAAAGAAGAACAAGTTAACTAAAGTGTTTTTTAATGATGACACTTCAGTTAAATTAAAAGACAATACTTTAGTTAAACTAAAAAATGACACTTAAGTTATGACACATGAGTTACAACACTTGTAATATGACACTTGAGTTAGCCTCCTAGCTAAGTGATCCTACATCTAGTTAGAAGGTGAGTTCATCCTGAAGTTAGTAGAGCATAAATATAATGTCAAATATGAAATGCATTACACATTGTGTTATGAAGGATTGAAGAAATTGAAGAGCAGAGGTATTCTCTAAGAAGGATTTCGCTAGATTTTGCATGGGATCCTAATTTCCCATACAGTGATTCATTACAACTTACATGAGACTGAATTTAGCAAGTTATTTATGTGTTGGACACATTGAAAATTGTATATGGTTGATCTCTCTTCTCTATTGGTCAGTATTTACACCTGGTGTGTTTATTCTCTCTTATCTTACACCAAGGGTACCGAAAACAATCTGCTATTGTAAAATACATTCTTTGCTATCTATCATAATTATACTTTGAATATTTCTAGGGTTTTTCATCCTCATTGTTTTGAGAGTTTTCCTTAGAGTACATCCATTTTTATGTGTGGATGATTATGTGTATGAATGGTTCATTGATTTCAAGTGCTCTATATTTCCGTAATTAAATATTAAAGATCAAAGGTCAACATATTTCAATAAAAAAATAAACATGGTGTTAGACCTTTGGGTGTGAAGGAGCTGAGTTTTGACTAGAAAACTTGAGGCTATGTAGATCTTGAGAAGTGGAGCATAGTACTTGAAGACAATGGCATCGATCTCAGTAAGATCAGAATACCAGCTTGAATGCACCTTGAATTTCAACACTTGGAAGGTTAGGGTTCTGAACATCCCGGAAGAACATGAATTAGATGGATACATATCCAATGTGGTGGACTATCCCACTATCAATGAATGGCACACTAATTACAAGAAGAACCAACCTAAATACAAACAGAGTCATGTATGATTCAGTGAAGGACAACTTAATTCATGTGATCACACCTTTGAAGACCGAAAATGAATGTTTTGAAGGCTTTGACAAATCTATATGAGAAGAAGGTTCCAAGTTAGAAGAGGCCATTGAAGAACAAGATTAAGAATATGAAGATGGAGAAGGATGATACAATGGCCTCTTTCTTCATAAATATCTCTCATGTAAGAGATAAACTTACTAGCATTGGAGTAGTGGTGGATGATGATGGTCTCATTCAAACCGATGTTGATGGTATCCCATCCTCATGGGAGACATTCTTGGTTGATGTTAATATCTTATAGGTGCAACCTAACTTTGAGATATTGTGGCATTATTGGCTCCAAGAGGAAGGGAGAATCCAAATCAAGGTCGCTTCCTCCAAATAAGAAAACCTTTCTCTCATGGTAAGGATGAAGAGAGGATTGATGAGTTTGAGGAACATAGCATTCTCTCCATGCAGTAATTTTCTATATTCTGCATTAGTCTTCCTCAACCCATGGAGAGATTTTCCACCTCTTGTATGAAACTGAATTTATAAGTTAAGATGTAGTGAGCTTCTGTCAAGAAAGAAGATCAAGATCTAAGGACTCCATTTATCTCTGCAAGGAAGTAGAGTTCAAGAAGGGGTTGATAAAACAACCAGCATAGATCCAAATCCTAGGCTATATCAAGCGCCCAGAGGGATCAAATATTTGGAGGTGAAAACCTCTTCTTAAGTATTGCACTCAACTATTAGCTTTGGTATGATTCAAACCAAAAGACACATCTAAGGTCGACATATAACATTTTTATTATTAATATTTAATACTATTTGAGAGACATATAATATTTTTTATTATTTTTTATTTTGTTAGGAAAGAACATTATAACATCTCCCCCATACATGGTTTTAAAACCATGTGCAATGCCCTCCTAAAACCATGGGTTGTTTAGGAGGCCTTGCACATGGTCTTAAAACCATTTGCAGCAACCTCCTAAACCATGTACAATAAAACCATGGGTTTTTTAGGAGGCCTTGCACATGGTTTTAAAACCATTTGCAAGGCCCTCATAAACCATGTACAATAAAGCTATGGGTTGTTTAGGAGGCCTTGCACATGCTTTTAAAACCATGTGCACGGCCAACATTTTTTTGTAGATAATTCAATTTTTTATTTTTTATTCTTTTGTTAAATAGGAACATTGCAACATCTCCCCCATATTTTTGTTTTTTTTTACCGACATTGTTTTTTGTCGATAATTTTTTTTTTTATTGTTTTGTTAGGTAGGAACATTATAATATCTCCCCCATATTATGTTGTTTTTGTGGCCGACATTTATTTTGGAGGATAATTAAAAAATTTATTTTTTATGGCCTACATTTACAAGAGAAATGTTACAAGCATTACATGTAACGTTACAAGATCTCCCCCATACTTAAAGGATAAGTATTTGTATTTTGGTCAGATATAAATATTTTTTAATATATTTCATTACCATTGTTGGTGACAATATATGCATTGGATAAATCTAGTCGCAACAGAGAACGTGATGAACAAACATGAACGTGAAAGCCAGCGTTCCTATGAGCGTGATTGTGTCTATTAATAAAAATAGATGTTTTGTGAGATGGTCATATTCAATAGAATATGTAAAAAAAATTGGCCTCACTTTGATTGACCAAGAATCAACGATGATTAGATACAAGAGCTACCTAACTCAATAGAATCATTCCAATATCCACTCGTATGAAGAAGCTCGGCGGTGGTGGGATATTCAACATCACCCAATTGTAAGCAAGTTAACAAATTATCATGAGGCTGAAGTGGTTTCCACCACTTATCCTAATGTTCATGTATAATAAATTCAGGGCCATAAATGCAATCTCTTAATATTGTCTAAGCGTGACCCTGAAAATTCTTGCAAAATTATGAAGGCATGAAATCCAATTTAGAGAAAAGGAAGTGGTAATCTATTCGTTGCAATTTATGTCTCTAGATTGGGAAAAACATATCAACGGTGCACAATCCTTCAAGGGTACCAAAATGCACAATATGGCCACGACCCTGATCCAGAAATCGTTGGTACATGTGTCATTCAAGCGGTGACTCAAGGTCTCGAAATTCATTTTATTAAGCCACACAAGTAAGACTCTAGAACCACTTTATTTGCCAAATTGGTCATCACTTATGACAACAGGTTGTCAGTTTCAGTTTTCATGAAGTCACAAGTATTCATTCTATTCGGACCCATAACTTTATTGTGACCTGGCCTACGTGCATATTCATATTCATATTCATGTCCTGAGTGATCAAATTAAAAATGAAAGGGCTAGGATAATTTCAATCCCTGAAATCTACAAGCTTTTTCGTTTCATTATGATCCCTAACATCGAAACCACCCTACCACGCGTCTACATCTAATTTCTTCAGTGTCACAAAAGCAGTGCTTATTCGTGACACTAAAACTATTTCTTGCTATCATATCGACTTATTGGGACCCTTACCTCTTTATTACCTAATGGACCCTGCCATCATCATTCTATTATACAATGGTCCCCGCCAATTAATTCTTCCCGTGCCTAAACTCATTCAAAAATCATAAAGTGACACTTTTCTCAGTAATTAAAACACATTAACTCAAATTACTCGCCTATAAAAAAATCACACTTCAGTGTGTTCTTTTTCTGCTGAAAACTCTAGCGCATTTTTAGATCTCTCTCTCTTTGCTCCATAATCCATTGCTCTAAGTGCTAAATTTCTCGATATTGAGCTACCATGGCATACACTACATAAGATCCATCCTCATCAGATGTAAGCAAACCCTCCAACATAGAAGAGGAGAGCACCTGATTAATAATCAATTCGACATATATGACCTTATACTCTCCATTTCAAATATGTATATGGTCTCCAAATATTTTCAAGAATAGGCAAGGCAAGGAGCCAATACTTTGAACCTTTGGAACTCAAGAGTAGCCAGATCCATCTTACCAAGAGCTTAGCCTTTTCATGAGTTAGTACAATGGTGTATCAAGCTCTAGATTCCATAGAAGAGGGTTTTTATATCTAGCCTTGATGCTGAAAGATGTCCGATAAACAAGGGGTTTCTTCAAGAATTTCTTGATATTGAATATGACCCATATCAAATGGTATTTGATTAAGATACCTTAAGTGCCAAGATGGAAGAATTATATTTTGAAATATGTGATACTTTTATCAAAATTTTGTTACCACTTGATGTTGATCCCTCTGCTAATATATTACCTTGCAAACTTGATATCTTCTCTGATCTGGATAAAGTGTCAATTGATATGGTAAGCCAAATTTTAGTTTACAATTACAATCTAGTTGTTGATGATATTGTCCTAGTCTTTCTCTTCATTCTAAATTTTATAAATCAAGAGTCTCCTATTAAGTTAGACATTGATTCTTTCCTAATTGATATTATCCGTGACCTATTGAATAATTTTACTTCCCTACATTTCTTTAGATACCAATCTTACATCATGTTCATGATAGTGTATCACTATAAGGATTTGTTTGACCAATTTGACTTGAAAAATTCATTATCCCATCTTGATAGTGAGGGATTCCCATAACTTTTTAATATAGTTATGGAAAAAGTATATACGCTTATGTTTGATCATACCCCACCAAGAATTTTTCCTAGGTGCAAAATATTGTTGTAGTTAAATCCTCAAGAGCCCGTAGGTGATTGGTTTTTTTATGAAGACTACTCTGTTGATGTTTGAGCAAAATTGGAGATGCTTGAATTTTAAAAATTTTATCAAACAATTTCAGCACTTATGAATTTCATAAATCAGCCACATATGAATATTTACATCTGCCACGTATGAATCTCATAAATAAATCATTTACATAAATTAATTAACCATAAGAGACAAGATATACCCTTGGAAAACCATCCAAACATGGAGGATGAAAAACCCAACAAGTATTTGATTATTATAGATAGATTTTCATAGAATGGTTTACAACACATAAGCATATTGCCTGATAAGAGATATCACCACATAAGTAGAGAAGAGAGATCCAATGTAGCCCTGCAAAAACAATTGTATGCAACTATATTGAACTTTCCATATGCCTAGCATACTAATAAGAAGCCAAAAACCATAGTATGTAGAAGGTAGCGCATAGGAGGAAAAGTAAACACATTGATAGCACCACATAGTGCATTCACGAGGAGGAGCTAACTATAAATCACTCCACGCAAACATTAGTGTCCTTATTTTCCTCAATTAGCTTTAACTGAATGTTCATTGTCTTGAACTGAAAGTGAACTGACTTGAACTGGATATTAATTAACTTGAGCGAAATGTTAACTTACTTAAACTGAATGTTAACTAACTTGAATTAAATGTTAACTTACTTGAACTAAATGTTAACTGTCTCTAAATGAATATTAACTTACTTGAACTTAATGTTAAATTACTTGAATTGAATGTTAACTTTACTTGAACTGAATGTGAATTAAACTAAATCTTTAATTGACTATTGATCACTTAGTTAACATGATAACTTAAGTGTCATCAGTGCTTCATTCTTAGTTCCATCCATGCACAATTTCTATTATTGAATTTTGAATGGATCTCTTTAGTTAACTGATGCATGTTGATTAATAAACATTAAGCTCTTCTTTACTTAACTGATTACATTCATTAATAGTTCAATTGATTCCTTGAATGAGGAATTTATTGAGGCATTCATATTTTACCGAAGCTTTATAAATTGAGTTCACTTAGACATTTGCATGGTAAATTCGAATTCTCTTTATCTATGCCTTATATCATTATCATTAAATATTTAATGTATGGTCCATATGTGTATTATTTATGCATCTTATCATATCATACTCAAAATAATTATTCCATACATATGTATG
Source organism: Pseudotsuga menziesii (assembly GCA_001517045.1). Lineage (NCBI taxonomy): Eukaryota > Viridiplantae > Streptophyta > Pinopsida > Pinales > Pinaceae > Pseudotsuga > Pseudotsuga menziesii. The sequence continues at coordinate 131,047 of LPNX010930486.1, read as the reverse complement.
ATCTTATATATTACCTTGGTCCATATATTCATATGCTATGGTAATTCAGTCTAGGGGTAACTAAGCCCTAAAGTATACTTATAGCACTTAGTGACCATGACTATCAATATATCACATACTATAACCACCTAAACAAATGGAGCTCCACAGTCTTGATAGAACACAAGGCTTCAATCTTGATAAAACAGAAGGTCATATAAACAATTGGAGATCCATTCTGATAGGTTACCTTCTATGAGAATACTTGACTTGATATTACTCACAAGTCTAGTCTTGATATTACTCACAAGACTCATCTTGATATTACTCACAATATTTACAATACAACATCACCACCTCAATCATAAGAGGATACATAGGACTTGATATAACTCATAAGTCTGACTTGATATTACTCACAAGTATAGAGAATGAATATTGATGTTGTACAATCAACACTCCCTCTCAGTGAGGGAGACATTCTCTACTTTACTAGGAATTTCCTGCCATACCAAGCTTTATCTCGGAAGTATCTCAACTTTGTCACTAACAATGGCTTATTCACAAATTTGCAAAATGTGCATCAGTAGCTATGTGCTGAAATTTTATTTTGCATGATAATGATTTTGATGAAGTAAAACTTCATCTCAATGTTTTATATCATAACACATAAGTTTTTAAAAAAAACTTGACTATTAACACCTAATAACTATAGGCTTCAAGTATTTCACCCTAGTTGGTAGCATCCCAAGATACACTACTCCTTAGTAGGTAGTACTATATGCAAAATACATTTATCTGATGTAGTACTAACCGCAATACACATACCTAATCTAAATCTATATAATATGTCTACTATGTATCATAATAAAATAAAGAACATATTCTAATGTACCTCAAATGTACTCAAACATATGCTTACACACAAGCATAACAATACAACAGGTATGCTAAGTAAATTAAGATACCAACCAACTACTTATTCAAAGTAACATCATCTGGATCCGATCCAGAATGCAATTTCTATAAACTAGAAACTATGTATTTCACATCCATCATAAACAACACATTAAATGTGTAATTATCATCCGAAAAGGAAATATTTTCTTTTCTTTCAATTTTCAACATTTGTTGACTTCAAGAATCTTCTACAATCGAAAGAAGTTTTTAGTGAGCTTTCCATTCTTTGTGATGTTCTATTGTTGTAATTGTAACTTCAGAAGATATTCTGATGTATATTATTGTACCTCATCAAAGATGGGTTTCCCTCCTTTTAGGATGCCATTATTGTCTATGGTCATTGAGGTAAACCCTCTGTTGTAATTCGGGGCAGTGGTCCCCAAGTCAAATATAATAACATCTATTTTTAGGTCCCTCTAGGAGAAGTTGACCCATTTAGGGTAACATGTCAGCCCAGTCAAGTTGTAAGGTCGGCCACATGAAGGGTATAAATAGGGAGGTGCCCTCCCTCATTTATACACACACACTCAATCACTCAAGTTCGCATGAGGAGAGAGAGAAAGATACAAAATACTTCTTATACTTGGGTTTTTCCATCTTGTGATATTTCCTTAGTGATAGAACTATTATGGGGAAGTTTGCATGGTTTTCTCCTGTATGGTTTCCCAGAGGAAAATACGTGTTTCAAGTGTATCTTCTCTATCTTATACATATTGTTGTGCTTGTTATTCCTTAAGATAAATATCCTAACCAATTTGGATTACATTAGAAAAACTAGCATGGTATCAGATACTCTCTAAAAGAAGTCACTATGGAGCAACAAAAGCTATGCTTCCTAGTTCAAGGTCTTCTCTCCACAGATCATCAAGAAAAGAGGGCTAGGATAACATTCCCTAGAAGGGTGCATCTTTTGGTGTAAGCATAATCATATTTGAATAAGTTTCATTTTTTATCTAGACACTAGTGTCAAGAGGGACTAGGGAATCAAGTTTCGGAGGATTCCCACCTCATCTTTCATAAAACAACCCTACTGAGCAACTCGCTTCAAGGAGGCACATCTTTCTATCCATATAGAACTCCAAACCTCTAAGTTTGGAAAATTCAGGTTCTCTAACAAAACCCTAAGTCAACCAACTCTAGAACTAGGTCAGACACCTCAAATCGATAAGATATATATCTCTGCTATTTCTATTTGAGGTTCTCATTTTTAAATGACTCATCATACTTAGCTTGAGGACAAGCTTGGGGGGCATGACAAATTTCTAGCATGGAACTACAAGATCTCCTTGATCCTTTAAGAAAATTATTTGGATTAGTATATTAGTAAGCAAGTTCCAGAACCAGAGGGATATGAGGCTAAGGCTATCCATAAGAAGAACATGGTTGAGGCCAAGAGAATCATTACAGATTCTATTAAGGATCATCTCATACCTCATGTCTCATCCTTGAAGATATAGAAGGAAGTGTTTGATGTGTTGAAAAAGTTGTTCTAAGGAAATAACATCAACCAAAAGATGACATTGAGGAACCAACTAAAGAATGTGAAGATACAAAAATTAGAGACCATGAAATACTACTTCAAAAGGGTTACTCAAATCAAGGAATAATTTCAATTAGTTGAAGAGAATTGATAAGAAGGATATATTGTTATGACCACCTTGAATGGTCTCCCTATATTTTGGGATTCATTCATTCAAGGAATATGTGCCAGAAGAAAGTTGATTAGTTTCAACAGACTCTGTGAATAATGCACACAAGAAGAATATTATCTCATAACAATAGAAGAGAAGATGGGAGAAACTCAAGATCAAGCTCTCAAATTTCGCACCAAAATATATCACAGAAAGAAGGAGGATCACCATCAAAATAAAAGGGAGGACCATCATCACAAAAGACAAAAGAAATTCAGAAGAGATACTTCCAACATATGTTATACTTGTGATGAGAATTGACATTAGTCCAGATATTGTCCCAGAAACAGAGGATCCTTCAACAAGAAGTCAAATAAGAAGAGACATCATTCTCATACCACTGAAGATGATGAACCAACAATAACGAGACTCAAAGTGAAAACTATTTCTTCAAATGTTGAAGAATATGTTCTTATCTCAGCTGAAACAAAGGAACTTTGTTTCTATATAAAAATCCAACGTAAATAGGATAGAAACTCCATAAATGGATAAATATATAAAAATGAATAATAGATAAGTGATGATATTACATTTACAATGATCGGTATTATATAATCCCGTCATTCCCTTACTAAGAGGATTGCCTCTCGATTTAATAATTAATTAATCATTAGTATTAATATTAATGATATTATATATTTTTGTTCATTACATTGCCTCTCCCTTAGAATTTATTTTTCCTCAAAGCACAATTATGGAAGACTTTATCCCGTGTTCTTGCTCATAATGCTTTCTCATGACATTGTGTGTTGGTAGTTGCAACACTTGGAGAAATAAGAAGATACGTTCTTTTAAACACTATGTGGAAATGTTGCATCATTTGTGAAGTCGTCCATCCAATATCTACCTTTAATGGAATTGTTTGTGGATCGATTGTCAGAGTTGACGATTTTTTCTTTGCTCCTCGTAGGAATAATATTGGTAATTTTCCTTTTGATCTTGTTGTCTATCATAACAACTCTTGTGATGTGGATGGCGATACAAAACTTAAATCACCTATGAAGTGTTTACTGGAACTTCAACTTTTGGTGCTTCTAACGATTTTTGTAATTGTTTTTTAGAATAATTTTCTGTTAATTCTTGTACCGATGTGACAATAAGATTGTTCTTTTGAGCCTTGATAAGATTTGTACAGCTTCCCTTTTCTGATGTTTGAATTGGATCCTTTTATGACTTCTCTATTGTGGTAGTCATCATTTCTTTGTTGACACTTGATCTCTTGCAATCTAGCTTTTCTTGTAAATATTTATTCTCCTGCTTTAGCTTCCTAACTTGTATAAGCATGTCCTGATTAACTTTCCTTAAGTGTGAGAGTTATTCTTTATAGTTTGAATTGACAACGTCATATTGATTATTTTTGGGTTCTCTTCCTTTTAAGTTTTTTATTTGCTCTAGCAATTCCTTATCAACCCTTTTTAAGGAAGTTTTTTCTATCTTGTTGTCTATCATAACAACTCTTGTGATGTGGATGGCGATACAAAACTTAAATCACCTATGAAGTGTTTACTGGAACTTCAACTTTTGGTGCTTCTAACGATTTTTGTAATTGTTTTTCAGAATAATTTTCTGTTAATTCTTGTACCGATGTGACAATAAGATTGTTCTTTTGAGCCTTGATAATATTTGTACAACTTCCCTTTTCTGATGTTTGAATTGGATCCTTTTATGACTTCTCTATTGTGGTAGTCATCGTTTCTTTGTTGACACTTGATCTCTTGCAATCTAGATTTTCTTGTAAATATTTATTCTCCTGCTTTAGCTTCCTAACTTGTATAAGCATGTCCTGATTAACTTTCCTTAAGTGTGAGAGTTATTCTTTATAGTTTGAATTGACAACGTCATATTGATTATTTTTGGGTTCTCTTCCTTTTAAGTTTTTTATTTGCTCTAGCAATTCCTTATCAACCCTTTTTAAGGAAGTTTTTTCTTCTTCTTTGCATGATAATTCTTTTTCAATATCTCAATTCTCCTCTTCTAACTATTGATTGTGTTGAACCTTATCTTTTTCGTTCTTGATTTGTAGAAGTAATTTCTGATTATGATCTCTTAGACGAGAGATATCTTCATCTTGTTCTTGTATGTCCTTGTTGAATTTATTTCTCACAATTTCAAATTCTTGAGTTTGTTTGGTGGACTCCCGAATACGATCTTTCAATTTGGTATTTATTTAATCATTAAAATAATTCTCCTTTTCATTTTCAAATTGTAAATTTTGATTGCTTTCCTTGTAGTATCTTAATTCACTTTCAAGTTTTTATGATTGCAATTTTGAGTTACCTTGTTCATCTTCCATGATAAAATATTTACCACATATTGGGCAGGAACAATTTCCATTCTTAAAAACTGTCAGATGTTGGAATTCCATTTCATAATAGGGACATTAGTCCAAAATTTAGATTTATATAGGGAATCCATA
>LPNX010930486.1:74052-124264 GCA_001517045.1 Pseudotsuga menziesii | reverse complement strand
ATATATATATATAATTATTTTTGTATGGAGGAGTAAGGATAAGGCTTTGAAATAATAATATGTATTATTATTATTATTATTTTTAAGGTCTCATAAAAGTTTAATAAAAACAATATTATATAGTATTATAATAATATTATTATTTTAATGAATTTTTATGGTTTAGGGTGAGGGCCACGATGGACCATGGACGAGAAGCATTGGATGGAATATTATGATGTGTTCAATAGTGATGAAGTGAACGTGTGGTCACAGAAGTGGGGGAATCTTTGTCGTAGAGGCGATCACTGAAATAGAGAAGTTACGTTTCTATAGAAAAATCCAACATATATAGGATAGAAACTTCATAAATGGATAAATATATAAAAATGAATAATAGATAAGTGGTGATATTACATTTACAATGATGGGTTTGATATAATACTGTCGTTCCCTTACTAAGAGGAATGTCTCTTGATTTAATAATTAATTAATCATTAGTATTAATATTAATGATATTAATGATATTATATATTTTTGTTCATTACATCAGCACTCATGGGAACTATCTCACATGAAATCAATGATTGGATTGTAGATAGTGGGGCATCCAAACATATGACAAGACACAAAGAATCATTTGTAAACCTGTCTGAACATGAGTCACCTCACAAGATGAAACTTTGCGATGACTATCAATACACCATAAAAGGTAGTGGAGAAGCTTCCTACAAGCTAGACTCCAGGAAATATTTGAATATGAAATATGTGATTTATGTTCCAGCATTGAAGAAGAATATTCTCTCCATCTCTGCACTATATGAAAAGGGAATAAGAGTTGCATTCGTTGATGTCCAAGTCCTAATGTGTCTAAAAGGAAAGACAATAGATGATGCAACATTGATTGGAGAGCAAGAGGGAGGATTGTACAAGTTAAAGGGACAACCTAAAAAAGCATTGGCTCATGACTCTATAGAACCAAATGAACTATGGGACATAAGGCTTGGACATGTGCACTATAGAGGACTACCCATTGCAAGCAAAGCAGTTTCAGGACTTCTAGAAACCTAGACAAATAATGAAGCAATTTGAAAGGGATGTACGAAATGAAATAACATAAAGAAGACATTTCCTAGCAGTGAGAGAAAAGAAAAAGGAATACTAGACATAATCCACACAGATGTCTACAGGCCCATGTCATCCAACTCAATAAGAAGGTATTGATATTATGTCTCCTTTATAGATGATTTCTCATGTAATACCTGGATATATTTCTTGAAACAAGAAAATGAAGTCTTAAACAAGTTCAAGGAATTCAAAACCTTGGTCGAGAATAATGGAAGAGAGTTCACCTCATAAGAATTCAAGGAACTCTGCATAGAATCTAGGATTAAGAGGGAGTTGAGCACTCTATACAATGCTCAATAGAATGGTGTTGCAGAACAAATGAACATAACAATAATGGGAGCAAGGAAGGAAATTCTACATGACTAGGATATTTCGATGCACCTTTGGGAGTAAGCAACAAGGATAGCTATAGCCTATGTATGTACAAAACCATACTCCTCGTCGAGTACTTGACAACAAGACTCTTGAAGAGTTTTTCTGAGGAGATAAACCAAAAGTCATCCATCTCAGAATATTTGGCTTCCCAGTGTACATACACATCCCAAATAAAAAGAGGACCAAGATCAATCCTTCAAGGAGGAAGGGGATATTCATAGGATACAATGACACTTCAAAGGCCTACCAAATGTACTTCCTAGGATTCAATAAGATTGACATCAACAGAGACATAAATTTCGATGAAGACTCAACATACTCCAAATTCAAAAAACTACCTGTTATAGAAGTCAAAGAACTTGAAGCAACAAGAGTCTGAGACACAACACTAGAAGAAACAATTCCAGAATACCATGAATATCACGACATGGAAGAACCATAAGAGCTTGTAGAACCACTTCACGTGAAGAAATCTCATAAGATAAAACCAACATGGGCATGGGAGCTATTACAAGATTTAGAAATATATGGCACTCCAGATGGGATACATAGAGAAAGGAAGAAACCAAAACCATACAACAACTATGTGACATCATTAACAAAGAACCTTCCAAATACGAAAAGGATGCATGAAAGAAAGAATGGGAGGATTCCATGATCGAGGAGTACCGGTCAATTATGAAGAATGATGTCTAGGATATAGTTCTAAGACCAAAAGGGAAGTCTATCGTGACTTTGAAGTGGATCTACAAGATAAATCATGTTGCATATGGTATCATTGAAAAACACAAGGCAAGGTTCGTGGCATGTGTCTTCTCCCATAAATAAGGCATAGACTATGAGGAGACATTTTCACCTGTAGCGAGATACACTTCCATTAGATATATACTTGCAGTAGCTACGGTAATGAAATGGAAGGTACACTAAATGGACATCAAGACAACATTATTGAATGGTGTATTATAAGAGGAGGTGTACGTGGAGATGTTAATATTCCATATGCTAAGCTAGATTATCGGCGTTCTATTTCAATTTTATAACAAAAGCATATATACAGGATCACTGAAAGAATCCGTATCACAAGATCAACACATATTTACCCTGGGAAAATGGGAAAAATACAACAAAAGATTCCTCAATATAGATGATCAAAAGATAAAAGATAAAACCCCAGACTGATCTTTCTCCTCCTTGCAGCTACATCTATCTCTCTCTCTCTTATGTTCTACACAAGTGAGTGTGTATGTGTATAAATGAGGAGAGCCTCACTTCAATTTATATTCTTTCGTTCACTTGACAATTCACTCCACCAAGTTGGCCCCACTAAAATTGACTGGGACAAATTCTCTAGGAGGACACAAACAACTTAATATTATATTAATTAGGGTGCTAATGACCTGATTTACAATGGAGGGTTTTTCCTCATGAATCTTAGTAATTCTCCCAATATGAACATTAGGGATAATAAGTAAATACACTTCAAAGTTACAATAATTCAACACTCCCTCTTAACGAGAAGGGTATTCTACAACAACATCAACAACATCGGCAGGAGAAGGAGAGAGATCATCTTCAACATCATCAGGGTGATACACTATAAATCATAGGAATATTTTTCAACATATTTGACATACATTCTTCATCTTCAATTTCAGCAGCAACAACATTTTGATCAACAACATCATCATCAACACTTTGGTCTTCATCAATTAGCAGCGTCATCAACAGCAATTCTTTGAGCAACATCATCATCACACTCTGATATTTTGACCAGTAACACCATCATCATCATACTCTAATATTTCGATTAGTAACATCATCATCATCAACAACAACCTGCAATACACAAAATGAAGATGAATGTATTCGGATCACTTTTGGACTTAAGTCTAGGGATGATACAATCGTACCAGATTCTCAACAACCGAAGTCACCAGATACAATTACGGGATAATCACTCCCTATTACTTTAGGACTAAGTCCAAGGATGATGCAATCCTACCACATTCTTGAGGACCGAAGCCACCGTATACAGTTTAGGACAAATGTCTAGGGATGATACAACCCCACCACATTCTTGACGACTGAAGCCATCGGATACAGTTTAGGAAAAATTTCTAGGGATGATACAACCCCACCACATTCTCGAGGACCAAAGCCACCGGATACAGTTTAGGAAAAATGTATAGGGATGATACAACCCCGCCACATTCTCAAGGACCAAAGTCATCGGATCCATTCTGAACAAAATTTCATGGATGATACAATCCCACCACATTCTCAAGGACCGAAGTCACCGGATCACTTTAGAACAAATGTTCAGGGATGATACAATCCTTCTTCTTTCTCGGATACATAAGTCTATGGATCACTTTAGGACAAATGTCCAGGAATGATACACTCCCACTACAACATCGTTGCTCCCCCTTTTAGGGAAGTTCTTTCTGAAAAAAACCAATCTTGTCTCAAAATTATTCGAACTTTACTCAAGACAAAGGCTTTGTCAACACATCAGCAACGTGTTCATCGGTACTCAGATACTGGATATTTATGGCTCCCTTCTTCATCATATCTTGAATGTAGAAATATTAGATTTCCATGAGCTTCGACCTATCATGGAACACTAGGTTCTCCATCATCTTTATAAAACTCTGGTTATCATATAGAATCACGGTGGTATCCAATTCCAGGTTGAATAAACCTGACATTAGCTTCCGAAGCCATATGGCTTCACAACTAGCAGATCAAGCTGCTATATATTCTACTTTAGTCGTGCTAAGAGCAACACTGGACTGTTTCCTGCTAAACCATGAAATCATAGCAGACCCTAGACTATAACATCCACTTGATGTGTTTCTTCTATCTGAGACACTTCCAGCCCAATCTGCATTTGTATAGACATACAATCTGTAATCATGGTTTCCATCATAGTATAGACCAAATACTATAGTCCCTTTCAGATATCTCATCACATGTTTTGCAGCTATTAGGTGAACACGTCTAGGTTGAACTAGATACTGAATCAAGGTGTTCACAACAAAACAAATGTTTGGTCTATTATTTGTTAGATACATCAACGAGCCAATAATCTTTCTGTATTGAGTCACATCCACCAATTCTGATGATTCATCAGCCAACAACTTCAGGTTGGTATCCATGGGTGTGGCCATGGCTTTACATTCCAACATATCAAATATTTTCAATATTTTCACAGCATACTTTCCCTGATTGAGAAAGATTCCTTCTGAGTTCTTCCATAGCTCCAGACCTAGGAATTAATGCATTAACCCAAGTTCTTTCATCTCAAATTATTCAGCAATCTTATTCTTGCATTCCACAATCTGTTTCTCATTCCCTTTTAGAAATAGATCATCCACATATAGTAACAGTATGGCAGGTTCATCTTCTATAACCTTGAAGTAAATGTTAGGATCAACTTTACTATTGGTAAAGTCTAAGCTCGTCAAGAAACTATCTATCCTTCCATACCAAGCTCTAGGAACTTGCTTCAGACCATACAGGGCCTTCTTCAACTTGCATATGTGCGTCTGTCTTTTTTTAACTTCAAATCCTTGTGGATTTTCTATGTATACTTATTCTTCAATCACACCATTCAGGAAGGTTGTATTCACATCCATCTAGTGTAAGTCCCACTTCATCATGGATGCAAGTGCCATGATAGCTCTAATTGAAGTATACCATGGTACTAGTGCAAATTTTTCTTCATAATCAATTCCATCTTTATGACAGAAACATCTAACCACAAATATTTCCTTGTACTTCTCTATACTTCCGTCAGCTTCATGTTTTCTTTTGTAGATCTATTTGGAGGATACTACACTCTTTCCTTTTGGTTTGGGAACTATATCCCAAACATCATTCTTCATTATTTACTTATAATCTTCCATCATTTCTTCTACCCATTCTTTATTATGTACAAATTCTATATAGTTTGTAGGTTCTTGATCTACAAGATAACGCATCAAAGCTACATAGTTGGAAAATTTATTAGGTTTCTTGCTTATCCTTGTGGAGACTTCAGGAGCTCCATATATTTCTTCTTCTTGTATAATTTCTCTTTCCCAATCATGCTTTATCTTCCATGATATTTCCATCGTAGGTGGTTCTTGTGGTTCCGTCATATCATGATATTCAGGTGCTTCATTGTCAGGGAGGAATGTAGCCTCTACATTTCTGGGAGGTGCATCTTCCTCATAAACTTCTTCATGTTGACATTTTTTGGATATCTTGAGAGCTACTTCTTCATTGAATCTTACATCTCTACTGATTTCCATGTGATGGAATCCAAGAATGCAAATTATGAATGCCTTGGATACTTCATATATCCAACAAATATCCCCTTCTTTCCGGAGCGGTCCAAATTGGTTCTTTTCTCTTTTAGTATATGAACATATACTAGACAACACAATATATTGAGGTGACTTACCTCAAGCTTATTTTCCATGAACATCTCTTCTGGAGTCTTGAATCCAAGAGCATTGTGAGATATTCTATTATGTATATAGACAACAATTCTTGTTTCTTCTTCCCATAGATGCATTGGAAGATCTTGATCATATATCATTGTCTTCACTGCCTCCATGATGGTTCTGTTCTTTCTTTCTGCAACACCATTTTGTTGAGGATTGTAGGGAGTAGTTAGTTCCCTCTTGATTCCAGCTTCTTTGCAAAATGATTAAAACTCTTTTGAAGTATATTCTCCACCATTTTCTGATTGTAGTGTCTTGATTCTTTTGTCTGAAATATTCTCTATCAAGGCTTTGAATTCCTTGAATTTGTCAAACACATCTCTCTTTTCTTTCAAGAAGTATATCCATGTCTTTATTGAATAATCATCAATAAATGTAATATAATACTCAAAACCACTCAAATATTTGGAGGACATTGGACCACACAGAGTCTGAATGAATGAATTCCATCGTACCTTTAGTTTTTGTTTCACTCTTTGAAAATGGATTCTTGATATTCTTCCCTTTTGTGCATCCTTTGCAAATGCCTTCACGGTTTCTCTTCAAGTCTGGTAATCATGTCACTACTTTGTTCACATGAGGTAGTTCTTTGTAATTAATTTGGGAAAGCCTTCTATGCCATAGCTCACTAGGGTTGGTGGAATCATGAACAAGGATTGTTTCTGGATGTCCCTTGAGTTTATCTAAGCCTCCTTATTCTTCACCAATGACAACGCCATCTTCAATTGACTTTCCTTTGGGCCACATGAGTACTTGTCCAGATATGAATGCAACTCTGAATCCTTTCTTATCTAGAGCTGAGATAGAAAGTAAATGCTTCTTTAGACCTGGTACATATCAAACTTCCTTCATCTTCAGGGGATTTCCTGAATCAAGCTTGTAGCTTGCTTCACCAATCCCTTTGATTGGATATTGATAGTCATATCCTAGAGATACTTTCTGAGGATATTTATTTTCTTCAAGTTTCGATAGGGTTTTATTTTGTCCCATCATGTTCTTTGAAGCACCACTATCAGTAATCTAAGTGTCTTCTCCATGTGTTACAGACCTAGAGACTGCAGAGAATAGTACATACTCTTAGGCATCTTATTCTCTTGATTTATTTATTTGAGTTCCTTCCTCTTCTTCTTCTTCATCCTCATCTTCATCTAGATGTGCATGATGTATTTTTTTGATGTTGTTCATCCTCTTATATTCTTGTCTTTTAAAGGACAATTTCTGGCAATGTGTCCTATCTTATCACAATGAAAACATTGAAAGCTGGAGTAGTCCTTATTGGGGAGACTTTCTATTATTCTGTAGAACCTTTTGGGAGGTTGAGACTCCTTGTGGTTTCCCTTCTTGAAGTTGGGTTGACTTCTTATTCTCTTGGTATGGGTGGCTAGGGCTTGATCATCCTCCTTCAGTAGAGATTCTCTATTTTCCACTCTAGTTTCCTCTTGAATACAATCTTCCCATACAACATCAAACTTCATGCTTTCCTTCCTGGCACACATCATTTGGATGAATGACTCCCAGGGTTTGGTGAGACCATTGAGAGCAATCATAACCAATTCATCTTCATCAATTTTGTCTCCAATGGCTTCTAGTTGTTCCTTGAACTGGGAGACCCTTGTGAAGTAGTCTTGGATGAATTCTCCATGACTCATCTTGGTGCTCTTCAACTGATCTCTTAGATTCATATTTCTTTTTATTTTTCTTCCTTTGTACATTCTTGCTAGGGCATAATAAATTTCTTTGGGAGTCTTCTTGGATGACACTTGAGAGATCAAGTGGTCCTTGATGGAATCATCAATAATTCTTCGTGCCCTAATCAGATCCTTTCTATGCTTCTCCTTAGATTCAGCCTCTTCAGGTTTTGCAACTTCATCCTTGATATATTTCTCAAGATCATTCTCCTTGAGAATGAGACCAATTCTGCATTTCCATGCTCTGTAATTCTCTATGCCTTCTAGCTTGTCCTCAAGCTTGGTGCTTGGGGCCATCTTGATAGGAGATTACAAAAAAATTCAAAATCTGGAAAATCAAAAATGGATCTTACCAAGAGATGCGCTTGACTGAGGAGATTTGACTGGTGTGCTTGGTTTCTAGAGATCTCAAGTCTTCACCTTTCAAATCTGACTTGCGAGATTTAGCACTGCAGCTTCTAATAGTTTTTTGGTTCACTGGATTTCTACAGTTTTCTAGTGGATTGTCAAACTAGGGTTTGAATTTCTGGGAGATATGCTCCTCCAAAAAATTTGATCCTAGGCTCAAAATATGCGCTCTAGGAGGGCACAAATTTCCATGAAATCAGTTCTTCAAAACTAAAAAAAATTCTTGAAACCCTAATTTCTTGTCAGGGAGAGAGAGAGGGATTTTTCACCTTGTGAAAGTTGTCCTATTCAGGTTAGCTCTGATACCATGTTAAGATTCCATATGCTAAGCTATATTATCAGCATTCAATTTCAATTTCATAACAAAGGCATATAGACAGTATCACTGAAAGAAATGGTATCACAAGATCAACATAGATTTACCCTGGGAAAACCCTAATGAGAAAAACCCAGCAAAAGCTTCCTCAATATAGATGATCAAAAGATAAAAGATAAAACCCTAGACTGATCCTTTTCCTCCTTGCAGCTATAGCTATATCTCTCTTATGCGCTACACAGGTGAGTGTGTATGTGTAGAAATGAGGAGAGCCTCACTTCTATTTATATTCTTCAGTTCACTTGACAATTCACTCAACCAAGTTGGCCCCACTAAAATTGATTGGGCCGACTTCTCTAGGAGGACACAAAAAACTTAATATTATATTAATTGGGGTGCTAATGACCCAACTTACAATGGAGGGTTTTTCCTCATGATTCTTAGTAATTATCTCGATAGGAACATTGGGGTATAATGAAACACAAATGATTATCCCGATAGGAACATCAGGGACAATAAGTAAATACACTCCAAAGTTACAATAATTCAACAGGAAAAGCCACTAGGATTCAAGACACATGACAGGTAGACATATATGTACAAATTGAAGAAATACTTGTATGGATTGAAATAGGCACTAAGGACATGGTACAACAGGATGGACAACTTCTTGATGATCTTTTTATTTATTAAGAGTAAATTAGATTCCAGCCTTTACTTCAATTTTGAAGGTGGAAGACCAGTTATGCTCCTTCTATATGTTGATGACCTCTTTCTGATAGGAGAGGAAGAACTCTTTATAGATGCAAAGATGAAGCTTGCCACTGAGTTCAAGATGAAATACCTAGGGACAATGCACTATTTCTTAGGAATGGAGTTGTGGTAGACTATGGATGGAATATTCCTTGGTTAAGGAAAGCATGCAGTGGATATTCTGAAAATATTCAGAATGCTGGAATGTAAGGCAATATCCACACCTATGGCATCGAACTTGAAGTTACTATGTGATGCTTCATCATAGACAATTGATTCCATGATAAATCATCATATGATTAGTTTATTTATGTACCCGAAGAATACAATACCAAACATATGCTTTGTTGTGAACACCCTGAGCCATCTCCTGACAGATCTAAGACATTTTCACTTAGTAGCTGCAAAGCATGTGTTGAGGTACCTGAAGGGTACAATTGATTATGGGCTCAAGTATGATGCAAATTAGAATATTAACGTACACATTTATGTTGATTTATATTGGGTAGGAAACACCACTGATAGGAAGAGCACTTCAGGTTGTTGCTTCAGTTTGGGATCCAGTATGATCTCCTAGTTTAGCAGGAAGCAGTCTTGTGTGGTACTGATTACAACTGATGCAGAATATGTTGCAGCTTATTCGACTAGTTGTGAGGTAGTATGGCTTTAGAATCTAATTTATGATTTGTTTGATCTCTAGTTAGAGATAACTTGTATATTTTTTAACAACCAGAGTTGTGTGAAGTTGTAAGAGAATCCGGTGTTCCATGACAAGTCGAAGCACATAGATATCAAGTATCACTAAATCCAATATATGGTGGAGAGAGGAGTAGTGAAGCTCTAGTACATGGAAATGGATGAGCATATAACGGATGTACTGACCAAGCCGCTAGCCAGGGTGAAGTTTGAGTACTTCAGAGAGAGACTAAGTGTTCTCTAGATTGAGGTACCTAGAAAGAGGGAGTGACAAGTTCTCACATGGTCAGAGACATAGGTTGTCTTAGTGAAATAATCAATCCTAGAGTACTCCCATGCTAGAGATGAATATAGGACTAGAAGATGCAGATGTACGAGTATGGTATCTCACATGGGAAGGTGTACATGTTGTCCCTGGATGTAATCAATCCTGACATAGTACGTAGGTTGTTCAAACACCTAATCATTCCCGTCAAGTCATTTTTGGTTGTAATCAATCCTAGCATGGTACATAGATTTTCCTTAGATGTAATGAGTCCAGGAAGGTTGTCTTTGGGTGTAATCATTACTGACATGGTACGCAGGTTTTCCTTAGATGTAATGATCCCTTGTGGTTTTCCTTGGATCTAACGAGTCCTGGTGTGGTACGCAGGTTGTCCTTGGATGTAATCATTCCTTATGTGGTCCCATGTTGGATATGATGAGAGGTAAAAAGGAACTTGGTGTGCTCCTAGGATGTTCTCGCATAGTGGTAGACACAGGTTGTATTAGTGAAGTAAATAAGTCCCAATGTTCTTCGATGTTTATAAAACGTAGGTTGATCGTGGAGAGACATAATTTACTTGGTGTGTTGTTAGGGGATTCTTGTATACTAGTAGACACATGTTGTCTTAGTGACATAATGAGTCTTGGTGTTCTCCTATGTTGGTAGAATGCAGGTGGTCAGTGATATGCACCTGGGTTGTGCTCTGTGGACGATGACGATATGATATGGATACGAAGAGATGATTCAAATACGATGAGATGATGGTAGGAGATGCAAGTGTTTGTAGTGGAAATGTAATGAATGGTCTTGGGATATACCTATGAGATGGATTTATCATGGATATTATGAATACCTAGATGAGGACTAGGCATATACCCAACACAAAATAGGGATGGCTATGTATGGAGTTCCTATGATGTATAGATGGACATATGTCACTATTCAATGATCAACAAGATGAGAAATATGGCAGCAATGACGATGATGATTAAGCTATGATAATGTGACCATATGTGTTGATTATTGTGGTGAGAGAATACCTTCCCAGTTAAGAGGGAGTGTTGTTATAATTGTAACTTCAGAAGATATATGATGTATATTATTATTGTATATTGTTCTACCCCATCAGAGATGTGTTTCCCTCCTTTCGGGATTTCATTAGTATATATACTCATTGAGGTAAACCCTCTGTTGTAATTCAGGTCAGTATTCCCTAATTCAAATATAATAAAATGTATTTTTAGGTCCCTTTAGGAGAAGTTGTCCCAGTCAAGTTGTAAGTTCAGTCGCATGAAGTGTATAAATAGGGAGATTCCCTCCCCCATTTATACACACACTCACTCACTCAAGTCCTCATGAGGAGAGAGAGAAGATCAAGGAGGAGAGAGAGAGTTACACGAGACTTCTTATAATTGGGTTTCTCCATCTTGTGATATTGTCTTAGTGACAGAATTATTCAAAGGAATCTTGCGGTGTTTTCTCCTTTATGGTTTCCTTGAGGAAAATATTTGTGTCTTATGTATCTGATATATCTTATATATCTTGTTGTGTTTGTTATTCTTTCATATAAAAATCCTAATCAAATTGAATTATATTAGAAAAACTAACATGTTCTTCAAGGCTTGATCTCTTTCATAGTGATTTCATATCATAGTACCCCACATAGTCAACTATATGGTTATCTAACCTCTCCAAGAGTTTTAAACTATTCTCAAATAGTTCAGAATAGAACTCTTCTTGAGTATCCAATAGTTTTTGATACTTTGACCATGTCTCTACTCAAGTGGATTTTATCCACAAGATATCATAGCCCTTGGCTACCTGAGTCATGCAGCATGACTAACTATTTTGGGAACTTTAAACTGTTGTTTCCTGTGAAGATACATCAATAATCCCTCTTCAAATAGAGGAGTCTTTTATACTATCCAAGCTTGTTCTGGATAGAGTATTAGTAAATATGCTGGAAATATTACTCATCCGTGGATATGTACAAGAGTTACACAACTCCTTTTTTTACCATGTCTTGGATATAACCGACTAGGAACTTTGTAAATATTTACTTCTTTACAATATGTTCTATTTGGAAAAACATCTTTGATTGGATCCTTCTCGATCACACTAGTCAAAACCCATATATTCGTAAAACTTACTTTCACTGTTTGAGACATGTATGAATCCACATACTCTTGCACCAAGAAGGTAACAAGAATCATATTTATCTTTATGTGAGTGGTCATGGATTTGCAATCCATTGTTCTTGAATCCTTTCAAGAACTCTACTAAACATTTCTACTCAACAGAATATTTTTTTATCCAATGACTGTTACACCTCTAAACTTAAGAATCATCCAAGAATCTTACATATAGATTCCTTTTGAATATGAGTACCATACATGGTTTCTACATAGCAGGAGGTTAATTACTAGTTCCATTGGTTTTCCAGGAGCTAGCAAATCTAGCTTCTCCCCCTCAACATCTAGGATGCAAGGATAATAAATTTTATTCCTCCATCAAAGATACTCATACTCCTCTATATATTATACATATATGAATATAATTAAGATAAATACATTACCTTCAGTAGTATTTACATTTATTCTAATAGAATTAGGGCTTCTAATATGTCTTCTTCCTAAGAAACATAAGAACCTCTCGATCTACTCTTTTTCAGGATCAACTATCGGAATGAATCCATATTCATGTCATTCTTTAATTGTAGGTTAAGGCATATGATTTTTTCCTACAATAAAATGTATTCTAATGGTTATAATCATATCATACTCATTAATTTTATTCACATGAATATATACTGATAATAATTTACATAGTTATGTACAGATATTAATCGATTGTCTTAACATAACTCACAATATTAATCTAATGCACTAATTTTCAGCTTTATATTAGTATTATATCAGTCCCATATCATTCCTATATAAGTATTATATCATTCCTATATTGTATCACATAATATGGACTCATGAGATAGACAATATGCTAATAAAAGACAAACAATAATGTTAATGCTCAACACAATTCCAAAGTCCTGGAATATGGATATCTATATGATACTCATGAAACACTTAAAAAAAATGATATATGACGGCATATAACAATCTGATGCAGGAGCATTCTTCTCTCTATACAAACCCAAGTCTGATGTTCAGATCATACCTAGAAGGGGTCTTCATTTTCTGAGTTAATAATTCTTTGAATAAAATATTGTAAATAAACCTATGTTTTATGTGCTTCTAAATGGATAATGAGTCATGTAGGTGAGTCATTAGGTGATTCCTATAACTAATCCATGTCTAATGGCAGTGAGTCATAGGATAAACTTAAGAGTTTTCCTTATTTAGAATTTGTGAGCATATTGTTAAGTGTATTGAGGATTTGAACTAGAATTGGTTCACAAAATAAATTGTATATATGTATGTGAGAATATGAAGCATAGGTGTGGCCAAATCAAGGAGAAATCAAGCTAGGATAGTTGGTTGTGTTCGTACTATACCTAAGAGGATCCGAACATAGGTTTTGCGATAAAATGTGAATCTATAGATTTCTTGCGTTGAATGAAGAAAAGCCATATTTGGAATGTCTCTGTGTAAATTGTATCAATTATGTTGAATGACCAATAAAATAGAATTATCTCTATATCTCTATGTATGAATGGATAAATATAGGTGTGATAGGTGAATGGACAAAGTTTCTCTATGAATTACAGTTGAATACTTGTTGAAGGAAATATATATGTGTCTAGGAACATAATCAAATCAAGAATAAATTTAATTAACTGATTCTCTGGTCAATCAAATGTGACTTGTGATAATCAGAGAATTTTCATTAGCTCTATAGATTATTGGTAGGGTTTGTATTTAGAGTGAAATTAGAATAATGATAATGTTGTAGGCTTATTGATCGACCATCAATCATTGTAAGGATAGATGGCGATCCAACAATTAGCAGTGTCTTAAGTATGTGCAGATATGGACGACTGAAACTATGGTAGAAGTGGATCAACAAATGAGACTGCTTCCGCAATGAAAATTTACTAGATATATAATCATATAGTCAACAATATGAGGAGGAAAAAGCACGAATGGTCAAGATCGTGATCAGGAAATATCAACGACCCTGAATGGTTCTGTAGTTTGAAGATACAAGGAGGTTAACTACAAAAAAGAAAAAGTGCAAAGGAAAGATCAAAGAAGATATACAATTCATATCATGATTAACATTATATCAATGGTCGATAATGGTTTCCACAATGCCAAGGTGCAATCTTGTTAAAGATGCGAAAAGATAATTGCGGAAGAAAATTTATGGGAGACGAATTACGAAAGCAGTTTGATAAAAGTCCAAAAGTAGAACCACAATCTACAATCCACAATTGTGGAATGGAGTTTGCAAAATTAGATTTGCAGAGCTAAGTTCCAAAATTGAGTTTGCAGAACAGGAGTTGTGGAAGGAGAAATATTTGGTCCAGTTTTCATATTTAGAGGGTTTTCTAGATTGTAAATAACACTATTCCTAGAAAAGAAGTTGGGATATGACGATTTGAGGTTCCCATTTGAATCACAATCAAAATATAAAGTACTTCTATTTATTTGTTTGTGTGGGATCGTTCTTGATCTCTACACCCTTGCGGAGAAAGTTAGAGTCCTTTATTCACTTGAATGGAAGAGCTTATTTGTAGTGAAAGGATTTCTCCATTTCTCCATTCTTTCCATGAGGACAAGGTTCTCCTCTTTAGTGTACACAACCTTGTTTTGGATGTTCCCCTCTTCTAGAATCAAGGCCTTTTCTTGAAAATATTGGTGAGTGTATCAAAACAATCCCTTGCATTCTTCAACGGAATGATCATGAATATGAGATTGTCCTTAACCGAATAAAAAATGATATGCTTAGTGTTTGCTTGATTCTTATTTAACTTGATTCGATCTTCATTGGTGGTAGGATACTTTAACATAATGGATATATAACCATAATGGTTATGCTCTTCAAGAATGTTCAACACCCTTTCCTTTCATGTGTTTAAGTTGTAAGTACCTTCAAGGTGGTCTTTCAGTCAAATCAAGATCAATGTCATGGCTGCAATATTTTGCTCAAATCTTCAAGATATACATAGGATTAGCTTGCTGCACAAAATCAATCTCTTTTACGTCATATTCTTTGATACCATGTTGATGTTTGAGAAAAATTGGAGATGTTTGAAATTTAAAACTTTTATCAAACAATTTCAGCACTTATGAATTTCATAATCAACCACATATGAATCTTTATATTAGCCACATATGAATATCATAAATAAATCATCCACATAAATAAATCAACCATAAGAAACAAGATATACCTTGGGAAAACCCTCCAAAATGGAGGATGAAAAAACCAACAATTCTTTGATTATGATAGATATCTTGTAGATAATGGTTTACAACACATAAGCATATTTCTCGATAAGAGATATCGCCAAAGTGTTAGATTTTTATCATTCAAGCTAGCATTATATTAGGATCTTTAACTGAGAGAATAAAAAGCACAACAATCAAACAAGAGACAATGAACATAATGTTTTTCCTCGGGGTAACCATAAATGGAGAAAACCCCACAACTTCCTCAAAGATAGAATCAACACCAAAAGTAAAACCCCAAAACAGTAAGATGATATTTCGACAGCTGTAGTCTCTTTCTTTCTAGCCCCAACAACTTCTTCTCCCTCAGATATGTGCTACAACTGAGTGTGAGTGAGTGTGTGATAAATAAAGAGGCTCACTCTCTATTTATACTATTTCCCGACTTGAAAATAACTCACTAGGGCCGACTTCACTAGGAGATTCTAATAACCCTAGGGCCCCACAACTACAGGAACTTTAACCCTTGATCAATAGGAGGGTTACCCACAATGACTTGATATGACTTGTTTACATTATAGAAACTCCCGATCGAAACATCGAGGCATGACATGACTCAATTACATTACAAACACTTCCCAGAATAAAAATCGGGGTACAATACATAAGATATACAAGTGAATACATTCCGAAGTTACAATTACATCAACACTCCCTCTTAACTAGGAAGGTATTCTCTCGACACAATTTATCAGCACAAGTATTCTTCTTTGTATCATCTAAATCATCGTCACGTTCTCATCATCTTCATCTTCAATTCATATTCTTCTTCAAGTCATCTTCATCATTGGATCTGGATCATCACTCAATCTAGATCATCTCTAGTTCTGGAACATATATGTTGGTTCATCATCACAGGTGCTATCTCTTGATTCTTCTCATCATAGGAAGTTCTATAGAGCCATCCCCTTTTCATGCTAGTTGTAGGCCTAGCCTTCATGTAGGTCTTATTCAACACTTATATCTGACCCTAAGTCAGAATGGCCCACCCAGTACTTACATCTGACCATGAGAGGAACACATCCAACACCATGTCAGAAAGGCATGCCCAACACTCACATCTGACCATGAGAGGAACCAATCCAGTCATCTATGTCAGAAAGGCCCAGTACTCACATCTGACCATGAGAGGAACCAATCTAGTCATCTATGTTAGAAAGGCCCAACACTTATATTCGACCATGCAAGGAACCAATCCAACCTACATGTCGAAAGGGCTCTACACTTACATTTGATTATGTAGGAACCAATCCCATAGTCATATCAGAATGGATCTGCACTTATATCTGATCATGTAGGAACCAATCCCACAGTCACATCAGAATGGATCTGCACTTATATATGATCATGTAGTAACCAATCCCATAGTCACATCAGAATGGCCCTTAGTCCCAGACTGAGTATTCCTGGTAACTGACCAGGTGCCTCCATTCTCCCAAAGAATGGCATCTTAGCACCAAGCTGAGTATTCCTGGTAACTGACGAGGTGCCTCCATTCCTAGAATGGAATTCAGCACTTATATCTGATCATGTAGGAACCAATCCTACAGTCACATAAGAATGGCTATGTTACCACCTAAGTTGTACTTAGTGTTTTTTTATCGAGTGAGACTGATGAACCGAAAAAGGATAACTTGTTCGGACTTAAGAAGACCTTTGGAAGTACTTCTTGGAAGTGCTTGTTGTACTATATCACATGTTCATACCCCATGGGGGAATTGTAATAAATGTTCTAGCATGATAGTGTCTGTAAAAGACTCAGTCTCTTAGACTTTATTTGTCAATCCGATCGGCCTAGGGTGTTTTTTCCCTTGGTTATTATTGGTTGTTGAATAAACGACTGATAATTTCTGAGTTTTTCACTCTATACCTCCAAAGTTGGAGTGGTTGGCTTGGAATTTAGGCCTATTGAGGTTATTAGAGTCTATGTGTCAATGTATAAACATGCTAGACATCATTTTTGAGTCATATGAACATGTCTAAGTCCCCCTAGGTGTTTTTCAATTTTTCAATTTTTTAGTTTTTTCAGTGTTTTTTTATTAAAATTTAATTTTTCCAAAACTTAGGCTATTTTTTAATAGTTTAATTGGAAAAAATGATTTTGTAATAAAAGTGGGCCAAATAATCAGTTTCAGTCATGTAGGTGCTCATTTTCAAGCTAAGAGCACCATGTAAACCCATGGACCCACTATTTCCTAGTTTTGAGCGATTTTCCATCACTCCGGTCAGAAAGCCCCAAAAATCAATTATTGATTATTTTAATTAATAAATTGATGAATAATGGAGCAAATCCAAAATCATAGATCAATGGATTCTCAGCCAATTTGATTGAAATCAGTCAGATCTGAAGCAGATTCATTGGATCTGACAAATCCTTGACTTAAGGAGGTGATCAAATCAGATCCAAAGTTGATATTCAGCATCCTTTATGGGGAATTTCGCCCTCCCTCTCTCCTCCACACGTTTTTGGCTCATCTAGATGAGTTTTGGTGGATGCTTCAGTCAACAAGTTGAGGTGTCAGTCAGATCAGCCCCCCGATTGACAGTTTCACTCAGTGAGACTCAAATCTGGCTCAGTTAGACACAGATCAGGCATTGATGGACTCTCCTTGGGATTTGTGCCCCCCCTGGGTTGGATCTCCTTGTTTTTGTATATATCCAGGCACAACTCCTTCTTCCAAGCTAGTTAGAACTGGGATTGAGGTGCTGCTGCTATTGTACTATTGTAATTCTTCATTTGAAATAAAGAAAATATTTGGAGGCTAGACGGTGCTGTGCCATTACATGTATGGATAATTATTGCCATTATTTTACTGAGGTAACATGTATCTGTATTCATTTTTTGCTAATTGCTTGTAGATCCGTTGTTAAGATTGATAATAGGATTATTATAATCTTGATAGGAAAGGTGCTTTTCAATAATTTTATTGGCCATCTCCTTCCTTTGATGCATGTGTACAGATCTAGATTCAACATGTCCTATAAGCTTATATGCATGTTATTTTGAATCTCTGTGTATGTACTAATCGGATCTCACAAGTTTCTTGTCAAGTTCTTTGATTTCAACTGAGCTGAAAGTTCCTACATTGGAGAGGATGCTGCTATAGTTTGTTTCTTCACTCTCTTCAAAACCTTCCAAAGGCATAGTCCCTCGACATTCCACCTGAAAGCTCCACTGTAGATCTTCAAGGAAACCAGCATTTCTTGCCTCCTCTTCCTCCCTCAAAATCAACATTTTTACCTGGTTACTTTGTTCATAGCTTTGATTTTGCTTAGATCTATCATCTTAAAAGTAATTCCAACATATATCTATCTTATCAAATCCCATAGTCTAGATCTTGCAGTTAAAAAGTTTCATAAGCATTCTAGATCTAGCTTTAGGGAAATCGTCCTTTCTGCATGGAAATTTGAAGAAAACTTGTAGCTTGCATGCATTAGATTTATTTTTGTGGTTATAAAATATAAATCCAGAAATAAATGCATATTTAATTGGCTGCACAAACAGCAAGCCAAGATCCCAAGGAAAGCTTGCTTTCCTTGGTTTCTTTTTTCACTTGTTTAGCTAGTTTTAACTCCATCTTTTTTGAGTTAAGGTAGGCTGATCCAAAGGTAATATTAAAGTGATTTTGGGAATATTTTATTCTAAAATGATCACTTGTTTTTATTAGGTGTAACTGAAAATAAAGGAAGCTTCTGTTCGGAAGTGTCTTCAGGAGCATTCAAATCCCCCTAGGGGTCTCCCATTTGACTAAAACCTTTTATTTTTGCACCTTGTAATATCTTGATTTCAATTCATATAAGTATTAAGAGGAATTATATCATTTCTTTGATATTGTAACCGCTGTTAATAAAACTATTTTTGAATAGGCTCTTTCGAGCCCATTCCCCATCCCCCCTGGGGGGATTTGCGTCGGTGTCCTTTTTGTTTCTTTTTGCTCATTTCTTTTCAAAATAGTATTGATATAATATGAAGGGTAGTATAATTTATTTTATTATTAATTTCATATTCCATACTTTATATTTCAAAGTAATCTTAATACTTACCCAACGACTTCCCGATTGACCCGAAAGGGGAAAGAGATTCGTGGTAGGACTAATTAGAAAACGAGAATTGTGTATCTATTTTATTTTGATCATTTGTTTTTCAGCTATTATAAAATTAACCCCTCCTTGATTCCCTGATTGATATCCACTTGGATCGAAAGAGGTTTCTGGAGGGTTTTCTTTTAAACAAGAACACCCAGTTTAAAACTTACTAAAATAGACAAGACTCTAGTGTGTATGCTCTACACTTGGGTGCGGTTCATCTGATCAGTCAAGTTGTATCAAAAGCACTTGAGTGACTAGTATAATTAGGACTCACTCTCCCAAATTAACAAACCAACAGGTGAAAATCCAACACCTAGATCGAACCATCACGGTGGAAAAATACCCAAAGGAAGCGGGAACTTCTGAAAAGTGACCTCGGGGCGCCGATCTCTGTCACACCCTAATGGGTGCATTATGAACAATAGCCCCAGAGACTCCATTTCAGCCCACATATTCCTTGCAGGTAGCCGTGAAGGTTTAGTTTTGGACATACTACAAGTACTCTAGGGTATATCTGGAGTCCCCCTGTTGTAATCTCACAGATCACATAAGGTTACCAATAATACATACTAAAACATAACTATAAATCAGAGACAAGAGACAAGAATAGATAAGACAACAGATTATATTAATGCAATGAGTTCATACAAGGCATAGAACTGAACTGAGTTCTCGTTTGGCTCAATAGCCTAATATATACAATGTACAGACAGTTACAAAATAACTACCTGTCGGTTCGGTGAACCGAAACGACTTTTAGTTAGCCGACCTAATCTTTCTATTTAGTCGGTCGACCGACTTAGTCGGCTGATCGACTAAGTCGGCCCATCGACTTAGTCGGCTGATCGACTAAGTCGGCCCATCGACTTAGTCGACTGATCGACTAAGTCGGTCTTCGTTCAAGGCGACTTCGTCGACTTGCTCCTTCTACATCTCCCCCACGAACAAAATGTTTCTTCGTCCTGAAGAAACAGGGAGGTACAAAAAATGAAGCCCTGTCGAACCGTTGAATATTGCTATTGCTGTGGACTGTGCAGACGGATGGTTGGTCTCCTATGGACGTAGACTTCGACAATGGCCGGAGCTGTGATGGCAAGGTGATGCTGAAAGTCTATCCAACTTTGTAAAGCTTTTTGGATGTCGATCGTTAATGTTGTTAAACTTGATAGGAGTGACATCTTTTTTGAAATGGGGACTTCTGCGATTTTTTCCATATTGGGGCCTAAAGCTTGATTATGCTCTGCTACTACGTCGATGAGTCATTTCATCTGGGGGCAGATGACATCGACCTTTTCTAGGTTTGGAAGAGCCTGTTGCACCCACTGATGAGCTGCTCATTCCAGCTGCTGCAGCTTGGTGGTCTCCAGCACGATCTATTCCTCTATGGTCTGTTTGAGTGCTGCCTCCGTCGTTTTCCTGCCCTCCAAATCCTAAATGCCTTGTCTCATCTGCCTTGTCTACTGATAGACCTGCCCATAATGAGTAGGCCAGTCGCATAAGACTTCTTCTGTGATGACAGATTCCTCCATGTGGTCCTGGAGCACCGTGTAGGCCTCTGAGAAGGCAGTGTGTTGTGCTAGGAGCAGTCGAGCAGTTTCCTCCTTTTGTTCTTCCTTAGTCTCTTGCATCCGGGCCTAGACAGTCGATACCATAGTCTCGAAGAGCTGGTATGCTCTTTCAAGTGGTCGATCTGTGTCGACTTCGACAGGACCTGGTATCACGGTCTGTGCTAGAGCTCTGCATTTGCCGAGAAACTCGACTTCTTTTGCATTTTTGGCTGTAAGCTCTTTATTTTTCCAAACCGTCCTTAGCTTTGCTTCTTTGGCCACGGTTTTGAGGAGCTGGCCGACCTCTGTGTCGGTCAAGGAACTGGCATCCCTTAAGCTTATCCGGAGGTTGGAAGTTTTGGTATGATGTGCTTTCTTCTTCTTGTGTTTGTCGGCCTCCGGCTCTTGGGTGCCTTCAGCAGTTGAGGTTGGGTCTGTGGTAGGGGGAATGGAAGTCGATGGATTCTCTGGTTGGGGGGTTGGTATGACTACATCCGGCTGAGAAGATGTATGTGGTTTTGATAGGTCTAGTTGTGAATCTGGTGGTGGTGGAGGGGGTGGTGGTGGTGGTGGCAGTGGGGTGGGGGAATGTACAGGGGTAGATGGGTTGGTTGAAGTGTGTGGTGGGCTTCCGTCGGAAGAGATACCTGCTTCCGAAGGTGTGGTGGGTAGGTCGTCCTGGGCGTCGGGGTTGATTGGATCCACGATAGACTGTGATGCTCCAATTACGTTGTCTTTTTGGTCTCCGGTGAAGGTTGTCGTAATGTTTGCATAGGGCTTTTTGCTTGCATAGAGAGGAGCTGTTGTTTGTATTTTGTGGGCCGACTGAAACAGTGCAGGAAGTGTTGCGAAGAAAGCTTTAAGCTCGGTGTCCTGATCGACCTTGGCTTTGACTGTCTCCAGGATTGCTCTTCCATATACGTCATGGGGACTGACCGACTGTTGTACTGATGCTTTCTCCTCGACTACGAGTGTCAGGGATGGGGGTGGAGGGGTCGACACAAGGTCGACAACTTTTTTAGGCGTCGGTGTCGTTTTTGCTTTCTTCGGCCAACCCTCCGGAGCTCCTGCGTCCAGATACCGTTGAAACTAAGTTTCAACTGAGACTTTATTTGTAGCGCCGTCCTCGACTATGTTGACGGCCGCGGCTACTAGCTCCTCCTCATCGTCGGACGAGTCAGCAAGAAGAAGCTTGCGCTTACCCTTGCCTTGTTGTAGTTTTTGGGCCTTGATTCTTTTTCTGGCGATAGCTATCTCCTTGGCCAGCTTCTTAATGATGCTTTTGGATAAGGAATATTTTGGATCGGTGTCCTCGACTTCACCTGTCGATATTTGAATTGGGTCGACAGTTGCTGGAGCCGGAGGGGTTGTTTGTTGCTGTGGTTGTACTGTTGGTCGTTGTTGTTCAGTAGGCTGTGGGTCGACTACCTTTGCAGTCGGAGGTTTAACAGTGATGTGCACCCGACTACTGGGTTCGGTCGGGGTGTCCTCCGACACAAATGTGCTGATGTAAAGATTAAGATCGTAGTCTTCCTCTTTTTCCTGGTCGGTAAGTGGCTCTGTGATGGAGAAGTCGACCTATTTGGTAGCCTCAGGTATTTGTATTTTTCTCTGAGCCTGTTGGGTCAACTCCCGGAAAATATGCTCGACCGTCGGATAGTAGTCGAGGTCCTGGGCTTTGGGGTCCTGACCTTGCATGTACCAGACCGACGTGTGGTCAAGCTCTAACTGTATATGGGAGTCCGCAGGGAGGTTTCATCGGATGTTCTGGGGAACCCTCTACCTCGTCGTGCGAACCTTCAACTACTGAAACCAGTTTTCCAAGAAGACTTTCCCCTGTGCCAGCTCATGCAGGGTTCCTTTTTGTGAGAAGGGTTTAAATTGGTTCATCTCGAACCTGGTCAGCTCCCGAAATACTGGACTGCCTTCTGGACAGATATGGTACATGACAATCCAGAGAATGAGAGAGGGGAACTTGATCATACCTCCCGTCTCTTGGCATCTTTTTCAGATAGTTTTGACCATGTCGGAAACATAGTCGCCCCATCGGTAGATCCGACCGTCGATCGCGATTGTGTCGACAGCCTCCAACATCTCCATTTTAAGGTCGCTGCCTCGACCGGCTAATGTAAGGGTGATTGCAATGATTTTAGCCGCAATTTGTGGCGTCCGTGTCGTAATCTATCCAATCATCAGCCCCTTGGAATTCTTTCCTGACAGCGAGCCCGTAAGCTCTTCTACTAACCCTTCTTTAATCCCAATTGGTACAAGGTTGCCTTCGTTGGATAGACCAGTAAGTCGTGAGATGACATCCCCGGTAATGTCAATCGGCCTGTCGAAGTAGAATCGGCCGTTGTGGTAACTACTGATAATGAATTTGACCATTGCTTCTTTCATCCCACCAAAGCTTGCCATCAGTGGTGTGTTAGGGTAGTTGAAGAGGGTGCTCTTCCAAATTTTCTCAGAGGCCTGGGTCATCCTTTTGTCGACATAGGCCCATTCTTGGATTTCTGTCCAGAGTTTCTGCCATTGGCCGTCTTGGACTTTGGTGTTTTTTATGTTCTTTAATCGGTGGACCAAGAATGTGTCCTCTGCCTGCAGCTCTCTCGCCTTAGCTGCTGCTCGGGTAAATTTGGGTGCCATTGTGTCGGGTTGGTCGAAGGTGTTACAGGGTTCTTGGTCTTTAGTCGACTGAGGTTGCGGTTGCTCTGTGGGTAAATGGTGTGGTGGATGAACCTTCGACTGTCTTGTATTTATAGGCGTGAGTGTTTTTGCATGCAGATATGGATGTATTAATGGTATACTGGACAGTTTGGCTATAATACTCGAATGGGACTTAATGGTGGAATGTGTGCGGCGCTCGAGGCCATCAATGCGTGATGGGACTCTTGAGGTCGTCGGTCGGTGTCGGAGGTGAAAATGGTCAGTCGGACTGGTCGATGAGGATGGTCGAAGATGATGATGTCGGTTATTGAAGTAGTGAGTTGCTTTCATGGTTGTTGTGTGTGATTGTATTGTTTTGTTTTGGACATTTTTACGTTTTTATGGGTTTTTGATTGACGGTTAAGGCCGTTTTATGCGGGTTTTTTTTCTTTTTCTTTTTAACGTTTAAGTCGGGCTCCATTAACGAGCTTTTGAAATACTAGGCCCTGTAATGTCTTTAGTCGGACCGAGCCATTGGGGTGTATTTATTCGACAATGTAAGGTCCCATCCATTATGTATGTAGTTTCTTGGGTTTTCCTTTGACTCGACTGTTATAAAGTAAAGCAAGGTCGCCGACCGACAGGTTTTTGTTTTTTATGTTACGGTCGTGCCATGCTTTCTGTTGTTGTTTGTGAATTTCCTAGTGCTGGATAGCCAT
The DNA here is from genome assembly GCA_001517045.1 of Pseudotsuga menziesii. Classification (NCBI taxonomy): domain Eukaryota; kingdom Viridiplantae; phylum Streptophyta; class Pinopsida; order Pinales; family Pinaceae; genus Pseudotsuga; species Pseudotsuga menziesii. The sequence continues at coordinate 99,757 of LPNX010930486.1, read as the reverse complement.
GAGTCTATGTTCTTCGAGCTTACTGAGTTGAAATATTTGGTCCTTTCTTGCCTTTTCGACATCGACATGTAATAGTTGTGCAATAATAGGTGTCTGCTGTCGAAAATGTAGGGGGACAACTGCTTCTTGCCCATAGACTAGTTGGAAGGGGGTTTGGTCGGTTAACCGTTTATATGCTGTCCTATATGCCCAAGGAACTGCAGGGATTTTCTCATCCCAGTCGTCTTTGTCGGTACTGCATATTTTGGTTAACCCTTTTGTCAATGTTTTGTTGAAAGCTTTAATCACGCCATTCGACTGAGGGTGATATCTGGTGCTTCGTCAGTGGTCGATATGAAATTGGTCGGTCAAATTTTTGATGGTTTTGTTGATAAAATGTGATCCTTGGTCGCTAATCAATGTGAGTGGGCATCCAAATCTAGTGATAATGTTTTTGTAGATAAACTTAGCAGCTACCTCACTTGAACATGTATCGATGGGTGCATCTTCTGCCCATTTAGTGACATATTCCACTGCCGTGATAATATATCTTGCACCTGATCGTTTGGCAGGGATAAGGAAAGGTCCTATGAAGTCTATAGCCCAAATTTAGAATGTGAGGCTAAGGTTTACAGATATCAAGGTCATTTCTGTGCTCGACAGAGGTCGACCAAGTCGTTGACATCTGTCACATTGACTAACGAAGTTTTTGCAATCTTTGTGGATTGTCGGCCACCATAATCCTGACTGTTGGATTTTCTTAGCAGTTGTGTCTGCTTGGAAATGTCCACCTGCAGGTCCATAGTGTGCTTCATGCATGATTTGGTCTTGTTCATGGTTGAGTACACATCTCCTGAGAATGTCGTCTAACCCCATTTTGTACAAAAATCCATTGATGAGGTTGTAGGGTGCAACCTTCATAGCTAAGATTTGTTTTTTCTTGGTGTTCAGACCTTCTGGTGTCTGACCTGTCTCTAAGAACTAAGCTATTTCTTCTAGTTTTTCGGGTACTGATTCTATGTGGAATAGATGTGCATCTGGCAAGTCGTCATCGACTCCGGTCGGTTCCTCCCTTGTGTCGATACGGGATAGCTGGTCGGGCCCGACATTTAACTTTCCTGGTCGGACCACTACTTCAAACTCAAATTCTTGAAAAAGAAGTAGCCATCGACAAATTCTTCCATGATGAAGGGATTTATTAACAAGGTACTTCAAAGCTTGATGGTCGGTATAAAATGTGAAAGGGTTGGCTAATAGGTAATGTTGATACTTTTGGAGAGCAAAGACCATACCTAGGGCTTCTCTTTCAGTGGTTGAATAGTTCCTTTCAGCTTTATTTAATTTTCGACTGCACATGTTGTAATCTCACAGATCACATAAGGTTACCAATAATACATACTAAAACATAACTATAAATCAGAGACAAAAGACAAGAACAGATAAGATAACAGATTATATTAATGCAATGAGTTCATACAAGGCAGAGAACTGAACTGAGTTCTCGTTTGGCTCAACAGCCTAATATATACAATGTACAGACAGTTACAAAATAACTACTTGTCGGTTCGGTGAACCGACATGACTTTTAGTTAGCCGACCTAATATTTCTATTTAGTTGGCCGACCAACTTAGTCGGCTGATCGACTAAGTCGGCCCATCGACTTAGTCAGCTGATCGACTAAGTCGGTCTTCGTTCAAGTCGACTTCGTCGACTTGCTCCTTCTACACCCCCCCTTTGCCTAATTTTAATCAACTCACACTTCAATTATAACTTAAAACATACCAAGAGGAAATCGCAAAACACTCACTCCAAGCACATGCAAGTACATTATTTCTATTTTTTGACTCCATTCTAAGGCACTGGTTATTTTCTTGTTTTATATCTATATTGTGTCTCAGCATTGTGCTTTCATGTGTTCATCTTTTGTATCTTTCCATATTTGATCATCTATAGTTAAATTTCAAACTCCTAAGTAACTCAATTAGTTTAACATCACAACACTAAGTAATTATCCTTAGTAACTTAATAGGGTCTACCCCCCTTGGCTCCATTAGGAGTTGAGCCTAAATGGAGGAGTCAAGAACAAGGTGACAGCCTTGACTCGAGACTTGCCCCCAAGGACACACCGAGTGGCTTGAATATTTCTGCCACGTGACCTAGGTGTGTGAAAGGAAACAACGGGCTCAACATTCATATCTGACATGGAAGGAACCAATCCTTTCACCATGACAGAATGGCTCAGCCCTTACATCTAACCATGGAAGGAACCAATCCTCTCACCATGTCATAATGGCTCACGAACTCATCACTTCCCCTTGGAGGGAACCTTGATCTAGAGAACACCAAGCTTCTCCCTAAAGTACTCAAACTTCACTCTGGCCAATGGCTTCGTCAACACATTAGCTATTTGTTCGTTCATCACAACATACTGGAGCTTCACTGCTCCTTTCTACACCATATCCCTGATATAGTGATACTTGATCTCGATATGATTCGACTTTTCCTAGAACATCGAGTTCTCTAATAACTTCACACAACTCTTGTTGTCGTAATATATACAAGTAGCATCTAACTAGAGATCAAAAAAATCAGATAGTAGCTTCCTTAGCCATACTTCCTCACAACTAGCTAAACAAGTTGTGACATACTCTACTTCAGCTGTACTTAGTGCCACACAGGATTCCTTCCTGCTAAACCAAGAGATCACACCTGATCCCATACTGAACCAACACCCTAAAGTGCTCTTCCTATTGATGGCACTTCCTGCCCAATATGAATCAACATAACCCTCTAGGTTAGTCTCCTAATTCACCTCATACTTGAGCCCATAGTCAACTGTACCCCTCAGGTACCTCAGAATATGCTTTGCAGCAATCAAGTGAACATGTCTCGGATCTATCAGAAATTGGCTCAAGGTGTTCACAGCAAAGAAAATATCTGGTCTTATGTTCGTCGGGTACATCAAGGACCCAATCATCTTACGATACATCGTAGCATCAACCTCTTCTAATTAAGCATCACTCAATAGCTTCAGGTTTGATGCCATAGGTGTGGTCATGGCCTTGCAATCCATCATCTCGAACCTCTTTAGTATCTCTACTGCATACTTCCCTTGTCCAAGGAATATTCTATCTGTATTCTGCCACACCTCCATGCCTAGAAAATAGTGCATCATACCCAAGTCCTTCATTTCGAACTCGGCAGCAAGCTTTCTCTTAGTATCAACAATCAACCCATCCATACCTGTTACAAACAGATCATCTACATACAGTAGGAGTATCACTGGGTTACCATCTTCAACCTTGTAGTAAAGGTTGTAATCTGCTTTACTTTTGGTAAAGCCTAAATTGGATAGAAAGCCATCAATTTTGCTATACCATTTCTTGGATGCCTATTTCAAACCATACAGGGCTTTCTTCAATCTACACAAATGATACTCCTTGTCATGTGTCTCAAAACCAAGTGGTTTTTCTACATACACTTCGTCTTCCACTACACCATTCAAGAAAGCAGTCTTGACATCCATTTGGTCTATCTTCCATTTCATCACTACAGCCAAAGAAAGTACTGATCTGATGGAAGTGTACCTGGCTACAGGTGCAAAATTTTCTTCATAATCTATTCCTTCTTTCTGTGAGAAGCCACGATCCACGAATCTTGCTTTGTATTTCTCTATGCTTCCATCTCTAGCATGCTTGATCTTGTAGATCCATTTGGATGTTACAATAGACTTCCCTTCTGGTCTCAGGACAACATCCCAAACATCATTCTTCATGATCGATTGATACTCTTTGATCATAGAATCCTTCCATTCTTTCCTTTCTGTCGCTTCTTCATATTTGGAAGGTTCCTTATCGATGAAGTCACATAATAAATCTACATACCCGAAGTAGGACCTAGTCCTCTTTATTTCTCTGTGATTCTCTTTCTGCACCTTGGATAGCTTCTCATACCCAAGGAGGTTTCCTCTTGTGAGGATTATTCTCCTAATGTGGATCTACATGTTCTTGAGGTTCTTCTAATTCTCGATCTTCTTCTTGAATTTCTTCATTCATGGTTATGTCATGAATTTTGGGTGCTTCTGTTTCTTCAGGATCTTCAGCAGATCTCTTTCTGGATTTGTTGTAAGTTGAGTCTTCATCAAATGTTACATCCCTGCTGATGTCGATCTTCTTGAATCCTAGGAATTATATTCTGTAATCCTTCAAGCTTTCAGAGTATCCCACAAGTATACCCTTCTTTCCTGAAGGATCTAACTTTTTCCTCTTTTCTTTTGGAATGTGTATGTACACTGGACAGCCGAATATTCTGAAATGGTTTACTTCTAGTTTCTTGTCAGAAAAGACTTCTTCAGGTGTCTTGTTCTTGAGTACTCTGTGTGGAGTACGGTTTTGTACATACGCTGCTATTCTGGTAGCTTCTACCCATAGATGCATGGGAAGATATTATCATGAATCATTGCTCTTGCATCTTCTATGATTGTTCTATTATTCCTTTCTGCAACCCCATTCTGTTGTGGATTATATGGAGTGGATAACTCCCTCTTAATCCTTGAATCTTTGCATAACTCTTTGAATTCATTTGATGTGAATTCTCCGCCATTATCTGATCGAAAAGGTCTTGATCTTCTTTTCAGTATGGTTCCTGATCAAGGCTTTGAATTCCTTGAATTTGTTGAATACTTCATCTTTGTTATTCATAAAGTATATCCATGTCTTCCTAGAAAAATCATCAATAAAAGAAACATAGTATACATACCTGCTTAAAGAATTTGATGACATTGGACCGCATGCATCGGAGTGAATGATTTCCAAGATTCCTTTTGCTTTTCTTTCGCTACTTGGAAATGTCTTCTTTGTGTTCTTTCCTTTCACACATCCTTTGCAGACTCCTTCATGTTTTGAATTCATTTCTGGAAGTCCTTCAATAGATTTGCTTGCAAGTGGTAGTGCTTTGTAATGCTCATGTGCAAGCCTTCTATGCCAAAGTTCATTTGGCTCTACTGAGTCATGATCCAAGGCTTGTTCTGGTTAGCGCTTCAATTTGTATAATCCTCCTTCTTATTCTCAAATTACTATTGCATCATCAATATTCTTTCCTCTTGGCCACCTAAGGACTTGGCCATCTACAAATGCAACCCTCATGCCTTTTTCATCCAGTGCCGATATGGAGAGAAGATTCTTCTTTAGTCCTTGTACAAACAAGGCATCCTTCATTTTCATAGACTTTCCAGAGTCTAGCTTGTAGGAGGATTCACCACTACCTTTTATGGGATATTGGTAGTCATCCCCAAGTTTCACCTTATGGGGTGAATTATGTTGGGATAGTTTCTCAAAGGATTCCTTGAATCCTGTCATGTGTTTGGAAGCCCCACTATCAATAAGCCAATATTTGCTTCCATGTGTGGTAGTTCTTATGAGAGTTGAGATCATAACATATTCTTCATCACTTGAAGAGTCTTCACTTTCTTGTTTTACTCTCTTTCTCGGAGGATCATCATCCTCAACAGTGTGAGCATGATGTCTTCTTTTGGAGTTCTTCTTCTTCTTAGATCCATTCTTATTCATGGGACAATTTCTAGCAAAGTGTCCTCTTTCATCACATGTATAGCATCTTATTTTGGATAGATCCTTGTTTGTTTTTACAAAATTATCTTTCTGATGAGAATGCTTACCTCGATGATGATAATTTTCCCTTCTGCCTTTCTTGGAGTGTACTGTGAGAGCTTGATCTTCATTTCTCATATTTTCTTCTCAAGCTACTATTCAAGCTTCTTCTTGTGATCATTCTTCCCATAGTCTACTGAACTTTATTAGATTCTTTCTAGCACAGATTCCTTGGATGAAGAATCCCATGATCTAGGGAGACCATTCAAGGTTGTCATCACAATTTCTGCATTCTCCACTTCTTCATCCACTGCTTCAATTTTTTCTTTGATCTGGGTGACCCTTGTAAAGTATGACTATATGGTCTCCTCATTCTGGATCTTTACATTCTTCAACTGGTTCCTCAAAGTCATCTTCCGGTTTATGTTCTTCCCTTCAAACAGTTTGGTCAGGGCATCAAACATAGCTTTAGGTTCCTTGAGAGAGGACACCTGTGGTATGAGGTGATCCTTGATTGAATCAGCAATAATCCTCTTATCCATGACCAATTTCTTCTTGTGTAAGGCCTTATCCTCATCTTCCTCTGGAACTAGAACCTCCTTATTGATGTAGGAGTCTAACTCATTTTATTCAAGCACCAGGGAGATCTTATACTTCTAGGATCGAAAGTTATCAGCTCCCTTAAGATTTTAATCAAGCTTGGTATGATGAGACATCTTAACTAAGAACCTCAAATGGAAATACAAAATATTTAGATCTTACTAGGTCAAGATGTCAGATCTAGATCTGAAGCTGAATTTCTGCAGTGCTGGTTCAGGAGAAGATTAGGGTTTGACTTTCCTGGAGTTTTTTCCAGCCAAAAACTTTGATCTTGATATCTAAACTTTGATTTTGAGGAGGAGATCAATCCAAGCTTGGGCTCACTCAAAAATTCCACTTCTCTGGAAAGCCCTAATTTTCGGTGGTAGTGTCGGGTCAAAAACTGAAAATGCTCAGAATCAGATTTTGCTTCGACAGAAAGATGCGCCCTAGAGAGGAGAGGCAGCCCAACCTTATTTTGCTGAAAATCTGTGGAGAGAGATCCAAAAAGTAGGAAGCCCTAGTTTTCGTAGCTGCACAGTGTCTTCTTCTCAGGTTAGCTCTGATACCATGTTAGATTTTTATCATTCAAGTTAGCATTATATTAGGATCTTTAACTAAGAGAATAACAAGCACAACAATCAAACACAAGAGACAATGAACACAATGTTTTTCCTCGTGGAAACCATAAATGGAGAAAACCCCGCAACTTCCTCAGAGATAGAATCAACACCAAAAGTAAAACCCAAAAACAATAAGATGATCTCCTGACAGCAGTAGCCTCTTTATTTCTTGCCCCAACAACTTCTTCTCCATCAGCTATGCGCTACAATTGAGTTTGAGTGAGTGTGTGATAGATAGAGAGGCTCACTCTCTATTTATACTAATTCTCGAATTTATAATAACTCACTAGGTCCGATTTCACTAGGAGAGTCTAATAACCCTAGGGCCCCACAACTGTGGGGACTTTAACCCTTGATCAATAGGAGGGTTACCCACAATGACTTGAAATGACTTGTTTACATTATAGAAACTCCTGATCGGGACATTGGGGCATGACATGACTCAATTACATTACAAACACTTCACAGAATAAACATGGGGGTACAATACATAAGATATACAAGTGAATACATTCCAATGTTACAATTACATCAACACAAAGTAGTAGAGAAGAGAGACCCAATGTATCCATGCAAAAACAATTGTATGCAACTGTATTAAACTTTCCATATGCCTATCATATTAATAACAAGCCAAAAACTCTAGTATGCAGAAGGTATCACATAGGAGGCTTAATAAACACACTAAAAGCACCACATAGTGCATTCACAAGGAGGATCTAACTAGAACTCCCTCCATTAAAACATTAATGCCCTTCCTTTCCTCAATTATCTTTAACTGAATGTTCATTGTCTTGAACTAAAAGTGAACTGATTTTAATTGGCAGTTAACTGAATTCAACTAAATGTTAACTTACTTGAACTGAACATTAACTAACTTGAACTGAATGTCAACTTACTTGAATTGAATGTTAAATTTACTTGAATTGGATGTTAACTGACTTGAACTGAATGTCAACTGACTTGAATTGAATGTTAACTTTACTTGAAATGAATGTGAAGTGAACTTAATCCTTTATTGATTGTTGAACACTTAGTTATTCGTCTAACTTAAGTGTCAGCAGTGCTTCACTCTTAATTCCATCCATGCACAATTTCTATTATTAAATTTTGCATGGTTCTATTTAGTTATATGATGTATGTTGATTTATGAACATCAAGCTCTTGCTTACTTAACTTAATACATTCATTAATAGTTCAACTGATGCTTTGACTAAGACATTGATTGAGGCATTCATGTTTTACTGAAGCTTTTTAACTTGAGTTCACTCAGACATTTGTATGGTAAATTTGAATCCTCTGTATCTATGCTTTATTTCATTATCATTAAATAATTAATGAATGGACCATATGTGTATTATTTATCCATATTATCATATCATACTTAGAAGAATTATTCTATACATAATGATGGTCATATATATTTCCTCGGGACATATAGTCATATGCTAAAGTAATTCACTCTAGTAGTAGCTAAGCCCTAAATGAGAATTATAGCACTCGGTGACAATGACTAGCAATATATCACATAGTATAACCACCTCAACAAATTTAGATCCATGGTCTTGATACAACACAAGAATTCAATCTTGATAAAACATAAGATCATCTCCACACTCGGATATCCATTCTCATAGGTACCTTCTATGAGAATACTTGAATTGATATTATTCACAATTTTATTCTTGATATTACTCACAAGATTTACAATACAACATCACCACCTGAATCATATGAGGAAACATAGGACTTGATAAGACTCTGTTGTGAGGGATATCTACCTTATGACTTGGGGTCGTAGGGTCACCAACATACTAGGGTGGTCTTACAAACATCAAGAGTTTGGGAACATAAACAAAATAATAAGCGTTATTAGGACATGTACCTTTTTTAGATGGCTGATCCTAGCTTTAAATCCCTTGTTCAAGTGCTCCATATATTTATGCTCTTAAATACTTGCAACAAAGATTGGTGTTTCTCCGCAATATCTCTTATTGTTATATAAAGAAACATGAACAGATTACAATTGCATTTAGAAATAAATAAAAATATAGATCACGATTCGTAACAACAAAAGCATACACTAAGACAAATATGGAAGAAATACACACTTTATTACTGAAGTTCAAGAAAAATTACAACCCTGTATAAGACAAGCCTTCTTCTATCGACCAAGAACTGAGTTCTTCTTTCTCCTCTCTCCAAGATATTTCTCCAACATAATATTTCTCTCCAAATTACTTCTCCTATCCTCTACCCCTCCCCTTTATTTATACTTGCTAGTGAGGAGAGGTTACGAGGCCTAGGATGGTTAGGGGAGTTAGGGAAGTTACCATTTCAAAACCAACTGCCCCTAAACTAATATTCTTTTTATTTTCAAATTTGTCTGAATGGAACTCGTGAATAAGGAAACTCACGACTGACTCACAAATTTTATACAGGAAACTCGCGAGTGCAACTTTTTAGTGATAACTCGTGGGTTGCATATAGGATGACCCATGAGTGACACATGAGTTGTAAAAAAAGGAACCACGAGTGCAAGGAAAACTAATCTATAAAGAATGGAAAATATTAAAGAATGAGTATGCATCAAGGCTTCACTTCATCTATAATGTTAAGGCTGCTTCAATCCACATTGTCATTTTGTGGACCGACACATTTGGTGTCAACACTTAGACATTGAAGTATCATTTCATGGTATAATAGATCCCCCTAATGTGTGAGGTTAGAGGGTAGTAATGGCTGAAATACATTAAAAATATTTTTATCTTGGAGGCACTCAGTATCAAGGTCACATAGAAGTACCTAAAACAGATAAATCAAGGTCAATTACAAAATCATCACTGAATATGTCATGTTCAATAATGTGGAACACTAGCTCCTTTACAATATACATTTACATCATATAGTATGGGTAACAAGTCCGTGTATCTTTTACAAAGGTGGATCAAAGCCACATAAGTACAATGATAGATCTTCAATAGCTGAAAATAGTGTAACAAAACATGGCACCATCTTGTGCAACTTAGGTTATATAGGTTGTAACCCAAGGTGTTTGTCCAAATCCATAGAAACTAGTACAAATCCTACCATGTGAATACATGAGTTGAATTAAAACATGGAATCATACCATCGGATTATCAGTTAAAGAGTTGTACTAAAAACCAATTCGAAGGAGTCCACCAATATGAAAAGTGGATCCTAAGGTACTATCTTTTAAACTCTAGGTATTCTTCTATAGGAGGTACAGATCAGAATCCATTTTGCAAAGAGGAGGGCAATGAATCCTTCAACAGGTCACATGAATAACTGGTAGACTAGATAAGGGAAGGTGTACATAGGATGATCTCAGAGATGAGAATGATAGGGATCAGGATGAATAGACAGGGGGAGCGATCCTTGAATAGTGAGAACTACACAGAGATGACTCAAGGAAGCTTTAAACTTTCAAATTGTACAACTCAACCTATATTCCATGTAGGAGACATGGAAATATTCCAAGTGTATCATGAAAATTGGAGGAGTAATGACACAAAGTGTTAGTTGAAATGGGAAGTAAAGATTGAGACATGAGTATCGGGAGGCACATACTAGTGCTTTATTCAAGGATGACTTGCTTCCAGAACTTATAAATCAAAGATTGTGTTTGCTTCCTTTTCTTTCTAGTTAAGTTTTAACGAGTCCAAGAAATTCAGCTCGAGTCCCTCTTCATTTTTAACAAGCTTGAATGAAAGAGAGAATAATGCTTGATATGTCACTAATCTGTGGATTTTATTAGCTAGAATTAGTAAATGATCGTTGGTGTTTTCATAGTTTTGAGAGTCTAAAAACTCCAAAGAAGACTCTAGGGGGGTTCCTTTTCGTAAATTTAGTCTCTTGAGTCCAAAAAAGTGTAAAACAATCCAAAGGAGAACTCTCTTAGATTCTGAAGAACTAAGGTATACCTTTTTCGTACTTAGTCGGCAAGGTCTGAAAAAGGGGTAAACTATCACCCAACCGACACTCCTTCAAAAGAAAGCATGTAGTATTAGTTTAACGAGTGTGAAGGAGGGAAAGATCACTTGGAAAGTTCCGTTTATTTACGAGAATGGGACAAACAATAGTAAACTCGATGATTTGTACTAGGGTTTAATGAGCATGACAATAGCATAAAGAACACTCAAAACATTTTTCATGTTTAGGTCCATAGCACGAAAAAGAGAAAAGTAAGCTCAAACAGGTTCCTTTTCTGTAAGTTTAGTCCTCTAGGACCAGAAAAGAGATAAATATAAACCGAAAGATATTCTTCTAGATTTCGAAGAAAATAGAGTATTCCTTTTTAGTAAATAATCCATAGGGTCCAAAAAAGGGTTAAAATTATACCATTATGGATGATCATTCATTTACTTTAATGATTCTGAAAGAATAAGAAACATGATTAACTAGTCATATTTAAGGAGTCATACCAGGGATTGAAGATAACTCCATATGGAGGGAGCCTTATAATCAAGGGTAGTTTAGTAAAAGAACAAAATGAGGCTCATTTTTGTGTGAAAAATGACTACGAAGACTCCTGCAACCTAGAAAAAATGTGGCATGGGTACCAGAAATGACAAGAAGTGTTCTAACTAGGGTTACCCATGTGAGGTAGGATCTAACCATGGAAGAACAACGATGCTTGAAGGGTAAGAATCGGTTTCAAATTGCAGTCCATGGATAAAAATGAGATCCTACGGCTCATGAGGGGATAAGGTATAAGTGAAAGATGCAGAAGAGGACCAAATCCTACCCTATATGTTGGGGAAACATACTCCAAATTCATCCATAACAATGTAAAATCTAGGTAAAAACAATCAACATTAGTTTAAATGACAAAAAATGGCCAAAACTATATAAAAGTAGGTAAATTTTTTGAAATTTTTACTATAAATAGTAAATATCGGTTTAAAAACATTACATTTAATTTTTACCACTATTAATGCAATTTTTACCTCTAGTCTTCAAACGGTTCATGTGATCAAACCAGTGTACAAATTTTCAATCCGCAAGTTGCAAGTAACTCACATCTCCATCTTCTTTGATTTTATGCTTTCAAATTCTGATTTTAATGCTTATTTTATGTTTTATGGCATACTTTAAGGGAACTATACAACACTCATGGGTGGCTTACTATAAATTCGTGAGTTCCGGAAGCAATCACAGGTTCACAGTGAGGATCCCACAAGTGGCAAGCAATGTCCTCACTGGACAGTTGCGAGTGCTGCGGAATAAGGGTTTTTGATTAATCTAATGGATTTGTTTTTCAATGTGTAGGCAAAAATGGTTCTAGAGTGGAGGGAAAGGGAGAAAAAATATATGGATATGCTAGAAATGGGGGATTCAATGACACTTAATTTCCTTCCAGAGGTACGGGTTGTTGAAATTTTACCGCACTTCAAACATGAGATCCCAAGTTCGAATACTAGAGACGTTGGTATGGTTATGGGATCATGAGCTTGGCATGGTTACATATCACCCAACCGACGCTCCTTCAAAAGAAAGCATGTAGTCTTAGTTTAATGAGTGTGAAGGACAGAAAGATCACTTGGAAAGTTCCATTTATTTACGAGAATGGGACAAACAACAATAAACTCGATGCTTTGTACTAGGGTTTAATGAGCATGACAATAGCATAAAGAAAACTCATAATATTTTTTATGTTTAGGTCCTATTGTAGGTACAACAAATCCCATGTGATTTTGACATGGGAGCCCAATTATACATAACGAAGGTTACTTGGTAAGACTCTTCGTAATATTATCATGGTTTCATTAAGATTTTTTATGTGGCTCTTGGGATTCATTTACTTAACCAAATTTACAAAAAAACCATGTTTGATTTATTTGTTTTGGATGTAGAATGATTGGGTTTTGTTTGGATTGTTTTAATGTCCCGCATCCCGCAACCCACAAGTTGTGGAATGCAGAAAAACTTCTTTTTGATATTTCATTTTCCAAACCCACATCCTACATCCCAAAAATGTGGATGCGGGAGAGTTTTTATGTGTGTTTACTTTAGTCATCCCGCATCTCATATCCTGCAACTTGCGGAATGCGGGTTGCGGGGTTATCATTTGTTTACATTTTGGTTTGCATATTTCTGCATCCCGCATCCCAAAAAATGCGGAATGCAGAAGGTGGAGCCAATTGAATAAATTCTTTTTCTATTTTGCTATTCCACACTCTGCATCTCGCAAGTTATAGAATGTGGGTTATGGAATGACTAATAAAACTTGCGATTTTATTTTTGATCCCGCATCCCACCAAACTGATCCTGGCCGTTCTTTTTTCTTTTTACTCTCATATGACGGTATGTATTATTTCTGAGGAATTATAAATATGATGGTTTTGATTTACGATTTTTCACTTTTTTTACTACTGTAATTCGCTATGTTGTGTGATTTTACCTCCAAAATTTACCACATGATTCTGGCAGTGATTACTACAATTTCAAGTTGGTTGCCAAGTTGCTTTCTCGTAATTTGAATTGTTTATTGTGCTTACTGTATAATTCAGTTTTAATTTCTGGTATAAATATTCAAAAGGACACATGGTGACATCCAAAACCCCCTGATTTACCAGGAGTAAAATCCTTCAGAAGGATATGTTTACCAAATACCCGAACTTCAGTGTCTTTTTTGATACTAGCAACCAAGTGACTGAAACTTAACATTTAGATTGGTCCCGAGTTTACTCAATTTTCGATAACAATGACCTCTCAGGTTTCTAGAGTGACCAAATTGTTTATGAGAGAATTAGAGATTCAAGCCTACATATGATTGCATCTAGACCGGCCATCCTACCTTATAACAATGTTGTGTGATGGATTATAGACCACACCAATGTGAAAGATCATTCTTTCAACATCAGTACCGGGTCTCAGCTAGCCAATTTTCACTCTAAAATCTTTGTCAGGATTTATGCTCTTAAACCTTATACCCAACTCCTAGATGCATATTTTGTTAACACTGCTAAATCCAAATTCAATTTCGACCAGATGCTCAAATCCTGGATGACTGAACCCCGTAATTTTTCCAAGAGGAAAGATGAATTATACCCTGTTGATTGGTTTAAAGAGCCTTACTCCCTGCTTGCAGCGATGTTGTGCGGGATTTATGGCCTTCCCAACTATTCTTTCTTTAAAGAAGAATGGGCTCCCATCGCTCATCACATTATTACTACAAGGGAATCTTTCCCCTGGGCCTCAATTCTATCACTGGAACTTAAAAACGTCATCCAAGAGTTCCAGAAAGCCACTACTAAGAAAAAGCCCATTTTTTATCTTACTGCCTTCATTGTGGACATATTTTGTGCTGATTTTCGTTACCTTAATTTGGGATGGAGTTGGGAATTACCAGACCCACCTGTACATATCTATCATTCTGATCTCTGGGATGGAAATTATGTGGCTAGGTTCTATGATATATGTGGAAGTTTCCTTGGCATGGTATATTTTCTAATTTTCAACAAAGAACCCCCTTCGTTCTCACCGGAAGCAAAGGATCTGATATCCACTATGGGGGACTGGTATGTTGGTGAATCATTCACCTATATTAGGGTTTGTGGCATCAATGTAGCTCACATGTTTCCTAAGGTCGTACTAGACAGCTTGGTCCTAGAAGAGTTTTTATTTCAAATAGTTACAGAGGGGATCTACGAGAAATGTGCTACACCAAAGAGAAAATTTTGGCCCAGGTTTCCCATTACCCTTGGATCCTTGAGTGTACCCACTTCTACTTGGGCATCAGAGTTGAGTGACCACATCATAACACTTAAACTTGGTTTTGCAAGCAAACGATAGCACAATCCTAAAGGGATTGTTGATTTACACCTGAGGCTGAACCATTTCAAAATAGGTTATGTTCATGAGGAAACTTCGGATGATTTTATTTATCAGGGAGTAGATACATTTTATGAAGTCTTGGAAATGGCTAAGAGTAAAGAAGAGCAAAGCCATATCCTGCAGTATCAGAAGGAGATCAGAGATAGGGTAAAGCATTACATGTCTATGGAGTTGGACATCCTGGAAAGGATGGGAAAGGACAAGGAAGAAAGAGAAGCTCGAGCTGCAACAAAACAAGCTCTGGCATCCAAAACTACATCAGTGGGAACCAGTTCAGACTTGGATAAAGGGAAAGCTCCCATGGGAGAAATTCCCCAAACATATTTGGGACAGCAAGTTAAGGATTATTTGTAGACTTCGGAACAAATAAAGTAGAAGCTAAACAAGATGACTTCAGCCTTAGATACACAAGAAGTTGCAACACCTTAGTCGCCTGAAATTGCCCAGGTGATAACCAATGTGATTGAAAAGATTCTACCTGAACAAAATTAGGTTGAGGACAATCCTTTAAACAAGACAAAGATTTCCATTCATGTTTCTACCATTGATCTAACTCATTCAGAGGAAGAAGAGGACATAATTTCTCATGTCCCTGTTACTGTTGAGACTAGTAATGATTTCCAAAATCTTGTTGATAGTGGCAATGGTAATATTTCATTTCCTCTTCCTCAATCTCAACCTTTTGGTCAGCCTGCTCCTTCTTCTTCTGCAATACTTCTTTCATCAATAATGGCTTTGTCATCATTTTCTGATGGTTCTGTTGTGATACCTTTTATGACCAAGCTCTATCAAAAGGCCACTTGTCTGCCCAAATCAATCACACATGTTCCTATGGAGAAGCCTATTCCTTCATTGGTTGTGACTCTAATTTTCAAAATCCCTTTGCATATTCCTTCAATTAGCTCAGTTTCATCCCCTATGTCTGAGAAAATTGAAATAGTGTCACCATCAACATTTCTTAACGCTACTACTATGCAAATTCCTTCTATGGAAGCTTTTGTTCATGAGATTTATTCATCCCCTGAAGTAACTCTTCCTAAGAATGTTACTTCCTCCCCTGCCACCTCTCATATCACTATGGCTATACCTTCTCAAACCACAACTCAAAATTCATATTTGATATCCACAGGCCTTAGCATACCTCCTATTGATGAGGTCAGAGATGAGTTTAATGAAGATTTTGTGGTATCTTTAGGTGAATATTGATATATCTAAGCTGCTAGGTCAGTGGTAAAACGGGGCAAGAAAAGGGGTAGAGATCATAATGATATAGATATTTCAATGGTAAATGAAGTTGTATGGACATTGCAATTGAGTGATCCATAAGCCTATGCTACAGATGCAGCTTATGTTCTAGGAGCCTTCACAGGTGCCAATATGGATGCTGTCAACTCTTTGAATAGAGAGTTTGATAAACAAAAGGAAGAAATTGTCAGTTTGAAAGAAGCACTAGAGCAGCTCGAGAAACAAGATGAGGACAAACAGGATGAGCTTCAACTGAAGAATGTTACTCTCAGTGTGGAGTTACAGAGAGAAAAGAATGATAATGCCACTATGGTTCAAAATGTTGCAGTATTATAGAAGCAAAATGAAGATGCAACTGCAAGTGCAGCTTCCTATTCATTTTACAGGTTTTCCCAAGAAAAGTTTAAGGAGCTTGCAATCAGAACTAATAGGGAACATTTTGATTTGGTATGTGAGTTTTTTAGAACTTTATTTGATATATTTGAGGCTCATACAGTGTTTGACAAGATGTCTATGGTTTTGGAATACCTAATTGAGAAAAGACAGTAGGCCTCAAAAGCTTATGATGGAGTCATAGATTGGAAGAGGTATATGAAGGAGAGGCATGATAATATCACTCTTCTCACCCCTTTTCAGTTTAAAAGAGCCAAAACTATTCTAAGAGCTTGGGAAGACTTGGATGATACAGTGGTTGAAGCCATAAAGAAAGCTCAGGCTATATGTGGCAGAAGATGGTATGCAGTTGATCATATTATGACTCACTTATCCTTTCCTACCATGGTTCTTATTAAAAAGGCATGTCCACCTAGACTGATGATCGAGCAAGTTGAGAAACAGAGGGATGACCAGGAGAAGAAAATCAAGGAACTAGACCATATCAACATACACGATGTGGAGCAATTAATCAAACAACCATTCACAGTGCAAATCAAGATCCATGTCTACATCTGAGTTTGGCATATGTTGGCTAAGAATGAGGTCAAGGATTATAAATGTAATGCTCAATTAGGAAAAGAATTAGCCACTTATCCTGATATCGAGGAGCTGCTGCGAATTTGGAGAGTCTGGAAATATTTCCTAGGATATTATCCTTGTTTAGTTTTCGGATCCCCTTTAGGGGGATTCTATTGTTTGTAATAATTATTTATGTAAATGATATCCGGGGTATCAAGGGCTCTTGAACTTTTGAATTTTGGAAGGGAGACTGATACAAGGGATCGAACAACACTTCATCTTTTTCTAAGGTCTTTTATGTAATTTGTTACAGAGAATTTTTGTTGGAGACATCTACCATCATACACACTCTTTCAGTCAAATTGGCCTAGTTAAACCACTATCCTAAGTTTAATTGACATCAGTGGAGCATTAATTTCCATCATCCCAGTCATACCCATGCCTACCTACAGTCAAGGAGGCTAACTGGAGCACTCAAGGGGTGATCTGTGTGACATTAATGCACCTAATTGCTAACTGGTGGTTACTTTCAGTTCAACCAATCAGTTACAGTCAGTTAAGGTGCCTCCATTCATTAAATATATTATTTTATGATTATTTTATTATTATTTTAATGAACTGGAGTGAACAAGGCGCCTTCACCAACTTCAGATGGTCAGTTTAGCTTCAGTTAACCTCATCAGGGTTTATTGGAGTCATGCAGTACTAGCACTTGATGGTTGGTTGCTATGACATGTGTTTGATCTCCTTCAGTTGAGATTAAGTCATTTATTGCACTCCAACTTCAGTTAGGGATTGGTGAGTCAATTAAGGTTTTTTGTCAAGTGGTTAACTGAGTGGTATTGCATGGCAAAGAGTCAGTTAAGCTAGACTCATGCATGGGAATTCGAATTGTCCCTTAGTTATTCGAATTATTCATTGATTTAAGCTATGGCTCATGCATGGGAATTGTAACCCTTTATTGTTTATATAATATACAGAGAGGAAACCTATTTGATTCCAGTTATTGCTAATTCATGTGTATTTGTCAATTATTCTTTGATGATTTTGATTCCTAGTTCCTAGATCATGTGCAAGAATTAATATGGTATCAAAGCATGCGGCGGGACAAAGATCAATCTCTCAAGAACAAGCTTTTTGACAGATTTCTCCATGAAATTTGAGCAATAGCTCAAGAATCCAGCACTGCACCAGAAGCCAAGGCTTACCACTTAATACCCCAAGTAAAGAACTTGTTGATCAAGCTTGCTTGATTGACTATGCTGGGTGTGATGAAATCCTAAATGTCCAGTCTGTCCGAACTTACGGTGCCTTTTGTTTTGATTTGCAGGTCTTAACAGGTACAACTTCAAATGGACTCATCAATCCCTCTTCTCACCCCATTCACAAGCTATTTGGAATGGAAGTTGAAGATGATTGCCTCTCTGAAGAGACGAGGTCTCTATGAGGTGTCTATTGGAATTGGAAGAGAGAATTATGAGAATGAGAATGACTGGCTAAATGAAACTGATAGAGCTTTTGGATCAATAGCTCTGGCCCTTGATGATAGCTTGTGCTACCTTATTTGTTCTGCTGAATACCCAAAGGAAATCTGGACAATATTGGACAGAACCTTTGGCAAGCAAAATGAGGATCATAATAGTACTTTGGAGATCACGGCCAGCACCACAAGAGTTCTTCACTCAAAATTCTCAGCCACTACTCTCTCTGATGAAGTTGTTCAAGATGAAGATGAAGCAGAATCTTCTACACATTCAATTCGAATTGAAGAAAGTCTCCATGAAGTGACTCCTTCTCCTGATGCTCCGGAAGTTCATGAGATCTATGATATCTCATCTTCTCATATTGTTGAAACAGAAGAAGACATTCAAATCTCTGATATTGAAGAAAAACTCTGTTGCACTTCCATGCAAACATTCACAGGTGATTTTCCTTTGAATTCTGTGCAAAATTTACCAGTAATTGCTTCCGAAAGTGAAGAGAAATTTGATTTTTCTTCCACTAATGTTGCTGCTGGTGTGCAAATATGTAATACCTTGGATATTTTGGAAAAAATATCAGATTATAAGAGTGACACATTCGCTCCCCATGATCTATATCTTCCAGCAAAATCCTGCAGGATTTCATGCACCAAAATTCAGAATTTTGAAGAAGAAGAAAACTGTGCATCCACCGTCTTGGTTGACCATAATTTTGGATCTGATATGAACCTTATTGGATCTGATATGATCTTATTTGGATCTGATCTGATATTTCTTGGTTCAAAATTTCAGGTTCATAAACCTTTAGTACTGCTTGTAGCTGTTCTCATCAACGGTGTGAAGAAACAAGTACCGCAAGTCTCCTTCAAAACTGCTGCTGGGGATTTGATTTCATTTCATAGTTTTGGATCTGTTGTGAACTTATTTAGATCTGATTTAAATTCTGATATGATGTTGTTTTTTTCATATTTTAAAATCCAAGAGCTTTTAGTCATGCTTGTAGCTGCTCTCACCGATTCCGGTGTGAAAAATCAAGTACTACAATTCTTCTTCAAATTTGCTTATGGGGATTTGGTGTTAGTTTCCTCCTGTGAGGTTGCTGATATTTTATTTTGTGAATCATTATATATTTCAGAATCTATATCAGATTATGGATCTCAAGCATTCGCTCTTCAGAGTCCCAGGGATTCTCTACCTTTGGTCACAAGCTCATCTCCTCACAGAACTAGTAAAGAGGAAGACATTCTGCATCCGCATGGACACTTGCTCCTAAGATTTGGGGCTGATTTTACCACTCATGGTTTTCTGTTCAAGGCTGAAACATATCAGTTTTTTTAGTGTTCCACACATGGTTCAAATCCTCAAGAACCTTTTCTCTCTCTTCAGATGATTTCAGTTGCTCTACATGGGTCCAGTTTTCACCGTGCAACTGTTTATGTTTCTGATTCAGTTGAGTGCATTGTTTTTCTTCCAAAGTGGAAGATTCCTCCAGACATCTTCACCAAGATATTTTCAGAAAATAAGTTCACTTACCTCCGTTCACTATTGGGGGTGAGTTCATCAGGGTGATCCAGACTACTTTCAGTGTTCAGCTTGAGGGGGGGGGGTTTCCCACTGGGTTTTCCCTCTTTTCCTCACTTAGTTTGTTTTGAGCATTGTTTCAGTTGCTTTATTGTACAGGGTGACCTATGGCCTTAGTTGCCAGGTCCCTAGCATTTTATGCATCTATGTTTTCTAACTCTTCCTGAGTATAGCTTAAGGGGGGGTGTTGGAGACATCTACCATCATACACACTCTTTCGGTCAAATTGGCCTAGTTAAACCACTATCCTAAGTTTAATTTACATTAGTGGAGCATTAATTGCCATCATCCCAGTCATACCCACGCCTACCTACAGTCAAGGAGGCTAACTTAGCCTTCCCTACAGTCAAGGAGGCTAAATGGAGCACTCAAGGGGTGATCTGTGTGACATTAATGCACCTAATTGCTAACTGGTGGTTACTTTCAGTTCAACCAATCAGTTACAGTCAGTTAAGGCGCCTCCATTTGTTAAATATATTATTTAATGATTATTTAATGATTATTTATTATTATTTTAATGAACTGGAGTGAACAAGGCACCTTCACCAACTTCAGATGGTCAGTTCAGCTTCAGTTAACCTCATCAGGGTTTATTGGAGTCATGCAGTACTAGCACTTGATGGTTGGTTGCTATGACATGTGTTTGATCTCCTTCAGTTGAGATTAAGTCATTTACTGCACTCCAACTTCAGTTAGGGATTGGTGAGTCAATTAAGGTTTTTTGTCAAGTGGTTAACTGAGTGGTATTGCATGGCAAAGAGTCAGTTAAGCTAGACTCATGCATGGGAATTCGAATTGTCCCTTAGTTATTCGAATTCTTCATTGAGTTAAGCTATGGCTCATGCATGGGAATTGTAACCCTTTATTGTTTATATAATATACATAGAGGAAACCTATTTGATTCCAGTTATTGCTAATTCATGTGTATTTGTCAATTATTCTTTGATGATTTTGATTCCTAGTTCCTAGATCATGTGCAAGAATTAATAATTTTGAATACAATATAGTGTTGCAATTCTTTTCTCTTGTACTTGATCTATCAAATTTCTTTGACATGGTTTTAGTTTTCTTATTCCAAATGACCAGATAATACTATGGTTCATTTGCAATTAGTTAATGTGTTTATCTAACTCTGATTTATCTCTATTAATTATTAATACATTGATAAAACTTCAAGAAATTTATTTTATGAAATGTCTTTATCTATTTCTGCAAATGTTTTAGCAGTAAGAGTTTTATAGCTTATAAGTTCATTTTTCAACTAACTTGAGCACCTACAGGTTATATTGAATGGTTTAATTCTGATTTATTGTTATTTAATTTTCATTAAACAATTGTAACTCAGTAAGTACAGTTTCATTATATTTACATTTCTGTCAATGTGATGAATTGTATGTTCTTCACACAGCTCAAGACAACCTGTCAATCATTCAACATGTTTTGAAGTAGTTTAGATTTAGGTTAGGTTCTTCTTCCTAGTTAGGTTTTAGTTTTCCTTTTCTTTTCTTAACTCTATGTTTTCCATTCTAGAAAACAGATCCCCTTATGGATCAAATCCATCCATAAGCCAGTGGAAGCTGTTAAAGTATCCATGGGAGATTACCATCCCAAATAGCTCGAGGATAGAACAATACCTGCATGGGATTGTTTGAATCCTTTGGCTGGGTTTTCTTCATGTGTTGCAAGCCTTAAACACCCTAATTAGCCACATACATAGTTGGGGCTTCAACAGATCCATAGCACGAAAAAGAGAAAATTAAGCTCAAACAGATTCCTTTTCTGTAAGTTTAGACCTCTAGGACCAGAAAAGAGATAAATATATACCAAAATATACTCTTCTATATTTCGAAGAAAATAGAGTATTCCTTTTTAGTAAATAATCCATAGGGTCCAGAAAAGGGTTAAACTTATACCATTATGGATGATCATTCATTTACTTTAACGATTCTGAAAGAATAAGAAACACAATTATCTAGTCATATTTAAGGAGTCATACCAAGGATTAAAGATAACTCCATATGGCGGGAGCCTTATAATCAAGGGTAGTTCAGTAAAAGAACAAAATGAGGCTCATTCTTGTGTTAAAAATGACTACGAAGACTCCTACAACCTAGAAAAAATGTGGCATGGGTACCAGAAATGACAAGAAGTGTTCTAACTAGGGTTACCCATGTAAGGTAGGCTCTAACCATGGAAGAACAATGATGCTTGAAGGGTTACAATTGGTTGCAAATTGCAGTCCATGGATAAAAATGAGATCATATGACTCATGAGGGGATAAGGTATAAGTGAAAGATCCAGAAGAGGACCAAATCCTACCCATCATACTGGGGAAAGATACTCCAAATTCATCCATAACCTGTAAAATCTAGGTAAAAACAATCAACATTAGTTCAAATGACAAAAAATGGCCAAAACTATATAAAAGTAGGTAAACATTTTGAAATTTTTACTGTAAATAGTGAAAATCCATTCAAAAACATTACATTTGATTTTTACCACTATTAGTGAAAGTTTTACCTCTAGTCTTCAAATGGTTCATGTGATCAAACCAATGTACGAATTTTCGATCCGCAAGTTGCAAGTAACTCACATCTCCATCTTCTTTGATTTTATGCTTTCAAATTCTGATTTTCATGCTTTCAAATTCTGATTTTCATGCTTATTTTATGTTTTATGGCATACTTTAAGGGAACTATACAACACTCATGGGTGGCTTACTATAAATCCATGAGTTCTAGAAGTAATCACAGGTTTGCAGTAAGGATCCCGCAAGTGGCAAGCGATGTCCTCACCGGACAGTCGTGAGTGCTGTGGAATAAGGGTTTTTGATGAATCTAATGGAATTAGTTTTAATGTGCAGGCCAAAATGGTTCTAGAGTGAAGGGAAAGGGAGAAAAAATATATGGATATGCTAGCAATGGGGGATTCGATGACACTTAATTTCCTTCCAGAGGTACGGATTGTTGAAATTTTATTGCACTTCAAACATGAGATCCCAAGTTCGACCACTAGAGATGTTGGTATGGTTATGGGATCATGAGATCAGCATGTTTGATCTTCAGGGGGGGGACCTTATAGCTTACTATAGAGGACATATACATTTTTTACCGGATTGTATCATCAATGGGCACCTATGAATTTTGGTGGCACCGGCTGTGGGGGACATCCCCTTAGTGTACTAGACTATGTCAACACATATTGCTTACATGGCGCATAGAAATCAGGGACACAAATGCAAATTGCACAGATCACTACATTCCCTTTAAAATTTCTTGTAAGAACTATTGTTTGAGAGTTGGGTTCATTCGCATTGCATTTATATACACGAACCCACATGCATATTGCAGTGGAGTGTCTACGAGGTGTGGTAGTTGACTGGTGTTCGGGATTGGTCCCGATCATGAAAAAACAACTTTCAGACTGTAAGACAAGGAAGAAGAAAAAATTCAGATCTGCAAATATAATGGTTGCTTTCTTTGAGAGATATTTCCTATGCTAAGCCCCGCAGTTACACTTCCACCATCCCCTCCTTGTGAACCTAGACTTACGTGGTGGGGAGATGTATTCCTCCACCAGGGTGGTGGTGAGATCCAAAGTGCCTATGATGACAATTTCTATGCATGGTGGATCCAGAAGGTTCCTTCTCTAGAGAAGTTTCCATATGTAGTGTTATAGCCCAAAATGACACTTCTCTACCTGTGACCACTTTCCCATGATTCCGTCGCATGTCGACACTTCATGAAAGTCACTGAAAGTCACTGAAAAAACACCTATCCTAGAGGACCCATATCTTGAGTTTTGTAACTACGTTTGACCTCATTTCTACACCGTTGGAAAGGTATTTTAGTTAGCTAAAACTTTCTAGAAGACACCAAAGTTTGAAAATGCCCAGAAATAGCTTAAAAATGCGTTTTTTTGTGTATACGCGACTCTCCTTATGTGCAACCCGCGTATCACACGCGACTCTTGTGTTTTGCAAGTCGCGCATGCATATATTCGCGGGTTTCTCTTGTGTAAACTTGCGTATCATGCGCGGGTTTCTCTCCTTCATATTCGTGCATCTGTTTCTCAACATTAAAACATAAAAACACGCCTTTTGAGTTAGTTTGGGTAGTTATACAACTGACTCCTTCAGTTGTAACCACTTTGGCTTCGCCCCTAACTCTTCTTCATCATATAAATAGAGGTCGGGAGGTTCATGAAAGGGGACTTGGAATTTATGCATTGTTATGCTGGAGGAATCGGGACTCTCTTTTCCTACACCTTTGCCATGGAGGTCTTCCCTTAGTGTTGCGGAGCTTGGAGGCTGAGTTCTTTGGAGAAGAGAAATAGCAGATCCAGATCAAGGTTTCGTGAGGTGCCAACTTGAAGAGAAGGTATATTTGTACTTGTTTTCAAGATTAATAAAGATGTGATGTCCTTCTTCTTCCCAAATCATTGTTCAATGTGTGATTGAATCTCTATTTTTGATCATATGATGATGTTATTCAGATCATTTGTTTATGCTTATTTGATTATCATTGTCTTATATGTGGTAATAATGGTTTGAGGAAGGTATAACTTGTTTTGCAAGTCTCTTGGAGCGAGAGGAGCAAGAAGAGGATTGAAGAGAAAGCTTGGACCAGCCTTCCGTTAATCAGGTGTGGATCTTTCTCATCTCTGAAACTTGCTGTTATATACTTGCTGAACATTGTGCATCTCTCTTTCAACCCCAGTACGTTGATGGCCTCTTAAACCCTAGCCATAGGACACTTTCCTTTACAACAGAACTGGCGACTCTGCTGGGGTATAGCCTTGTCTGTTTGGGGTTTTTCTCTTGATTTATTTCAGCTTTTGCATTGTTTCAGGTCCTTATTGCCACTTAGGAACATTTTTAAGTCTGATTGCAACCTCTCCCCTGCCTTCCTAAGGCAGTTTTCTACCCTTGATTGTGATTTTTACACCTATTCGTGGGTTGTTCTTTTGAACAGTTGCGAATACAAGTTTGCATGCGCAGGTTGTTCTACTGAACAGTCGCGTATCATTCGCGACCTGCCCTTATAGACAGTCGCGTATATACCTGGAAGTTAGGATTTTTTAAGTCAATTTTTTGCTTGTTCCCTTCTTCAGGTAATCCCTGTTTGTGAGTGGTGTCTCTTTATGAATGCTGTGTAGCTTGTCTGAAGACTTTTGGTGATCACCCTACCTGCTTTTTCAAAATCCTTTGAGTCTTTTTGCTTGGAGTAATTCTTGCTTGTTTGCTTTATTAGATCCAAGTTTACTAAAAGTACAGTGCATTTCAGGTGCATGGTGGGTCTGTTAAGGTCTTCTGCGGGTGCATGAATCCAGGGAGTTTGTGTCTTTCTTTTTGTTCTTCTTTATCTATGTGGTAAGCCCCCTTATAGCATTAGGATTTACTCTTTTCTCTTTCACCTGTTTCCTTTGCTTGGTTTGCTTTTTGGCCTTTTGTTTCTGATCAGCCTCTGTTAGTGGCCTTTGTTTGATTCCAGAAGCTTGTGGATGTTGTTTTCCTCCTTCTTTGGTTGGTCTACTTCACCTTGCCAAAATAGTTGTCTTGTCTCGTATACAAGCCTTTCTTCCAAGTAGGGTTTATGCTGACTTTAGTTGGTTATAGAGTTTGTTGGGTGGTTGTATAGCAAAGTTCCTTTTGTTTTGTTCTTTTTATCTACATGCTTTGCTTTGTAGGTAGTTTTTCTTTTGCACTTATAAAAGAAAATTAAAAAAGAACTTTTATTTCTTGCTTTCCCCCCTACTTCTTTCTTTGGTTTGACCTTGTTGGAAAAGGTACTAAGT
>LPNX010930486.1:57299-68876 GCA_001517045.1 Pseudotsuga menziesii | reverse complement strand
GTATTTTTGTGGCTATGATCGATTGTTGAGTATGGATCCACCTTGTTCATTTGTGGCCATCACTCCTTTAGATTTGATATGGCGCCTTTTTGCATATTGGGCGAC
Source organism: Pseudotsuga menziesii (assembly GCA_001517045.1). Classification (NCBI taxonomy): domain Eukaryota; kingdom Viridiplantae; phylum Streptophyta; class Pinopsida; order Pinales; family Pinaceae; genus Pseudotsuga; species Pseudotsuga menziesii. Next base: position 68,771 of record LPNX010930486.1, on the reverse strand, counting down.
CATGATAGTTTCATCAGTTATACATATGTTGGATCTGCCTGTATCTTTATGGCGATGTTTTGTATATGGATGTGTATGTCCCAGAGATCAGTTTTTCTGACATTTATCTCTCTTACAGGTACCTTCACTCAAGCCTTTCGATCTTGGATTCTCTGCTCTCTCCATACTCAACTGTTTCCTTTATAATGTATTTCGGCTATTGTCTTCCCCTCTAACCTCACACATTAGGGGGCATCTGTTATAGCCCAAAATCACACTTCTCTGCCTGTGACCACTTTCCCATGATTCCGTCGCATGTCGACACTTCATGAAAGTCACTGAAAAAACACCTATATTGGAGGACCCATATCTTGAGTTCTGTAACTCCATTTGACCTCATTTCTACACCGTTGGAAAGGTATTTCAGTTAGCTAAAACTTGTTAGAAGACACCAAAGTCTGAAAATGCCCAGAAATACCTTAAAAATGCGTTTTTTTGTGTATACGTGACTCTCCTTATGTGCAACCCGCGTATCACACGCGACTCTTGTGTTTTACAAGTCGCGCATGCATATATTCGCGGGTTTCTCTTGTGTAAACTTGCGTATCATGCGCGGGTTGCTCTCCTTCATAGTCATGCATCTGTTTCTCAACATTAAAACATAAAAACACGCCTTTTGAGTTAGTTTGGGTAGTTATACAACTGACTCCTTCAGTTGTAACCACTTTGGCTTCGCCCCTAACTCTTCTTCATCATATAAATAGAGGTCGGGAGGTTCATGAAAGGGGACTTGGAATTTATGCATTGTTATGCTGGAGGAATCGAGACTCTCTTTGCCTACACCTTTGCCCTGGAGGTCTTCCCTTAGTGTTGCGGAGCTTGGAGGCTGAGTTCTTTGGAGAAGAGAAACATCAGATCCAGATCAAGGTTTCGTGAGGTGCCAACTTGAAGAGAAGGTATATTTGTACTTGTTTTCAAGATTAATAAAGATGTGATGTCCTTCTTCTTCCCAAATCATTGTTCAATGTGTGATTAAATCTCTGTTTTTGATCATATGATGATGTTATTCAGATCATTTGTTTATGCTTATTTGATTATTATTGTCTTATATGTGGTCATAATGGTTTGAGGAAGGTATAACTTGTTTTGCAGGTCTCTTGGAGCAAGAGGAGCAAGAAGAGGATTGAAGAGAAAGCTTGGACCAGCCTTCCGTTAATCAGGTGTGGATCTTTCTCATCTCTGAAACTTGCTGTTATATACTTGCTGAAAATTGTGCATCTCTCTTTCAACCCCAGTACGTTGATGGCCTCTTAAACCCTAGCCATAGGACACTTTCCTTTACAACAGAACTAACTACCCAAACTAACTCAAAAGGCGTGTTTTTATGTTTTAATGTTGAGAAAAAGATGTGCGACTATGAAGGAGAGAAACCCGTGCATGATACGCAAGTTTACACAAGAGCAACCCGTGAATATATGCATGCGCGACTTGCAAAACACAAGAGTCGCGTGTGATACGCGGGTTGCACATAAGGAGAGTCGCGTATACAAAAAAAATGCATTTTTAAGGTATTTTTGGGCATTTTCAGACTTTGGTGTCTGCTAGAAAGTTTTAGCTAACTGAAATAACTTTCCAACAGTGCAAAAATGAGGTCAAACGGAGTTACAAAACTCAAGATATGGGTCCTCCAAGATAGGTGTTTTTTCAGTGACTTTCATGAAGTGTCGACATGCGACGGAATCATGGGAAATTGGTCACAGGTAGAGAAGTGTCATTTTGGGCTATAACATGTAGGTTTGGAATTCTATGGATATCTCGATTTAGTTCTCCTTCCAAGAGAAGCATGGGGAGACATGGGTGAGTTTTAAATATTTCAAATATTTAATTTTTCAAATATGGGTGAGTCTAACACGTCTTTCATGATATGCACATATTGAGAATGTCCATCTAGATGGACATCCTATGACTTACGTATGACCAATATACAGAGCCAGAGACGAAGCTATGCTTCGTATAGTGGAGGGAAAGTTGTACAGGCTTACCCATGATGTACTAACATTGAGGATGGATTGTATTCCGAGCACCATGCAGGAGTTCTGTGCTTTTATATCCAGTTATTTATGTGCTTTTATGTGTCTTTGTATCCATTTTACAAAGTGTGTGACAAATTCCAGTCTAAAATGTAGTTAGCAAATGCATCAGTGATTGTATTTTGATTTCTTGAAATGTGTTGATATATAGTATGCTCAAAATTTCTTTCAAGTAACCTAATCCTCAAAAAATGATGTAAAAGGGTAGGATGTCTCACCTGGTAGACCGCATTGAGATGAGAGAACACCAACTAAGAGTTGAGTCTGATTTCCATGCAATTGATACCATGCGATATAGCATCCTTAAGAAGCTTAGTAATGACACTGTATTAAGCTACAATGTTAGTTACAGGACCTAAGAAAGCACCTCCTGAGGAAACCAGTTGTCATGTGGGTGCATAAATGACCGAAGCAGCTGAATCCAGATTGCAAGTGTTACAACTGGAATCATCATTGAACCCTATGAACCACTCCACATGCATTTGAAACAAAAGCAGTATATGTAAGAAAAAATAACCAAAATGACCATTTACAAAAAATATACAACTATAATACAAGAAAAATAATCATTCCTAAGCGTAATACTTCTTTAGGTAGATCCCATTTCGGGGCTCGAAAAACTTATTACCATCATAATCAATTAACTCGTACACAACATTATTTAGAAATTTTGACACAAAATACGTTCCTAATCACATAGATTCGAAATTGTCTTCCCCCATGGGTTCCTTATCCTGGTCCCAGACCAAAACAAGCTCTCCTTCATAGAAAACCCTAGGTTTAATGACTTTGTCGTATTAACTTTTTACCCATTTCTCGTGTGCTTCATTTGTTGTAAGTGCATCTCTATGTTGTTCATCTAGATGCTATAGATGCAGCAAACATTCCCCTATCTTAGAAGTATCGAAAAGTACATGAACTGCAATAATTAAGGATGGTTGGGGAGGCAGGTGCGGGAGGGGCCATCCTTGACCTTGGAGGACGAAAAATTAAGACCTTTTCTTGGGGTATTGGACATAAGACATACAATGAGGCACAATGGTTAGCGCTTCTGCAAGGCCTAGAAATGACAGATCGGGGAATCATGTCAAACCTTCTTGTCTTTGGATACTCTCTCCATGTCATCCTAAATATGTGTTCAGGTTATTTCGCTTGTTCCATCAATTGCATGAATATTACGAATGGATTTCTCAACTAAATCTCCCCCCAGCACCTCCTTATTCCATATCCTTAGATTGAAAAATGCTTACACCGATAATTTATCCAATAAAGGGGTCTCCCTTCCCCAAGGTTCACTTTCCCTCAATGGTCTTGATGTTGTTCACAAGTTCATCCCCTAACCTTGTTCTTTTCCTCCCCCCACCCTTGCGCTCTCCTTAAGTCTCATCATTTGGATTTATGTGCCCTCCCTTGGTACTGTTAGGATATTTAGACACTTAGGAGTTAGTTAAGATCAACTTGTGTAATATATCTGTTAGGTAAAAGTGTGTTTCTTTAGTATGCATTAGTATGCATTTGTAAATATTCTATTCCGACGGTCATGATATGTTCTAGACATAGAGTGAACTGATGGTTCAACTTCTCTTAGATCATACCTACCATTGATCTGTGGCTTAACACCCGATTGGTCTATGATCTCTATTTAAAGAGCATAGAGGGTCCTTGTCTAGTTGATCGATTATGAGAATCTCATGTAAATTTCTTTCTTTTGCATAATAAATTGCTCCAAGTAGCTATTTGGCGGGGGCCGTGGACTGTTTCCCTCTCGAGGGTTTTAACCACGTGACAAACATCGGTGTGTTGATCTGTGATCTGTTTGTGTGAAGCGGTATATGAAGTTGTTCGGTATTTTGGAAGTACCCTGTGTACCCGAACATGGTATCAGAGCAGAGGTCTTAGGTTCAATTCCCCCGAGCTACGTCGAAGGTGGGGTTTTGGAGTATCGGGTACCTCCACATGGTATAACCACCGCACCTCTAGGAATATAAAACAAGTGGTTTAACCACCACTCCTGGTGATAGGGCCTTGTGTTGGGTTTCAAATGTTCACCAACATCTGGAGGTTTTGGTGTAATGGAAAACCTGAAGTAGATGCCACCTTGTATCATCATCTTGTTGGTAGTCTTTTATACTTGACTCATTCTCGTCCCAACCTTTCCTTTGCCTTTGGTCGTGTTGCCCGTTATATGCAAACTCCTCATGAAAGTCACTCGAAAGCAGCAAAAAGAATACTTCGATATATTTGAGGTACAATTCAGCTTGGGATTCATTACAGTATAGGGGGGAAACCTTTTTTGGTTGGTTTCACTGATTCAGATTGGGCCAGGTATCCTGACGATCGAAAGTCTACTGCAGGTTATGTTTTCAGTCTCGGATTTGGACCTGTCACTTGGGATTGTAAGAAACAACAAGCTCTTGCTCTTTCTTCAGCAGAAGCAGAATATTTAGCCGTGGTTAATGCCATCCAGGAAGCTTTATGGCTTTGACAGATCCTTTCAGAGTTTGGATTTGAGCAGCAGCAGCCTACTCCACTTTGGTGCGACAATCAAAGTTCCATCAAGCTTGCCAAAGATCCAGTTATACATCAGCGTAGCAAACACATTGATCTACACATGCACTTCATCAGAAATCTTGTTCATGATAGTGTTATTGAAGTTCTCTATTGCCCTACAGATGATCAAGTTGCAGACATTTTCACCAAGTCTCTTACATAAGCGAAGTTTTCTAAACTTCGGTCTATGTTAGGAGTTCAGGAATGTGTCCTTATGGGGGGATAGCCTCTAATGCCTCCTTCCTTCTCCTAATAGTGTCACTTTTGTAAATACTTCAATCCTATTCCAAGTTGCTCTTAAGGGGGGATGTTAGGATATTTAGACACTTAGGAGTTAGTTAAGATCAACTTGTGTAATATATTCGTTAGGTAAAAGTGTGTTTCTTTAGTATGCATTAGTATGCATTTGTAAATATTATAATCCGACGGTCACGATATGTTCTAGACATAGAGTGATCTGACAGTTCAACTTCTCTTAGATCATACCTACCATTGATCCGTGGATTAACACCCGATTGGTCTATGATCTCTATTTAAAGAGCATAGAGGGTCCTTGGCTAGTTGATCGATTATGGGAAGCTCATGTAACTTTATTTCTTTTGCATAATAAATTGCTCCAAGTAGCTATTTGGCTGGGGCCGTGGACTGTTTCCCTCTCAAGGGTTTTAACCACGTGACAAACATTGGTGTGTTGATCTATGATCTATTTGTGTGAAGCGGTATATGAAGGTGTTTGGTATTTTGGGAGTACCCTGTGTACCCGAATAGGTAGCCCTCGTGGCCTCCTCCATGATGCATGTCCTCCCTCCTCTCCCCTCCTTAACTCCTCATCCTTCTTCTTCACTCTTGTCCCCTCCAGCATTTACTCCTTGTCCTCTCCTCCTTATGTCGTTGGCTTCCCCACACGAGTCATGGGATCTCATTGGATTTTGAAATCCCTTTCCTCTTCTGCCCTGCATTATGTCCTCCCATCTAAAGGCTTAGAGCTTCTTCCTTCCAATATTTCCTATCTGCATCCCTCATCGCTCCTGGAACTGCACTATCTTGACCCCTCATTCCACTGTTCAACCTTTCCCTTATTCCAATGTCTGCACTTGGAGTTTTTCAATGAGCTAGAAGAGATCCCCAGTTCCTTCCAATCCGTTTCAATTACTAGAACAGGGTCTACAATATCTTCCTATGCGGCTTCCATTGTTGTCGCCACCTCCATCTAGAAAAGTGAATACGTCATTGTTTGGGTTTCTCCCACCTCTGCAGTGTTGAATTCGAGTGGTCCCCTTGACGGCCATACCTCTCCTCGGCTCGCATAACATGGAATGGAAAGTAGGGGTTCAATCTCTACGAACCACAGTGTCAAGACAGGTATGGATGACCCGAAGAAGAATATCCACAAGATGGAAGAATTCATTGCAGCATGAATCGTGGATAATAGGTAGATGGCATCAGATGTGAAAAAATTGGTCTTAGATGTGCGCAATGTCTCATATCAAACTAACTACCATGACTCTCATATCGATGAACATGACAGAGACCTTAAGGAGCTGATGGGAACGGTTGACCGCATCAAGTTAGACCTCCAAAAACTGGTTCAGATGAATCAGTGTATCCACTGCCAAGACCATTTTAGAGAATCTGCTCAGCCAATGGAATAATATTCAGTCACCCATCCTATGGGGTTTTCAGGCAAACAAAAATGATCCCCTCTTCCTAATTAAATGTTTTTTTGAACTATTTTGAACAATCAGTTCATGCGTATTTACTCTACTTCAGTTATAGTACACAGTAGGAAATATCACATTAGAGGAAATTTCAACTCAAAATGGGCCTTTTAACTCTAATTCAAATTCCATGTCATCATGTGTTAGCCAATTAAATTGCTTTGAATTTGAAATACCGTATAGGTCTTAAACAATTTTTTAATATAAATTTGGGGATAGGTATCATAAAAAACTACTTTTTTTGTTTTTATCTTTTGCATATCTCCTCTTTTTTTACTCAAACTTCGATCGGGAGAGCTCGTTGGATTTTGAATTAAATTCTGCATCCAACGAGTACCCACTCAGTATACTTTTAACATACCCCACTACCCCAAAAACAAGAAATACCTGAAAAAATGTGATGATGAAACTTCGATCGAGAGAGATCGTTGGATGTGGAATTAAATTCCGCATCCAACGAGTACCCACTCAGCATACTTTTGACGGACCCCACTACCCCAAAAACAAGAAATACCTAAAAAAATGTGATGATGATGTCATCATCACGTTTTTCAGGTATTTCTTGTTTTTAGGGTAGCGAGATCCGTCAAAAGTATGTCACTCATCATCACATTTTTTCAAGTATTTCTTGTTTTTGGGGTAGCAAGGTCCGTCAAAAGTATGCTGAGTGGATGCGGAATTTAATTATGCATCCAACGAGCTCTCATGATCGAAGTTTTTTTCTTTTCTTCCTCCAAAATTAATAAATATTATTTTATTATTTTAACTATTATTTTATTAATTTTTCTTAGGAGGCCCATTTTGAGTTGAAATTTGCTCTAATGTGATGGTATTAAAAGGATTTCTATTTGGACAACAAATTTTGTATATATTCTATCTCATCTCTCTTCTTTCAATTTTCCTAGCTCTGTACTGAATGGTTGTGCACAACCCTTTTAATATATATTTACTTTCCATTTTCTGTTAATATCTATCTATCTATCTATCTATCTATCTATCTATCTATATATATATATATATATATATATTTATTTATTTAACAATGCCATCTCGCATTCCACTGGTGTGACTTCTTCCACCCCATGAACAAGCTTGAAAGGTGAAAACCTTGTAGCAGTCTTAACATTCGTTTGGTATTCCCAAGGAGTAGGATACAACATGATGTTCCATTTTGATCTACTTGCATTGATAATTCGCTTGAGAATGGTTTCAAAGTCTTGTAACTTCTTCTACTTCCCCATTCGCTTACGAGTAAAAGGAAGATGGGTGGTCTTACCTAAAACCTAACATAGTAGTCAAGTCCATCATCATCTTGTTCTGGAAATGACTGTCATGGTCAATGGCAATCTGTTTTTGGATACCAAACCTTTTGATGATCTGATTAAACATGAAGTACGATATCATCTCACCATCAGGTTTAAAGGTAGGAATTGCCTCTGCCCACTTCATAAAGTAGTGAACAATGACAATGATATGCTTGTTCCTCCCCAGCAAAAACTGGGTTGCAAGTCATGAAATATACCCCCCACTTGGTAAAGGGTCCTACCACGATGATGGAAAAAAGAGGATCAGGATGCAACCACATATTTCTGGTGTAGAGATGACATGGATGATAGTTCTTTATAGCCTATATACAATCTTTGAAGATGGTAGGCCAAAAATAACCGGCACAGAATATTTTTTGGGTCATTTATAACCCATAGTAGTGATTTTCTAAATGCCTCAAAGGATTGTTGTGTAGCTTCCTCCCATAGAAATAGGGCCTCTTTCTTGATTAAGTGCATGAATCCCTTAATGATCTTGGAATAGTTTACAATAAATCATTAGAGAAAATTTAACTTTCCATGTAGACTCTGTAAATGTTTGATGGTTCTGTATAAATAATAGATCAATGCTATGAGCAATCATGATAAGAAGAAGCACAGGAAATAGATCTTGCTACTAAGAATTCTCACAAGCATACACAGGAAAATAGAGAGAAGAAAAGAGACTGAATCACATGAATGAAGAGATGAATATTGGTGTGTATCCTCTCATTGAATAATAATGAATAATAGTGTACATAAATATTACATCCCTCATAGGAAAATCGAATTGTATGGAAACAACTCATAAATCTCAAAAAGGCTGACTTACCAAAATATAGCAAACCCCCATAGGTGGCTAAAGCACTTCCCAAATCCATCAAGGAACTCACAATTTGTAAAACACATGAGTGATTTTTCAAGGAGATAGAAAACACATGCTAATCCTAGAAAATGGAGAAAAACTAATGGAGGAAGGGTTGGAAACAAAAGCTGTCAGTTTCCTAGTTGACTAGCTTTTATCTTATCCATAGAAAAGCAGGAAAAGCATAAAAAGAAGAATAAAGCAGAATCTGTTGTAAAGTCCTGTATACTAATTCTAGATGGTCAAAAGGTGGTCAATATCAACCCAAAATTAGAAATAAATCATTCATAGGATATAGATGGCATGTATTGACTTTAAGGTGCAAGTGGATGCCAACTAATTAAGCTAGTGGGTGAATAATTAATCAAATAATGATTAATTAATTTATCCTAAGTTGTGAGTGGGTTTAATATATTCCAAAACCCCCCTATAAGTCTGATTTATGATGTTATGACAAAAAATATTGATGCATATAGTGCCCAGCAACAAGTCTATGGTCACCCTTTAATAATTATTATGTCCAAAAATGTGAGAAAAGAGGCAAAACCACATGGGGAAAATCCTCCCTCAAGATAGGACAAGGCACAGAATTTGAAATATGTATTCAAAATATCTTCATCTTCACTTTAGTGAGATTAATGAACTGCTTCTGGTTGAAGGACTTGCTGAAGAAATCATGAACTCCATGATCGTGCGCTGCAGTGTAGAACCTACAAGAAGGAAGAGGAGAGACTCCTTGTATCTCATCGACTGATGAAGTAGAATAATTATCTAAATGATTCTTTCTACTATCAAAATCTGATCTGCAAACATAATCTGAAATGGAAAAGAGATCTGTGCATACTCCTTTCCAAAGAGTACAAAAAATAAGGCAATTTATTTCACACCCAATTCCTTGAATACCTGCAAAATTGTGATGTGAATCACATGTCAATATTCCAATCTGATGTAGCACCTGTATAGATATGATATGAGGCTGATAAAACCATGATATATCAGAAATATTAGTATATAGAATAGCAAAGAAAAATGCTTCAGTAGCTCCATGAGGATATAGGGCTAGACTAGGAAAATTATGAGCAACTGGGGAAAACTAATAGGTGTAAAAATATGAATGATGGATGGGCATAAGATCTGAACCATAAGTGTTTAGAACAGATCCAAACATGTTTAATATCAGTCCAAATATTACTAAGTACATGGATAACCAGCCACTAAAATATAGGAAAGACTTCAAACCATGTAAGATAAATATCACTGCATAAGAGACCAATGAGGAATAAACTAGTGAACTTGGGATTTGTATAGTCTTAGGATTATTCAGAGTTATGGTAGATGGTATGGATGGTGGTATGATATGTGTATCAACCTATGTTAGGATATTTAGACACTTAGGAGTTAGTTAAGATCAACTTGTGCAATATATCCGTTAGGTAAAAGTGTGTTTCTTTAGTATGCATTAGTATGCATTTGTAAATATTCTAATCTGATGGTCATGATATGTTCTAGACATAGAGTGATCCGACAGTTCAACTTCTCTTAGATCATACCTACCATTGATCCATGGCTTAACACCCGATTGGTCTATGATCTCTATTTAAAGAGCATAGAGGGTCCTTGGCTAGTTGATCGATTATGAGAAGCTCATATAACTTTATTTCTTTTGCATAATAAATTGCTCCAAGTAGCTATTTGGCTGGGGCCGTGGACTGTTTCCCTCTCGAGGGTTTTAACCACGTGACAAGCATTGGTGTATTGATCTATGATCTGTTTGTATGAATTGGTTATTCTTGGTGTTCGGTCCTTTGAAAGTACCCTGTGTACCCTAACATGGTATCATAGCTTTTATGAAGAGCCGCTTTTGGTTTTGATCAAGATCTGGAACCGGTGTTGCCGAAACTTTTTTAATGGTTTCTGGTTCTAGATTTTCTGTGCATTTGTGGCCTGTGGGAGCTGTTCCATTGCGTTCAGAGCACCGTTTCCATTTTGAAATAGTTTTTGTTTCACCGAAAACTGTTTCCGTTTGTTCCAGAAACACCCATTTCGGCAAATCTGAAGGTATAATGTTACAATGACGGATTTGTTTTATTTTTTTTAAATCTCTCATATTTTATCAGTATTATAAATAGATCTCTTTGTTTTAGTCTCGGACTGTTTCCTTCCCTGGCTGCATATGCTCTTTGCCGTGCACCTTGCGCGATCGCGGCGAATCAGAAACAGTGAGGGAAAGTTTTTTTCTTGTCTTCTCGGCTACGTATGCTCTTTGCCGTGCACCTTGTGCGATCACGGCAAATCAGAAACAACGAGAAAACTTGAAAACGTAGACTTTCCGGGTAAGCTAACTAAGATCCAACCCCATTGTGTGGAAAAAAAAAATTGTTTTTTGTTTTTTTGTGATTTGCAGAAAAAGAAAGCAAGCACGGAAAACGAGAGAGAAGAGTTTTAAAAAAAAAAAAAACCCTTCCTATTTCCATAGTTTTACGTACCTTTTAAACTTAGCTCACTTGATCCAAAGTTGCTTTACACCTTGATAAGTTTTGAGTTCAAATCTTATCAAGCTACTTTTTAGTGCATGCAATTACTATTTTCAAGTTACTTTATTGTAAAAGTGCATCTCACATTAATAAAATAAAATAAAAGTGAGTCACTTAAGTCTTGTAATTTATTGCCGCACTATTTAAAAGTACATTATTGTAAAAGTGAACCTCACTTATTCTACAAAAGTGATTCACTTCAAAGCAACTTTATTGTAAAGTGCTTATCAAAGGTTGATCTTTGGAAGAGGGGGGTTCTTTTTTTTTGTGGTCAAGTTAATATTTGCCACGTCACTATTGGGGACATCTTCAACATTTTCTTTGATCAAGCATAACTTCATCATCCAGAATCAGTTTTAAGTGCCGTTTTTTTTTAAATCGCATATTTTTTCGAGCTCTTTGCATCCAGACAGTTAGTTTCTGTTCTTTTAG
>LPNX010930486.1:0-54946 GCA_001517045.1 Pseudotsuga menziesii | reverse complement strand
CTCATCATACTTGTTCTTTATGTTGATGATCTTATCCTTACTGGTAGTGACCTTAACCTTATAACCCATGTGAAATCTAGTCTTAAGAAAAATTTTGAAATGTCAGAATTAGGACATTTGCATTATTTTCTTGGTCTCCAAGTCTTGCAAACCAAAGAAGGAATATTTATTTCCCAGTCTAAGTATGATTGTGACCTTCTTCGTCGCTTCCACATGGAAGATTGTAAACCAGCCCCTTCTCCCTTCCAGTCTGGCGTCAAACTTTCTACCACTTGTACTTCCCCTGAAGTAGATGCCACCTTGTATCGTCAGCTTGTTGGTAGTCTTTTATACTTGACTCATTCCAGTCCTGACCTTTCCTTTGCCGTTGGTCGTGTTGCCCGTTACATGCAAACTCCTCATGAAAGTCACTGGAAAGTAGCAAAAAGAATACTTTGATATATTCGAGGTACAATTCAGTTTGGGATTCATTACAGTACAGGGGGGAAACCTTTGTTGGTTGGTTTCACTGATTCAGATTGGGCCGGTGATCCTGATGATCAGAAGTCTACTGCAGGTTATGTTTTTAGTCTGGGATCTGGACCTGTCACTTGGGCTTGTAAGAAACAACAAGCTCTTGCTCTTTCTTCAGCAGAAGCAGAATATTGAGCCACAGTTAATGCCAGTCAGGAAGCATTATGGCTTCGACAGATCCTTTTAGAGTTTGGATTCGAGCAGCAGCAGCCTACTCCACTTTGGTGCGACAATCAAAGTGCCATCAAACTTTCCAAAGATCCAGTTCTACATCAATGCAGCAAACACATTGAGCTACACATGCACTTCATCATAAATCTTGTTCATGATCATGTTATTGAAGTGCTCTATTGTCCTACAGATGATCAAGTTGCAGACATCTTCACCAAGTCTCTTACAGAAGCGAAGTTTTCTAAAATTCGGTCGATGTTAGGAGTTCAGGAATGTGTCCTTAAGGGGGGATAGGCTCTAATTCCTCCTTCCTTCTCCTAATAGTGTCACTTTTGTAAATCCTTCAATCCTATCCCAAGTTGTTCTTAAGGGGGGATGTTAGGATATTTAGACACTTAGGAGTTAGTTAAGATCAACTTATGCAATATATCCATTAGGTAAAAGTGTGTTTCTTTAGTATGCATTTGTATGCATTTGTAAATATTCTAATCCGACGGTCACGATATGTTCTAGACATAGAGTGATCCGACGGTTCAACTTCTCTTAGGTCATACCTACCATTGATCCGTGGCTTAACACCTGAATGGTCTATGATCTCTATTTAAAGAGCATAGAGGGTCCTTGGCTAGTTGATCGATTATGAGAAGCTCATGTAACTTTCTTTCTTTTGCATAATAAATTGCTCCAAGTAGCTATTTGGCTGGGGGCGTGGACTGTTTCCCTCTCGAGGGTTTTAACCACGTGACAAACATTGGTGTATTGATCTGTGATCTGTTTGTGTGAAGCGGTTATTCTTGGTGTTCGGTCCTTTGGGAGTACCCTGTGTACCCTAACAACCTAAACATATTCTTCTAAATCATAATCCAAATGATCACATATAAGCATATCAGTAGACTCATGGGAATACACTGGTAATGAATCCTCTGTATGAAAGGAGGAAAGAATGGGATGTTCACAATCTTCAAGGAGGTTCTGAGTATTGATGCCAAGAACAAAGGAGGAGATGCTGAAGCACATGATATCAAGTAAGGTAAGTGGTATGACACAAATAAGGCTTGATGTGGCTAAGCAAACATCCTGGAAGTCACTAGATTGCTCGCCATCAATGAGAGAGGTATGCACAAAGTGTGAAGGATCTGGCACATAGATCTCAGAATCTAAGATAGGAGATTTTGAGAAAAATGAATGGGTGATAGGATCATCATCAATATCAGTAGAAGCTCCATATGTTACTTCTTTTTCATCAATAGTATCAAAAGAAGAAAAATCACCTTCAAGAGACACAGAAAAAGATGACTCTTCAATATTTGCTTCTTGATTGAATGAGGAAGCATTCGAATCAAAGAGGGAAGCAGCAACATGAACTGTATGAGAAAATTATTCATCATTATCAAATTTATCAAAGAATGTAGAAACCAAGAAATATTGAGGGAGAGAACAAGAGGAGATGTTGGTTTCGCTCCATGCTTCATCTTCCATTTCCTGCAAACCAAAAGATTTGTCCAAATTCTTCCAAAGCTCAAATGGATACTCAGCAGAATCTATGAGATGGTATATATTTGGAGACATTCCCAAACACATAATTCCATAATATATATCACAATTATTAATCCAATCAATATTCTCATCATAAGACTCAGGTTCGCTCAATGCACCAATGGAGACATCAAAGAGACATTGCCTCTTCAAGTATGCGCTCATCTTTGGCTTCCAATCATCATAGTTGAAAGGAGATAGTAGAGGAACTTTTGAATCCATATTGAAGTTGTTTATATGCTCTAGGAGATACTCTTTGCAACCTGCAAACCAAAGTAGGAGAAAATCTTGTAAGCTAGACAAGCTCCTCTTCAGAGAGGGATAGGAGACTGGATGCGCTCCTCAACTCTGTAGAACTTGATCAACCTTGTTGCTCTGTAGAAGATGGAAAGGTTATGCTCCCTATAGATTTGATACCATGTAGAAATAATAGATCAATTCTATGAGCAATGATGCTAAGAAGAAGCACAGGAAATAGATCTTGCTACTGAGAATTCTCACAAGCATACACAGGAAAATACAGAGAAGAAAAGAGACTGAATCACATGAATGAAGAGATGAATATTGGTGTGTATCCTTCCATTTAATAATGATGAATAATAGTGTACATAAATAGTACATCCCTCATAGGAAAATTGAATTGTATGGAAACAACTCATAAAGCTCAAAAAGGCTGACTTACCAAAATATAGCAAACCCCCATAGGTGGTTAAAGTACTTCCCAAATCTATCAAGGGCCTCACGAGTTGGAAAAATCATGAGTGAGTTTTCAAGGAGATGGAAAAAACATGCTAATCCTAGAAAATGGAGAAAAAATAATGGAGGATGGGTTGGAAACAAAAGATTCCATTTTGCTAGCTGACTAGCTTTTATCTTATCCATAGAAAAGCAGGAAAAACAGAAAAAGTAGAATAAAGCAGAATCTGCTGTAAAGTCCTATATACTAATTCTGGGTGGTCAAAAGGTGGTCAAGATCAACCCAAAATTAGAAATAAATAATTCCTAGGGTATATATGGCATGTATTGACTTTAAGGTGCAAGTAGATGCCAACTAATTAAGCTAGTGGGTGAATAATTAATCAAATAATGATTAATTATTTTATCCTAAGTTGTGAGTGGGTTTAATATATTCCAATAGGTTCGAGGAGGAGGCAGATTAAAAATCACCTCTACATTCAACGGATCAACCCTTATAACCTTGTTGGAGACTATGAAACCTAGAAGTCGTCCCGATTCGACACAAAAGACACACTTATGGGGATTTAAGTGAATCGTGTAGTGTCTGCATCTTTTAAAAACTAAACAAAGATGATCTGAATGATCCTTCCTATTTCGATAATGGGTCAAAATATCATATAGATGTGGTTTGATGATGTGCTTGATATCATGGAAAGAAAAGTTCATTGCATGTTGAAAGGTTGCGCTATCGTTCTTCAATCCAAAAAGAATAATCTTGTACGAAAATATACCCCAGGGGAAGATAAAGGAAGTTTCATGTTGGTCTTCAAGTTTAAACTAAAACCATGGGGGCATCACTTAGGGACCAATATGATAATACGTTCATTCATATTGGGGGGTTAAAAATAAAAAATTCTAAGCCAATATATTGGTGCTATATTAAGGGTGAAAGGGTTTTTATTTTATTTTATAAATACCCAATATCATGGGGCCTTGTTTTATTGCAAAAGTTTGCTCGCTTGATGCTGCATAGCATTTTTTTCCACACTTTTTCTGGATTTGGTTGTGGGTTTGTGGTGGGTTTGCAGCGTTGAAGGAGGGTGGTTTCTCTGGTGCCTAGCAGTGTTGGAGGAGGGCGGTTTCTCTGGTGCATAACAGTGTTGGAGGAGGGTGGTTTCTCTGGTTTCTTTGGTGTAGTTTTGGAAGCAAAAATTTTCACGTTCCTTTGCCATATTCTTGTGTGATTGTTTCATAGCGTAGCCACCACATAGCAGTGTTTTTCCACCACATATGCCTATTTTTCCACCATTTTTCTGGTTTTTGTGGGTTTGCAACATGTTGGAGGAGGGCACGCATAGCCACCGCATAGCAGTTTTGGAGGTAAGAGATACTATGTTTTTATCTCATTTTTATTTCATTTCCTTCACCTAGAATGATAATAGGAATATCTAGAGGCAATTTCATTCACCTAGAATAACAGTGCAGAAGGGAATAGTTCTATAATAGGCAACTACAGGGGATATGAAACCATGTGTACTTCCATTCTAAATCAAGAAATTATAGTGTTTACCTAAAAAAATATCTTTAGCTTCTTATGAGGGGGCTTAATACTCTTCCTATTGACTGTCCACTGCTACATATATTTGGGCTTTTCATGGAATCCTCTATAGTCCCTTCTAGTTCCAAGTGGTACACTATCTCGTCTAATTATTTTCCTTTGGGTAAATATGGGCTTTTAAAAAAATCCTCTACATTCAAATCATTTGAATCAAGCACGGGTCCTGCATTCTTTTTTGTTAAGTCTTCTTTCCTAAGCTCTGGTGGTGATGCTAGGTTAGAGTTTCATTGATTGTACTTACATCTCCAAGAATTCTAGTGGTTAATCCTCTAATTAAAAATTCCACTTAATTCTTTTCTTTGTTGGGGATTTGTTCCACATAGCTTAGTCCTTTATATAACTTCTTTCAAGGTCTTTGGCAATTTCCAGAGGCAGAAGGGAATGTCCATATCTAGTTAATTCACATGTTACAGTGTAGGTTCTAGCGCCGTTTTTTTAAATCTGGCATCGACATTCATCAAAGGAAGTGAGTATTAATCATTAACATAAGTTTTGTAATTCATAGTAGCTTGCATGATCCATATTTATGTGAATCATAATCATTAATGTAGGTTTTTGCAATTCACAATCGATATTTATCAGCATTTGGTGGCAAAAACGATTTCCTTCCTCTAATCTGTGTCCTTTTCTTTTGATGATCTACTCTAGATAAAAATTCAAGAACATTTTCTTCTTCTGTGCATATATTTATCTTTATTTGATTATCTTATCTCTATGGTAGAGTTGATAACCCTGCATTATGTTTCTTCAAGAGCTTTCTTTTCTTCTTCAGAATGGAATTATGATGCAAAGTAGTGTTTGGAACTACCCTAACTTCATTGTCTTTAGTCACAAACGTAGAAAGCACATGATCTTTGACATTAGGAACATAATTTTCATGAATATTTTTTACCCTTCAAATTTTCTTTACAGTCGGGAAATAGAAACACCCTTACTTTACTAACCAACCAAGCACCCATTGACAAACTTTGCAGGTTTTGAAATGCACTTTTGTCAATGCAATTATTTTCCTCCACAAGAGAGTAATTTCAAGCTTTCAGCCCTTGTAGTGAAAATTTTCTTATAGGTAATAGAAAAATAAATCTAGCCCTGAAAAAGTGAAATTTCTTATGTTCAAAGGAATTATTATAGCAATTAGTAGCTATGCTTGAAGTACTTATACTCACATGGATTTCTGTTGCTATAACTATTCATCAATTCCTTAAATTCAATTAACAATCAAGTATATAGAAAGAGTTTAAGGAAAACATGTGTTTTTTAGGTCCAATGCTTTGGGTTGCTAATGAAATTCCTATCATCAGAGATAGTGACTAGATGAGAAGAGTGGGTTGGAGAAGAGCATTAGATTAAACCAAGATCATAAACCAGCTATATATAAGAGAGTTGAGCTATCAAAATAGTAGAAGAAGTTAGTTTTTCCAAGACGTCAGAATGGTAGACCATTTATTGTGAGATCATTATTGTACATCCCCTTTAGTAGTTAACTTAATCAGAGAAGAGGATCCCAATAGGCAATCTAAATAAATGAAATCGACAAGGGAAATTGAGGAATATAGTTGCATGTCTTTTCTAGATGTATTGGTCACTAACAAGGATGATGGGTTTTTATCACATCAAGTATACTAGAAAAAGATGCATATAGGTAGGTATCTGAACAATGAGTCACATCACCATCCTGCACAAAAACTTCGGTGTCATAAGCACACTTGTTGTTGGAATTTAATTCATGATACATAGCTCTGCAATCATAGTGAGAAAAACCCTTACTAAAACTTACTAAACACCTCTCAAAACAATGCATTGTTTAGACTCAGAAACCTATACTTGTTGCCGCATTTCACACACCTAGGGGGGGATGTGGAAGAAATATTCAAGGCACTCGGTATGTCCTTGGGTGCAAGTCTCGAGTCAAGGCTGTCACCTTGTTCTTGACTTCTCCATTTAGGCTCAACTCCTAACGAAGCCAAGGGGGGTAGACCCTATTAAGTTACTAAGGAAAAATTATTTAGTACGATGATGGTAAACTGAATGAGTTACTTAGGAGTTAGAAATTTAACCATAAACAACCATAGATGACAAGATAACAAATGAGCACACGAAAGCACAATGCTGAGACACACAATATATATGTGCAAAGAAAATAGCCAGTGCCTTAAAATGGAGTCATAAAAAAATCAAAGTACATGCATGTGCTTGGAGTGAATGTTTTACAATTGCCTCTTGGTATGTTTTAAATTAATGTAAAATATGAGTTGATTAAAATTAGGCGAGGGGGGGGACTCCAGATATACCCAAGAGTACTTGGAGTATGTCCAAAACTAAACCTTCATGGCTACCTGCAAGGAATATGTGGGCTGAATGGAGTCTCTGAGACTATTTTTCATAATACACCCGAAGGTGTAACAAATATTGGCACATCGAGGTCACTTTTCAGGAGTTCCCGCTTCCTTTGGGTATTTTGCCACCACTTACGGTTTGATCAAGGCATTGGATTTTCGCCTGATGGTGGTTGATTGGGGAAGGTGAAGACTAATTAAACTAGTCACTCACATTGCTTTTGATGCAGCTTGACTAATCAAATGAACCAAATCAAAATGCAGAGCATACACACTGAAGTCTTGTCAATTTTAGTGTGTTTTAAAGGTTGTGTTTTCTTAGAAAGAAAAACCCTCCAGGAACCTCTTTCATTCCAAGTGGACCTCAATCGGGGAATCAAGGAGGGGGTTGATTTTAGAAAAATTACTTACATCAAATCAAATATAAGCAGCAAACAGAAACAAATTACAAGTTTTCTAATTATTCCTACCACGCATCTCTTTCCCCTTACGGGTCAATCGGGAAGTCGTGGGGTAAGTATTCGAGTTACTTTGATAATGTAATATGGAATATATGATAAAGTAATAAAATAATGTTATTCTACATGAATGAAACTAATCTAATGTGAAAAGAAGTAATACAATGCGAAAAACGACAAAAAAGGCACGAATCCCCCTAGGGGGGATGGGGAATGGGATCAAAAGAGCCTATTCGGAGAAAATTTTTATTATTTTCTGTTACAATATCAGTAAAATTATCTGAATCCTCTTGTTTCTTATACAGGATGAAACCAAGGATTTACAAATTTCCCAAAATTTTAAAATTATGGTCAAAAGGGAGACCCCTGGGGGGATTTGAACGATCCCAAAGCCACTTTCAAACAACAAATTCTATTATTTATTTTATGCCTGATAAAATATGGTGAGAATTTTAGAATTAAATATTCCCAAAATCACTTTGGAAGTACCTTTGCGTTAGCCTGCTTTAAACCAAACAAAACTAAGTTAAAACTAGCTAAAACGATGAAAAAGGAACCAAGGAAAGCAAGATTTCCTTGGGATATTGTATTTATGTTTGGGAATCCAATGAAATATGAACTGATTTTTGGATTTAATCTTTTTAAAATAGAAACAGAAATCTAAACCATGCAACCTATGGATTCTCTTTAAATTGCCATGCAAAACGGACGATTTCCCTAAACTAGATCTAGAATGCTTTATGAAACTTTTTTAGGAATGAGATCTAGTCTATGAGCCTTGAAACAAAAGATATATGTAATTTTTACTTTAATATAAAAGATCCAAATGATATCAAATCTTTCAAACACAGTAACCAAGTAAGAAAATTGATTTTTTGAAGGGGGAAGAGAGAAAAAGAGTGTTGGAAGCCTGGGAATCTTGGGATTTGGAGTCTACTTTGGTGGAACACCGAGGGAATATGTCCTCCAGGAGATATTGAATATGAGGAAGATTCAAACCAGCTCAACCCCTTCTACAAGTGAGATCACTTGCAACTTAGAAATCCTTGCATAAACAGATGGTTAAAACATAGGTGCTGCTAGAAAAGATAATTGAAAAGCATGCAATTAAACTTAAAATACATGCAACTCTAATAGATATGAAACAAGAAAACAGTAAGAGCATAAATCAAACTAGAATAAAATATTACCCTAACAGGAAGGAGCTCTCTCCTTCAAGGCCAACAATTAACCGGCAAAAGAAAAGATAAATAACACAGATTATACCTCATAAGCATTTAACAATCACCATCCACACATGAAGAGAATTACACCATAGATCTTTCCTCCAAAGCTTCTTTATTCCAGAATAGTAAACAATAACAACAGTACAATAGAAATATCACCTCAATCCCGGTTCTAACTAGCTTGGAAGATGTAATCTATGATTCATTTATAGCAAAAACAGGAGATCTATCCCATGGGGGCGCAAATACCAAGGAGAGAGAGAGACTATAGCTACATGTGGAGTGAATCTGAGCCTAATTTGAGTCTATCTGAGTCTCACTGAGTGCAACTGTTAATCGGAGATCTGATCTGACTGACACCTCAACCTGTTGACTGAAGCATCCACCAAAACTGATCCAGATGAGCCCACACGTGTGGAGGAGAGAGGGAGGACAAAATTCCCAAGATTGCATGCATTAATGTACCCTCTGTTCAGTCCAAATCAGCTCCTTACGTCAAGGAATGGTCAGATCCAGTCAATCCCAAGCCGATGAGACTGATTTCAGTCAAATCGAAGCAAATCCCAATGATTTAGGATTTGGGGTTTTCTCCATTATTTAATTTATTTATTAATTAAATAATCAATATTTGATTTTTAGGGATTTTTGACCTAAGTAATGGAAAAATCACTCAAAACTTAGAAAAAGTGGGTCTATGGGTTTACATGATGCTCTTAGCTTCAAAATGAGCACCCCCATGACTGAAACTGACTTCTGAGCCCACTTTTATTACAAGACCATTTTTTCCATTTAAACTATTAAAAAATAGCCTATGTTTTGGAAAAATTAAAACTTAAAAAAAACTTTAAAACTTAAAAAAAAATAAAACCTAGGGGGACTTAGACCTGTTCATATGAATCGACCATGATGCTTAGCATGTTTATACATTGACACATAGACTCTAATAACCTCAATATGCCTAAATGCCAAGCCGACCACCCCAACTTTGGAGGTATTGAGTGAAAAACTCAAAAATTATCAGTTGCTTATTCAACAACCAATAATAACCAAGGGAAAAAAACACCCTGGGCTGATCGGATTGACAAATAAAATCTAAGAGACCGAGTCGTTTACAGACACTATCATGATAGAACATTTTATTACAACTCCCCTATGGATTATGAACATGTGATATAGTACAACAAGCACTTACTGGAAGCAATTATGAAGGTCTTCTAAAGTCTGAACAAATCATCTTTGTTCAGTTCACTAGGCTCACTTGATAAAAAAACACTAAGTACAACTTAGGTGGTAACAAGACTATACTCACTAGTGCAAACACTGCATTAAATGGAAAAACTCCCAACAATGGATCATTATGTGTTAATCTGCATAAATATTAGAATTCTAGAAATTGTAACATCATGTAGATGGCAGCACTAGATCACACATAACTTTTATTACTCAAATAAGAAGTTACAAAACCAATAGCTCAAAACTGAATGTCTCACACACTCGCCATGCCTTTCTTTTATAGACTATGAAAGGCTATATGGTTTACAAAGATAACTTCTCCAATGGCATGCCTAGATTAGGAGAAGAAACCCATAACCCATCTAGTGTTGTGCCTCAATTAAGAGAAGAAACCCTAACCCCAACCTAGCCCTCCCCGTATAGATAATGTTTCCTAAATTAGAGCACCCACTAAAGAAGACTAGATGCATCTTCTTTCTTGGAGATAATTCCCTACCTAATTATGGATATTTCTTGATCCATGTGCCCCATCTAAACATAGAACACCAACTAACTAAAAATCAGAAAGGCATGTTCTAAATATGGAAAAAGCTAAAGATAACCCTACTTCTAAGGATAGCACATTCATGCTAGAAATTTTAAAGCATGCATGTGCCTCTAAAGGAGAATGACATTTGGAGCACGAAGGTAAAGCCAACACTGCTTTGCAAGAAAGGTGTTCATCACACCAAGGCACTCCCTTTTTCATCTTGATTTTCCAGAATCTTCAATGTGTACTCCCCTTGTTCAATGAAGACATAGTCAACAACTGCATGCTTAGAATTAATTATTGATTCCACAGTGGGCATACTTGTCCATCATAGCATCTCGCCATACATGTGCTTCAGTTGCTTTCTCACTGCTAGAAGCCTCTATATCTATGATAGAAGATGTTAGTGCAACATGCGTCAGAAACTTCTTAGGTAGAATACTCACCTGAAATGTAACTTTAGGTGTTGCCACTTGTTTCTATTCCTCCTGCATTCTTGACTTCCTAATTGAACTGATTAGCACTGAAGGCATCTTGCCAATTTGAATATCATTTTTCTTCTTCTAATAAACTTTTGGGACATCAAGCTTATCTCCCACCTCAAATTATACCGGAGGTTCCTGTAACCTAGAGGGCCTTCCATTCTCATCAAATCTAACATCTCAACTTACCACTGTCTTCTATCATGTGGAATATAGATCCAATGATCTTTTGAGGTCTCGCAATAACCAACAAATATATCCATGATGCTTGAAGGTTCAAACTTAGTCCTATTTTCATCAAGCAGACATGGATATAAACATGACAACCAACTATAACAAAGTGGGATACTTGAGGCTTATCACCATTGAAGGCTTCCTTGGATGTTCTATTCTTAAATATCTCATGAGGCTATTTAGAATATAGATCATTGCGTTGCATGCATCTTCCCATATACACAGGAATGAGTCCATGTCATGGGTCATTTCTTTTGTATTAACAATGATAAACCAATCCTTCCTCTCTACAATTAGAGGTCAATCTCATGGCGCATGACATTTCTTTGGCCTACCTCATTTCAGGTAGATCCACTCAAATTATTTCATTTGCCCAAAAAACTCAAATTTGGAATAGGTAAAGTTTTGATGTAGAGTACGTATCTTCCACCGGTCCCAAATCTAGGGAGTTTCCATGTGTCCCAAAATGTAGCAGTCTTGCAAGCTATTGAAGGTCCATGTTCCATGCCAATTTTATTGAACAACTGTATAAGTGGAGGTAGTGAAGGAATACTGTAGAGACTACTCGGAGGAGGTTTACAGATGCTCTCAAAAAATCAGAGGAGTTTTGGATGCCAAAGGGCATTGAGGATTTGTGGATTGTCAAAACTTGGGTCATGCAGCTCTGTGTGAGTCATTTATATGATCTTTTAACAACACCTGTGTGTGTTTAATGGAGAAAAGACGAACTGTTTGTTTAGGCCCTTTGAAGTATTTGTAATAACAGTTTCTTATTGTGTACCTGAATCATACTAAGAGTTATCGAGTGTATTTTCTGTGAAAATATTTTTCGTTAAATTAATTATATTCCTTCGTTTACTTTGGGCTTGTCCCCCATTGTTTGTATCATTTTGGTATCACAACAAATATATCCCTATAGGATTCAAAGAGAAAAATAATTTGATGAGTTGTAACCCTGATTGATAGATAACTCATCGAGAACCTCTAATTTATTTTTCCATGCTTTGCACTTTTCTGACCAAACTGCTTTTCACTCATGGTCTGCTCTGAAATAATGCTTGTGTCTGGTGAATCGGGATAATTTTAGGGGCAAATTTTAGCCCAGTGGGATATTTTTCCATGTTTTTCTCCCAAAAAAAATAGCCCTTTTGAATTTTTTGAAGCCCCGTTTCGCCCAATTTTGATGGGGCAAAAAATTTTCACCCTAAAAATCGCCAAATTATTATATAAACGATATAAAATCCTTGGAAATTAAAAAAAAAATTGCAAAATATCGCCAATCATTTTATAGTTTGTGTTTTAAGAATTGGTAATATTCGCCAACATTTATACACTTTTAAATAAGTATGGTTCCTTAAAATCATCCCTACTGGTGATTATATCCGAATTTCTTCAAGATAAGAAGAAAAATTCAAAATATTGTCTCCATCATTATGAATATTTATTTCACTATTTTATTACCTTTTAAAATATCTCTTTGTTGTTTTCAACTCTAGCTCGATTATTAAAGATACTGCATAAGAAACATCATACCTCAAATGGTTGTGAAAATGGCTTGTAGGCTCTGCACCAGTAACATTAGGCCTCAAATGGTCCTCAAAATGGCTTGTAGGCTTCTTTATCTTTAGTATGGACCTCATATTGTCAGATTTAGATGTCAATAATGAACTATGCTTTTTAGTCCCAACCTGAACTGTATTGAGCATCTTCCCGTCTTTCTTATCATATGATATCAGGGATGTAGCAGGATTTTTCTTATTCTCACCTACCCCATGTGTCTTTTTCCAATTTTCCTACCTATGTACTTCCCTCTTAATATCATGTTTCTTGGAAAAAGTCAGCTCATAATGCATTTGATTAGATGTATCTTTTTGCATTTTCAACATTTCCTCTAACTCATCAGTTGTTTCTTGTATTTTATCATTTTTTGTAAACTGTACCTTCTCTGTAGAATCCTTTAAACTTTCATCAATTCATGATCTAGATTTCCTTGATGGGTGGTGGACAATGGAAATTCTTGGGGGTGTCCTTGAAGGGTTTTGTACACCCATGGGGAAATGGGGTATGTTCTCCACATCCCCAGGAAATTCCTTGCCAAAACAAGGTATGACTTAGGGGTATGTAGGTGCCCCCAAGACCAACAGCCCTACAAAGGCACCAAAAAAGGTCAGTTTTGGTGGTTGGAAAAGAACAAGCCCATTATGGGTTAACTTATTCAATAACATATATTAAAGAACCCTAACCTACAAATTTCTTTGAAAACACCTCCCCAACCATTTTCATTCATTCTTTCTTCTCTCTGCTCAATGATATGTCAATGTTAGAAGGTGAAACATTGATGTTTGGAGGTGACATGGTGTTGTTTGGTGGCCAACCCCCCATTTTTATTCATTCTTACATCTTCTAGACTTGAGATAATTCTATTTGGAGTTGAGATTGTTGTTTAAAGGCAAAAAGTGTGTTGTTTGGAGAAAAAAAGTGTGTTGTTTTGTTCTACATCTTTTGGATTCAGAGAGAGTGGTGTTTGCAACTACTTTGCTGCATTGGAGACTACTGTTTGGTTGCATCTTGTTGGGTTGGAGATACAAGTGCCTTGTAACTCAAGAACAACATTGGTATTTAGTATAGGGTTTAAATTTATGTTTCTATTTCATCATTCATGTTTAGTTTTAAAAATCCTAAGAAGATATTTTTGGGGATTATGAATATTTTTGGTTTTTTTTAGAATTTTCAACTATGGATATTTATTTTTGATTGAATCTTGTTGGGTTGGAGATTCAAGTGACTTTTTAGAAGGTAATTTCTATGGACATTTTGCAGATGTGTCCGAAGTGATAGTGAACGCTATTGTTGTCTCTCAAATTTGCACCAAGAATACGAACAGATCAGTATGATAACTATAGGAAATCTAGCCCTATCATTGTGAGATGATTCTTTGTTTAGGATGTTGTTTTCCCAACCATAGGGAAGTGTTCCTAGGATTGTTTGTGTGTTGTTCATTAATGTATTAATCTGTGTAAATTAGAACTAAACCAACACACTAAGTTGTTCTCCAACTACCAGAAAGAACCTAAGAACAAAGATTAAATTGTAAATTAAATACCATAGTTGAGATTAGTTTCCTAATTAAATATTTAGCAGCAAGATGAAAGAATAGAGAAGAATATGCGCTTTGAGTGAAAGAACAGTTCAAAACAAGTGCATGAGAAGGACAACAAAATCCCTGCAGCAGGATTGCTCTCAAGAAAACCATGCAATTCAAAGAGCTATGAAAAAAACATCATTGAATTTATCTGATATATTAATGGAGAGGCATAAATTAACCATAGACATAATACAACAAGGGTTGACTTGTCAATCTCTAGTATGCACTGTGCAGTTGTGGAAAAATGTTGCCGGGTTGGGAATGGATAAAGGAAGATAGTGGCAATGTTGAGCTCCTCAACCCTGTAAGAAAGAAGTCCAAACTCCAAACTCCTCATTTTCAGCTCTCCCTAAGGGAAGAAGATGAGAAGAAGTGCACCCTAGGAAAGAGAGAGAAAGGATAGAAATCAAAGTCAAATATTATGCATGGTACACTCTCTCCTTCTTGAACTCTCCCTCTTTCCAAGATAACTTTGTTTGCATGGAAAACATACTAAATCTGCCAGTAGTGACCTGTTGTTCTGTAATATTAATAATTATTCAGATAAGCCTTCACCAGAGCGCTGCCCCTCAAAGCATACTCCTATTTACTAACAATAATTACAAAAACAGGCTGAAAATACCCTACTACAGCGCTCTTCCATACTCCTGTAATAAGGGAAGAAGATGAGAAGACATGCGCCCTAGGAAAGAGAGAGAAAAACGATGGAACTCGAAGTCAAATCTTTTGCATACCACACTTACTCCTTGTTGGACTCTCCCTCTTTCCAAGATAACTTTTCTTGCATGGAAAACATACTAAATCTACTAGTAGTGATTTGTTGTTCTGTAATATTATTCACATAAACCCTCACCAGAGTGCTATCCCTCCAAGCTTACTTATGTTTACTAATAATAATCACAAAAACAAGCTGAAAATATCCTACTACAGTGCTCCATACTCCTGTAATAGGGGAACAATATGAGATGAAGTGTGCCCTAGGAAAGGGAGAGAAAAAAGGTAGAATTTGAAGTCGAATTTTCTACATGGCACAGTATTTCCTTGAACTCTCCCCCTTTCCAATATAACTTTGCTTGCATGGAAAAAATACTAAATCTTCCAGTAGTGATCTGTTGTTCTATAGTATTATTGACATAAACCTTCACTTGAGTGCTGTTGCTCCAAGCATATTGTTGTTTACTAACAATATTCACAAAAACATGATGAAAATACCCTACCACGGTGCTCTTCCATACTCTCGTCTTGTTGTTTTCTAATTATAATTCCCCAGACCTGCTGGAACTACCTGATTAAGGCACAGTTGTCACAAGAACCTTGTTTTTTATGTTTCCAGAACCAACATGTATGCATTTCTTGCATAAAAAAGAACTGAAATTACTTCCACTAGTTTTTTTTTTTTTGGTTCAAAAAGTGCCTGATGTATGCATTTTTATAGAGCATGGGATTTTTAGTCTTAAAATGATTATATCAACAAATTTGACCATTAAGATACAATGAATTTATCATAATAAAGAGTATCATAGTATACGCATTAAACATATACTTATTCATAATTTTAAGTATTTCGGTGAAATTGAAATTAATCACTAAAATCCTGATTTGTTATGTAAAAAATAGAGTGTTAATCTACAAAAATGGGCTTAACAAAATGCACTCCATATTCCATACATATATTATTAATTTAAATTAATACCATGGTATTGAAGACATATATATTTTTGAAAAAAGCCTCTTTCGATTTCCTAAAATTATGTTTCAATTGCCTGCAATTAATTTGACAATATAACATATTTTATGTTTGGAACCATGTATTACCATGTTCATAAAAATGCCTGCATAACCATCACTGTTGAGTATTTTTGAGTGATTTAAGTTGGAAATGGTGTGGTTTACTATTTTCCACCTTACTGTACATATAGGTTTTCAATTTGGGTTCCAAAAGTGTCTGCAATGTCATTTTTGCAGAGAAGGATATTTTTAGACTTCAAATGAGGCAACAAATTTGACCATTCATATATTATGAATTTAGTGTAGTAAAGAGTATCATACTTTATGCATTAAACACTTACATATTCATAATTTGTAAGTATCTCGGTCAAATTCAAAATTAATCAGTAAAATCTTGAGTTGTTATGTAAGAAACAGAGTGTAAATCTGTAAAACTAGGATTACAAAAATGCATGCCACATCCTGGGCCCACAGCACCAAGATAGTATCCTACTTATATCATACTATAAGTATTATACATGTATGAATTATTATATTTTATACGTAGCATTGTCATAATTGGAAAAGAATGTCTAAACTCATAATTTTGTTTTGTAAAAACAGAGTCTAAATTTGTAAAAATGGGCTTAGAAAAATGCCCGCCATAATGTTTTTAGAGGTAATTTTTAAAACCTAATTCAATATACCTAGATATATATATACTATGGACAAAACATTCCTTCATAATTTTTAAAATATGTTTATTTTGTGTACAATAAAGTTTTGAAAATTGCAATTTTTCTGTTTTGAACTTTTTTTGACTAGGTCTATAAATTGCACGCCTAGCCCTCATTGTTTAGTATTTTTGAGTGATCTCAGTTGGATATGGTGTTTTTTTATTTTTTTACACCTTCTTGTACTTCTATTTTTCTAATCTTGGCTAAAAACATGACTGTTTTGCAAAAACATTGCAAGGTTGCCTCGTAAATGTGAAATGCCCGCTTAGTCCACTAAAATGCAAGCATAAGTTCCATCCTTGGGTATTTTTAAGTGACTTAAGTTGGAGAATATATGTTTCTTCTTCCCATGCTCTTACACATTTCCAAATATGTCTCATAATATTTGCATGAAGACCAGATATGTCTCATAACATTTGCATGAGGATCTTGTAGCGGGCCCACAGCATCAAGATAGTATTCTACGTATATCATACTATATGTATTATACATGTATGAATTATCATAATTTATAAGTAGCATGGTCATAATTGAAAAGAATGTCTAAATTCACAATTTTGTTTTGTAAAAGCAGAGTGTAAATCTGTAAAAATGGGCTTAGAAAAATGCCCGCCATAATGTTTATAGAGGTGATTTTAAAAACCTAATTCCATATACCTGGAGCTATATATACTATGGAAAAAAAACCCCTTCATAATTTTTAAAATTTGTTTATTTTGTGTACAGTAAAGTTTTGAAAATTGCAATTTTTATGTTTTGAACTTTATTTGACTATGTCTGTAAAATGCACGCCTAGCCCTCATTGTTTAGTATTTTTTAGTGATCTCAGTTGGATATGGTGTTTTTTATTGTTTTACACCTTCCTGTACTTCTATTTTTCTAATCTTGGATAAAAACATGAGTGTTGTGCAAAAACATTGCAAGGCTTCCTTGTAAATGTGAAATGCCCACTTAGTCCACTAAAATGCAAGCATAAGTTTCATCCTTAGGTATTTTTAAGTGGCTTAAGTTGGATAATATATGTTTCTTCTTCCCATGTTCTTACACATGTCCAAATGTCTCATAATATTTTCATGTAGACCAGATATGTATCATAACATTTGCATGAGGATCTTGTAGCGGGACCATAGCCTCAAGATAGTATTCTATTTATATCATACTATATGTATTATACATGTATGAATTATCATAATTTATAAGTAGCATGGTCATAATTGTAAAGAATGTCTAAATTCACAATTTTGTTTTGTAAAAGCAGAGTGTAAATCTGTAAAAATGGGCTTAGAAAAATGCTCGCCATAATGCTTATAGAGATGATTTTAAAAACCTAATTCCATATACCTAGAGCTATATATACTATGGACAAAAACCTCCGTCATACTTTTTAAAATGTGTTTATTTTGTGTACAGTAAAGTTTTGAAAATTGATTTTTTTTTTGTTTTGAACTTTATTTGACCAGGTTTGTAAAAGGCATGCCTAGCCCTCATTGTTTAGTATTTTTGAGTGATCTCAATTGGATATGGTGTTTTTTATTGTTTTACACCTTCCTGTATTTCCATTTTTCTAATCTTGGCTAAAAACATGCCTGTTGTGCAAAAACATTGCAAGGCTGCCTTGTAAATGTGAAATTCCCGCTTAGTCCACTAAAATGCAAATGTAAGTTCCATCCTTAGGTATTTTTAAGTGGCTTAGTTTGGGGAATACATGTTTCCTCCTCCTATGTTCTTGTACTATTCCATATTTTCTTTTTGAGCCATAAAAAGTATTTTTTTATACAAAAAAACTATATTTGTATTAATGTTGATTATTTTGTTGATTTTGCAGAATAACTCATCAATGGATCATTCGAACCAGTCATCTCAACAAAATATTCCTCGAAAAAGAGGTTGACACAAGGAAGTAGAATTGAATAATATTCCAATTTTCCCCCACATGATATTTTCCTTCAATTCACTCCTGTTGGGGGTAAAAAAGTTGTTATTCGTGTTGTTCGTCAACAATGTCAAGCAATTACAGATCAGAACTCCATACCAGAAGATAATATTATGAATTTCCATCAAACAACAGGCAATCATGTAGCAACTATTGAAATTAGATGTCCTGTATGTAAGCAATGTGTGACAAACAACAATGTTTGTCAACAACCTAGGCAACCTTTGACTCCAATTACAATTGAGGGCAATGGTAATGTACAAGATATAACTCTTCACCATAATATTAACTCTAATTCACATAATGTGGTCTGTAATGTCCCTCAAAGATCAACTGTTGATCATGCTGCCATTACAAATAATTTGTATCAAAGTATAAAAGGTTGTTTTGCTCAACAACTTAGGTTTCCTTTGTCTCCAATTATGGTTGAAAGGAATGAAAGTGTAATCCTACCTAGTGGATAACAATTTGAACATGCATCCCTTGAGAAGTTAGATACAACTAGAAGTCATGAAATAGTTGAAAGAACTACCTTTCATGAACAAATGGATAGAAATGCACCTACAAAAAATCAAAATTCTGCAGATGCACAAGCTTCAGTAGAAATGACTGAAGGACAAATGGATATAAATGCACCTATAGAAAATCAAAATTATGCAGATGTACAGGCTTCATTACAAATGCCTGAAGGACAAATGGATAGAAATGCGACTATAGAAAATAAAAGTTCTGCAGATGTACAAGCTTCAGTACAAATTCCTAAAGGACAAATGGATAGAAATGCAGCTACAGAAAATCAAAATTCTGTAGATGTAGAGGCTTTAGTAGAAATTCCAGAAGGACAAATGGATAGAAATGCACCTACAAAAGATCAAAATTCTGTAGATGTACAAGCTTCAGTACAAATTCCTGAAGGGTGTTCAACAGATCAAACTATATATGTTGTAACTAGAATTTCAGTAGGAAACCGCTTAAGGACATCCTTATTGAGTCTCAAGAAGCGGTATGGATGGTTTAACAATAGAGTAAATGAGGGGAACAAAAAATTTAATGAAATTGGTAGATGGTTCTCTGGGAAGTCACTTTAATATGTAGATGAAAATGACATTGTTTCTGGAATTGGGTGCTTCATGAGCAAAAACTTTAGTGAAGATTCTAAATTTGAGGATGTTATTGAACACCTAGATGGAGTGCTTCATAAACTTCGATCAATTGTTATGCAAGAGATCCGTAATGATTTTATGCCTAGGAATATGGATTCTGTATTTATTGAATCAAGCATGAGCCATAAGGATTGCAATGTCTCAAGCGGATTGACCATCATGGTGTATTGCAAGGGGTTAGTCCAACTTTAGTTTCCAAGGAGATGAAAAAGTGGAGCAAAGAAACTGAGGATATTGATATGGGTTGGGAGAGAACTGATGGTCTCACATATGGAGTTAGAGTGAAGCAAGTAAAGTAATATGCTTCCTTTATGGTTGATTCCTATGAAAAGAGGACTGGAAGTAGAGTCATTGAAGTTTATTTCAAACTTGGTATTGATTCTCGTGTACATTATGATCGAGGTGGCAGGTATGTGAGATATTATTCGAGTGTCTTGTGTAAGCCTTGGAAAATGGGATGGAAAGGAAGAATATAAATAGGTTTTAGGACATGTTGATGATCCTACAAATGAGGATAACTTAATGAATCAGATAAACAAACTTTCACAAGATGGGATCCTAATGCCATATGGAAGGGTAGTGGAAGTGAATTTGTTCGAGTTCCATGATCTAGTGGCCATATGTGATTTAGTATACAATAATAATGTTTCTCCAATGGGGAATAATTTTTGTCCTTGGTGCATATGCCATAAAAAAGCTATACACATGGTTACAAATAAAACCAAAATTCAAGATGGGGATACTATTCGTAGCATTTCCATGTTTTATGCAATGTCACTGAACTTGCTCATAGTACGTTTTACATATTTATTAAAAGTTTACTGATTTTTGTTGATATCTTTCCATGACTTTCTTAATCTTACTTTGTGTTAAAACTTTAGGAATTGAATCTTGCTTTGGAACAAAGCATTGAAGGATGGGAAGAAAAGTTGGATGAGTGTATTACAGACATTCAACCAGCCTTATGTAGCAGAGAATTGAATATTATCAAAAATTATCTCATGAATAGAACAAATGATCAAAAGGTACATGTTTTTAGAATTATTTCTTTACTATAAATGGAAATTATTATTATTTAACTAACTCATAACTAGTGAAACATGTGCTGCCAACTTATTACAGTTGACTCTTGGATAAATGTCCAACCTTGTATTTTGTGCTCACCATGCCGTAATTAGAACTATTTTGAAGATGTTTTGCAAAATTCTAAAAATTGCACAAGATTACGACAAGGTTCATCCAACTAGAGAGATTGAGGAAACGGAATTTTTTCAAATTTGGGAGGTGATGGAGAAAATTAGTGTTCCATGTAAGACCAAGGAACCATACCATCATAAAGGCTAAGAGTACAATGATATTAACTATGGGAAACCAGATGGATCCTCATTAGACAAGATCCTCATTTGGCATGAGGGTATTTTAAAGGTTTAATCATTATGTTAGCATATCCAATATTTTTAATGTGGGTCTTGACTAACAATAAGTGATGATTTTATGATGGCATAAGAGTGAAATTTGCTCATATTTTTATGCAATTTTAATAGAAAATTAAGTAGTGTATCATGTACAATGAAATGTTGTGCTTCTAGGTTATTGAAGGCCTACCAGATGAAGAAAAGTATAAAAATCTAGTGAGGATGTGGAAGTGTTATAAATAATTCCACATGGTGCAATTGCAAGTGTGTGTAGGGGATGATAAATATGAATATGAGGAAAATTATGCCAATTTATACTAAGCTCATAGTATTATGTTTTTCAGCATGGTGGTATTATCTCATTCATGATATAAAGTTTGATCCCCTATCATTGTAGGATTGGATTCATTGCCAGTAAGCAGCTCTGGTTTTGTTCTTGTTGTTTAGGAGATGAGATGGTTCCTTATATGCATATCCAAGGGGCACATGCTCTTTAGATGACTAGGGCTTCTCATCCTTATACTTTAGGATGGTTAAGGAATGAAGTAATGGAACGTAATCATAGGGAAATGAAAAATTTGAACAATAACCAAGGAGGAGGAAGAGGAGTTACTAAGGAGTATAGAAACACATTTGAACACGACAAAATGTGTCTTGTAAATGAGATGCGAACACAATTTTTTCAAACTGGTTATGAGATCAGAGGGTACTTTCCAAAATTTTAAAGAAAGAATATTTTTGGCTTCCAATATTAGATGTCAACTTCGTGTTGAATATGAAAAGACAAGAAGTCCACTAAATGACGAAACTGCAACATAGTTAGCATCCTGCTTCCCTAATGTCACTTCAAAACAAGTAAAACAACTATTTTAGTCATGGGTAAGACAATCTAACAAATCATTGATTGCACCACCAACAGTAAGTATGCCCTAATTTTAAATGGTTTCTAATTATGCATTCATTTTATGGTGTGAGGACTCATAATATGTTTTTAACTACTAAATACTAATGTGTTCTCGCAATTCAACAATCATCTTCCAAGATCAAGGCTAATAAGCAAATATGGTGAAGAGGCTTTTCATGAATCATATCGCTTCAGAAGGCGCAAGGAAAAAAATAATGTTCAAAGAAGAAATAATAGTAAAACTCTAAGTGTTTCATCCAAGAGGAAAGTGGCAGCGCAAAATGATCAAACACAAGAATTGAATGGGGCAGCTAGTGTTGAAATACCTATGATGGTGACTGAAAATTACTGTAAAATTGGTGTTTCATCCTCAAGAAATGAAGTAGGGAAAATCAATGAATTACAAGAAGTGTATGGAGCAGCTGCTATTGATATGCCAATGATGGAGGCTATGACTCACAATAAAAAGGGTGTTCCATCCTCAGTAAATGGTACAAGGTAGAGTGGTGAAAAACAAGAAATTCAAGGGGCAGTAGTAGATATACAAAACATGGATGCTGGGAATCCTATAAAAACTTATGTCATTATAAGGAGTGTGAGACAAGCAAAAAATAAAAAAAGTCCTAGATGATCGAAATGCAACATTGTATGCAAAATGGTGAAAGAAACTTATGTTGGAATAAGCATTTCTAGTGATCTTGCCGTACTGAATTTTTTTTCTATTGTGCTAACATTTATGTTACCAAATTTTGGAAATGTAACAAATGTTGGAAGGCATATTAAATATTTAACTTTTTTTCAGTAATAAAATTACAGTTGTTTTCTGTTTTTTCTTATATTTTGTAAATTTATGTCTTTTTAAGGCCAGTTCTATAGGCATTACAACTTTGGGTTATTCACTGAAATTTAGTTGCATGAGTAGAATTGTATGACATTGTTCCAGAATTGGAATTTCAGTTTCATTAGATAAATAAAATTACATAAATACATCAATTCATAGCATCAAAATTCTCATAAAGAACTTGAAAGTTCTCAATCCATCATCCCCATAATATCCCTATAATATCCACAGTTCCAAGAAAACAGTTAGGATCTAACTATGTCACCAAATCTAATCACATCTCATATCCACTAATCACTATCACTCTTTTAACTTCTTACAAATTCAAATATATATGCCTACAGTACACAAGTTAAGTTTTCAATTTTGATATTGTTAACTTTCTAGCCTGTTATGTACACTTATTGAAAAGTTAAATTCAAAATTACCATTCACATTAAATGCATCAAAAACATATACGTGTATATATTTATGTATTAAAACATGAAATGTATTTACATACACAGCATATATAAATAATGTTATTCCATATTTCTAGGCTACTTGGGAGGTTCAGGCTGCAAGTCCTCCTTTTCTAGAGAAGATAAATTTGTACATTATAGTCTCTTGCCTTGTCTAGAAGCTTCTGGTTCTTCAGAAGCTGCAGTCGGTGCATGTTCTGATTTTTGTTCTAATTCTTTCACTTTTGTTGCACATTTGTGCAAACTTTCTTTCAATATATCTATATCTTGGATGTACTTCTTCAACAATTCCACATTCTTCTTATTTTTATCTTCGTGTTCCTTTTCCTTTTGTTGAAGACGATCATTTGCATATTTCAACTCAGACTGAACTTGGGTCAATTTTTTCCTCAGTTGCTCTATCTCTATCTCCAACTCTTTTTCCCTCAATTATGTATTATCTAGAGTATACAAAATTGGTACTAGTTGAAGTATGTTGTTCGTCTGCAGAGTGGAAATTTGGGATTTCAGATCTCCTATCTCAAACTTAGATCCCAAATGTTGTGATTCTCTATCCTCTAGTATTTTCAATCTAAGCTCTTTAAACTCATCTTCCCTCTCAGCTACCTTGTTTTTCAATGTTTCTTTTATGGTTGACCACGTAGAGAGATTAGCTCCAACATTCATTGTTGGAATAACATCCATCAAGGAATTCTCTCGAATTATTAAGAAGGCACGATAGCTTTGTAACCCCTTTTTGACTTTTTCCTGAGTTTGTGTTTCATTAAAATCTACGTCGAGTGCCTTCTCTTTGTTTTGCAAGGAACTCTCATACCTTATTAAAGCATGTTGGTGTGCTAACATATCATAAATTTCACCAGAAATCAGATGCCTACTCTATCCCTTACCAATTTCAGATTCTTTTAGCTTTTCAACTCCTCTAGTATGTAGTTCTGCAGTAATATTTTCAAGTTCAACTATTTCTCCTTTCAACTCTTCATCTTTCTTAGCAATTATGTTTTTCATGTTTTCCTCTTTTTTTCTATATTCATTTATCTCAAGTTGATGTTTATTGTAGTATTCAGCAAGGTTGTTTTGAAAGTGATCCTTCATTATTTCAATTATTTTGTTTTTCTTATTGACTTCAGTCATAAGTCTTGCTTCTTGGTTGATAACAATCCTTAGAGAGGGAATTTCCAAAACCGTTGGTTGATGTTTCAACTCATCTTAGAGTCTCTTTATGATTTTTTCATCTTTCTCCCGAACAACCATATATTCTTCTCTGCATTTCTCATTTTCCTTTCTAAATTCATCCTGAATTTTTTCTAGTTCCTTATTCAAAGACTAAAGAACGTAGTCCTTTCCTTCTATTGTCCTTCTTGAACTGTCCATAGTATTCATAAGGAATTCTCATAATCTTGCAATTTCCTGTAAACAGGGAAAATTTTAAGGAGGCTTCAAAAAATTTGGAAACTTTTTTTTTTGGAAAAAAGCATTGAAAATGCCTCCTACCTTAAAGGGGTCCAGAATTTGCAAATTTTTAATAGAATATTCCATAGTATCCATGTGTTATGTTTCTAACCTTGCAATTACCAGTAAATAGTGAAAATTTTAACGAGGCTTCAAAAAAAGGAATTTGGAAATTGTTTCTTTTTGAAAAATAGCATTGAAAAAAAACGTCTACCTTTAAGAGGTCCTGAATTTGCATCTGCTTAACCCTACAGAGTTCTATGCCCTATACTGTGGTAAGATACCAAAATTCATCTTTTTCTTTGAAATGCAACATTTCATCGAATAACTTAAAAACAATTTTACCATCAAAAAAGTATTTTGGAGAGGAAGTTTTCTCAACTCCCAACTGTGGAGGTGTATATATAACAAGTGGCATTTATGCAAAAGCATAAATATCATCATCACTATGCTCCTCTTTTTCATTAAACTCAACATCATGCATCTCGTTTACATTTATTTCTATGCCTTCATGTAATCCGGCCAGAATTGAGACAGCATCAAATTCTTCAGGGTCACTTCCCATACCTTGCATACAATACTCAAAATGCTCTTCAAGGACTTGTACATTGTCCTTTGGAGATTGTTGAGCAACTTCCTGGTTAATTTTGTCTAGTTTCAACCTCTTAATGTATGTATTTTTAAATCTGCTTCCTTCTACAGTGCTGGGTCGATATAAGTCAATAATGTTTTGTAGTGTACCAGGGTAACTAAACTTCACTCTCTTCATTTTGCTCTCCTGCAGTGCAAAATGCTTTTTTTTCCAATAGATGAGGGACATCTATGGCTAGGTCTTCAACCTAATGAATCACCAACTTCATACAATAACCTAAAAAATCTTTCTTGTGGTGATTCATAATTGTTCTAAGTATAATGTGAATTAAGGTTTTATATAGTCCTGGGGGAACATCTTACATCTTTAAACCATTATGGGAAACCAAAACCATTTTTTCCACATATTTTGTTTTCCATCTCACCCTTTTCTAGTTTGAGGGTTTTCTTGGTGGTCAACATTACTCCCCCCTTGCGTGGAATTTTTGTTGCACTGGACAACAAATCAAGGTCCATACGAACCCTCCTCCCAAAAATAAGCAATTCCTTGGACTCATCATCATAACTAGAAATGGCATTATCTATCTCTCCACTGTTGAAATTGAACTGACCGAAAAGAAAACGATGCACTCCTGCTCTGACCAGGACATTTACCATACCTTCTGGCCAGTTGGTTCTGTCATTCCATGCCTCAGCGCTCTCTCCAAATTTTTTGATAGTGAACCTCTCAGCAACTTCAGAACCCCATGTTTTAGTTGATGGGATGGAACATGAGGCTATTTTTCCCATTTTGCAGGATGATGGCACGCTCAAAAAGGAAGAAGGGGATGCACGCACATGATGCATGCAAATGCACGCACAAGATACCAACACACTGACTTTTCCAAACTAAAATAAAAATTACAAATGCGTTCTGACATTTTCAAACTATAATAAAAGTTACAAATGTGTTCTGACTTTTGCAAACTCTAATAAAAATTACAAATGTGTTTTGACTTTTCCAAACTATAATAAAAATTACATATGTGTTCCAAGTCAACTATACACAACTTACATTTTCAATTTCAATATAGTTAACTTTATAGCATGTTAAGTATACTTATTTTTCTAGCATGTTAAGTATACTTATTGAAAATAATAAAGTATGAGTAAATAATAGAGTAAAAATTTGGCATTCTAACTATTCTGGAAACAATAGAGTAATAGAGTGAGTAATATAATAATAGAGTAATATTCTTCTCTGCATGTTTTGATGTACTCTCAAACCAAACCCTCCTATTAAATGTTTATAGTAAATGGTTTTGGAAATTCGATGGCTAGATATATTGATAAGACTATCCTTGTGTTAATTTTGTATAACCTAACCTCATATGCTCACAGTCGACCTATGAAAGGTGCAATTTTAACATTTTTTTACTTTTATGGACACTTGGTGTAAAATGCAAACCATAAGCATAAAAATGCAAGATAGGAATGCATAGCAGTCAAATTGGACATGAATGACTAAAATTCCAAATATCTTGGACAAATTCAAAAAAATGACTGAAATTCTAAGTTTTGTAAAAAACAGTGTGTAAATATTCAAAACGGGGCTTAGGAAAATGCACGCCACGGTTCGTACAATTGTCATAAGTTGAAAATAACACCATGGGGTTAAAGATAGATATATTTTTTACAAAAGCCTCTTTCAGCTTTTTAAAATTATGTTTCATTTGTCCAGAGTTAAATTGACAAAATGACAACTTTTGTGTTTTCAACCCAATTTTACCCAGATGAGAGAAATGCCCGCCCAGCCCTAAGTATTGGGTATTTTTTAGTGAGTTTAGTTGGAAATTGTATGTTTTACTATTTTCCACATTATTATGCATTTTTTTTTCAATTTGGGTTTAGAAAGTGCTAGTTGTGCAAAAACACTACATGGATGTCTTATATTTATGAAATATCCACCTACTTTAATAAAAATGCAAGTCAAACCCTCCTATTAAATGTTTATAGTAAATGGTTTTGGAAATTGGATGGCTAGATATATCGAGAATACTATACTTGTGTTAATTTTATATAACCTAACCTCGTATGCTCACAGTCGACCTATGAAAGATGCAATTCTAACATTTTTTTACTGTTATGGACACTTGGTGTAAAATGCAAGCCATAAGCATAAAAATGCAAGCTAGGAATGCATAGCGGTTAAATTGAACATGAATGACTAAAATTGCAAGTGTCTTGGACAAATTCAAAATTAATGACTGAAACTCTACACATGAATTAATATATCGTATACGCTTCATATCATGTCAGTTTTAATCATTAAAATCGTAAAATGATAATAATAAACAGAACTTACATAAACGTTAAATTCATTCATACCTAAGGCTTGAATGATGAGCTACATGGTACAAAAGACGCCAAAAGGTATCAAAACATGTGTTAATAGGTATAGTATTTAGCCCAAAAATGGTAACAAAATGGGGACCAACACTGGTCATGGATTGGGTTGATTAGGATTTGGGGGTACATTTCCAGCCATGATTCTACAAGGAGTATGTGGTGGAGATTGAACATGTGACTGAAATAGAGACTGGAAAACTGGGGAATCTGGTCCCAACTGATCAAGTGGTTGAAAAATATCTTGTATGGACAAATTTACCAACCCTTCCAAATTTCCCACCAAAATCGAGTCTTTAGTATAAGTAGGTACTATCCTAGAAGCCTTCCTTCTTGGTAATTCAGGGATTGTCTTCAATCCTCTAAGATTATTTACATAAGGCCTTGTATGTCTCCTCAAGTGGTTAACTACTTCAAATGGAACAAGGTAGAGACGTTCTAAAACTTGTACTTCAGATCCTACTCTATCTTTAGAAATGAAATCTTCAAGAAACTTTGTTTCATAGCTATCACTAGTAGAATAGTTTCTATTAAACAGATTTCCTCTTCCATCCATGCATTGATGACCCTCCTTCTAGCGCCAAAATTGTTGATGTTTGGAAAAATACTAGGTACCGATAGTAGGGATTCTCCCCAATAACCATTCCCAATTATATCATTTAATGTTTGGTATGGGGAATCTGTCCGGTTAGTGGCACAACTACCGTAGAATGAAAAGAATGTTTTTAATCATTTTTATCGAGTGCATATCGATCCACTATTTATGTATTTTCTATATTAAGGAATGAAGTGCAAGTGCCTATACTAAATGTAGGTGATTGCCAAAACAAGAACCTCCCAAGTAGTTAGCCACAAGTGAGTTGCATAGGGTCTTACCTCTCACCTTACATGAATAAATTGTTCCTCAATCACCAAAGGAAAAAAAAAATAAACTATCCTACCTATCTCCAAGGGAGCAGATATTAAAATTAATATGAGTAATGTACTGTACTATTGCATGCAAAATCCTACAAGAAATTGTTCAAATTATTCATACATAAATACAACAGGAAAATATAAACGAGGATAGATCTGTTACGTGAAAACATTAATTACTCATTCCATGCACAAGATTATTAACAGAAAGTAAAATCATTCAGAAATTGCAAAAATAATTCAACAAGCTAGAATGATCTCACAGTTGTATAGTGTGCTAAAACAAAAATAGTTCAACATTCACCAGTCCATACAATCCATTTGTAAACTCATACAGTCCTTCCTCCATCAAAAGTTTGGTCATCTTTATTGATTAAAGAAGTAGTTCTCATACAAATAACTTCAACATAGATGAGCTAGAAAAAGTCCCTTCTAATCTCTACTCTACCCCTATTTATACCTTTACAAATGACTT
Source organism: Pseudotsuga menziesii (assembly GCA_001517045.1). Taxonomy (NCBI): domain Eukaryota; kingdom Viridiplantae; phylum Streptophyta; class Pinopsida; order Pinales; family Pinaceae; genus Pseudotsuga; species Pseudotsuga menziesii. The sequence goes on along the minus strand of LPNX010930486.1, from coordinate 25,811 downwards.
TTGGGTTGCCTCTGGCCTTTGGGTTTCTTTGACTCTTTGATTTACAAAATTCATCCTCTAGTGTACCACACTAGGAAAATATAAATAAGATAAAGATAAAACTAATTAACATAAATTTTCCACATGGAGATAAAAGAAAGTCCTAGGTGGGTCCAAATGGTTTCTTAATAAAAATTCCCCATGCATGATCTCCTTCATTAATGACTCGATAGTCCACTGGCTCTAGAAACCATGCAGTTAGTTCATGTTTAGCTAGCTAAGACTCTATCTCTTTCATCTTTGGTGAGGTCTGCATTAACAACTCCTCAAAGAGATATTTATGAACTGAATATTGCACAACACATATTCTGATTGTTTCCTCACCAATGTTTTCGATATTTTTAATGCTTTGCTCGTATTTCTACAACTTGTCCTGGATATTCTTCAAATGTTGATATTTGTCTGGAAAATCCTGTACCTGGGTTGCTGCTAAATATTGACATCTATTGTGTTTCAAGCACATTTTCTTGTAGAATTACTTACAACTTTCCACATTATTTTCAATTGCTATGTCCAATATTACTGTTACCTTGCTGCTGAAATCCAAGAGTGCCAACTCCATCTTCAATCCTCATGTAGTGTTTTGGGGCATGTTGTCAAGAAAAACTGAATTGCTTTCAATCCAAGCTAGCTGACTTTGCACAAGTTCTACAACCTTTGATAAACTTTTCCTGAATTTCAATGATTTGTTTGATATCTCCTTCAGTTTGGACTCTATTTTCTTAATATTATATATTTGTTCCGCCAATTTCAACTGAACCTGGTTTATTTTCCTTTGCAACAAACATGCTTGACTGCAGAATGGAGTAATATCGGCATGTTTTTCGTTAGCTATCTTGAGCTATTTCTCTAGCAGGTTGTTCTATGTCTCTAGTTCTTATGATCAATTTTTGGCTACAACTTTCTGCATTTCCAACTCTGAAACCTTACTTTCAAGATCTCTCTTTTCTCCCTCGTTGATGGAAACTAACAATATTAATGCATCCTTGTTCGATTCTAGAACTTGATATGCCTTCTTGAGTGTATCAAACTCTGAGAAAGTACCATTATGTTTTATTTTTAATTCTTGTCCCTCTTCTCTTTCTTTTCTCAGAGTTTCCTTCATTTGGGAAATTCTTTCTTTGTAATTACCAACATCCTCTACCAGCTTACTAAAATTATCTGCATTAGCTTGTGCTGCTACTATGCTCACCATTGCAAGGAGTAGAGGGTCTTCTTTTTTCCTTTGCATGACTGTCTTCTCTATCACCATTAATTCTATAGGTTGATCACCTACTTTCAACCTCTTCTCCGACCTTCTTACAATTTTTTTCTTCTTCTGGTCAAAGAAAATTCTATCTAAGTTAGCCACGACATGGTTATGAGATGGGATGAATGGTACCAATCCAAGCTCTACTAGGGGAACTTGGATCCTTGTCCTTGTGCTACCCGATGGGAAAAAATAGTCAACTAGATTGTCATGGGCTTGGTCATGCTTCATATTCTCTCTATCCTAGTCTTCCTGCGCTTTCCTTTTCAGGTCTTTAGCTTCCTTTTCTGCCTCTTCTCTTATTCAGTCAGCTGATTCCTTTTTCATCCTTTCTTCTTCTTCCCTTTTCCTTTATGCTTATTCATATTTCTTCCTTTGTGCTTCTTCTTCATTTTTCCTTTGTGCCTCCTCATCTATTAATTTCTCTACTTCTTTAACTAACCTTTGGGCTTCTTCTTCCTTCTTCTTAGCAACTTCTTCTTTCTATTTCTGTTGTTCAGAGGTGCCACTACTTCTGCCTTTACCCCCCATGGTCATGATTTTCTTTAACCATTTGTTCAACGTAGTCATGTTACATGCATTCCGATATACCTGCTCATACTTGTCAAAGTGATCCAAGTATTCAAAATGTACACCTACAGATGCACAATACTTTGAAACTTTGTCCCACGAGTCGTTTCTATGAAAATTTTTCTCTCTGAAACAAATTTTTTCTAGTTCTCTTACAAAGTGCAATGTACTCTTCACCTTAGTAAACTTATAACTACCAATGCAAAATGGTAGCTGTGGGTAGGAAAATTTCTTCATATCAAATAGGAAGTTCCCGATACCGTCTATGTACAACTGTCTTACCACCTCCTTATGGATGACATAATTAGTGGCATATCTGGGAAGTAGTGAAGGAGCCTTGGATCCTCCATACATCTTCAAATACAAAACTTGGAGAAATAGTAATATCCATATTCCCTTACCGTCTCTAGTGCTCCTTCAACATGCAATTGCATTCTTCTAGAAAAATCATCTCATATAATGGCAACATAAAATATTCATAGATAGTTTTGTAAAAACTAAAATACTTATGTTCCCTCAAGATTTGATATGTGGAGTACACAAGAGTCTTAGAGGGATCCCAATCAGAATTTAACTTTGGGAATGGGTGTGTGCATAATATACAATCGATAAAAAAGGATCCCATGTAGAACTCATATTTCCTTTGGGTCAGACCTCCTAATGCTGCAACTATGCATGATGACAAGCTATTTGCCACGATGTCTGCCTAGTTGAAGACAATTCCTTGCATGGCTACATGATATATTATTAGAATCCACCTCATCTTATAGAAATTCATGTTTTCCATGCCGAAGAACTGATTTAGCATCAGGGCTATGAAGCGATATCGGGTGCGCAAATTGGAAGTCTCATATTCTCCTTAGACTTTATGGCGAAAATTATTCACATATATCATCATCTTCTTAGTACAATCGAGCACATCCAAATACATATCCCCTACCCATTTATCTATCATAAAAGTATGGGGTTCCAGTAGCTTGCAGGATTTGGCAATGTAGGGAGGTATGAAAGAGGGAAATGGTTTTGTTTTCCATGTTTGACACGATCATAGTAGCTACATCCACATGAGATAGGATCCAGCTGATAAAATTGACACAAGGAAAAATATCAGGGAGTGTAGCTACTTCTATGATGGCATATATTTTGATGTTTAGATAAAATTATATGTCCTCTAAGCCTACATCCATAACAATCCTATCTTTGATCATTTGATAAGTCTTCCCCCACTTAAATTCAAGCTCAACTCCTGTGATGGATTTTGTGTCCTCGTAAATAATTTCCATTTTGGGAAAAATATCTACATCTGGGTCATCTCCTGTGGCCTAGGACTTCTTTTTTCCTTTATTTGGCATGGTTTTGTATGAATAATGAGGCTACAACACAAACATACCAGCAAATGACTTAATAGTGACTATGGCCAAGCAACATGCATTCATCATTAATACAATATACAACAATGAACAACTCTATTTAAGATGCAAGATGATGAATGAAACCTAGATAACAAACATAATACTGTATTCAAATAAAAATGCCTTTACCTACTCAGCTTCAAACATTTCAAAATCCCATGTGATACCAAAAATAAAGTTATCCAAATACTTCAAAATAGATAAGATGCATATTAGGTCAAAAGTGGAAAAATTTCACATGTTGTACGGGGTTTAGACCTTCGGCTCTGAAAATAATTTCGCATACTACTTAACAAGTTTTTCTTACATGCTTGACCAACACATGTTGCTTTACACACGAACATGTCGAGGCTTCCCCTTTCAGAAGCAAATGACAACCCTGACAGCAGGGACTTAGTGACTTTGAAAACAAGGATAAGCTTGAACCCTAGTATGTCCCAACAACCCAAGGAAACCTCCTGAAAACCCTATTCCGACCAATGGTGATACCCTCCCCTCTCACTGTGCATCAATATGAACTAGAGGAGGCATTTGGTGAAATTCTCAACTGGCTAAACCCTTGCCAATGAAAAAGTATGACACACCAAAGTCCATGGCCTGAGCGATGAAGAAGGGTGGTGCAGAGTAGGTGAGAAAAATCCCTACGACCATGCTAGCAAGATAACAAAAAAAATGTGCCAAGGGTTCCATCAAGAAAAAATCCTCCAGAGGTTAGTGATCCTAAAGAAAAACAAAATGAAACCCTACGGGGTGAGGAAATATTTTAAAACAATAATACCCAGGTTAACCCTAACCTCATATGTGTAACAAACCCCTCAAACCCCATTTTACCAAACCAAATTAACAAATTGCAACCGTGACAAGGCTTGAAACCTACCTGGAAATGATGGTGTGGCAGTCGGTGAGAAAACCAGCTCGCACAGTCTGTAGAAATCCTGGTGGTGATAGACAACTCAGAGCGCTCCAAACGACAGTGGTAACAACCCATAGAAAAATCCTTCCACTTCTTATATAGAAAATGTGAAAAACAACATTAATGTGGTCATTGGGTCATTAAATTCCCAAGGGTGAAAACACCATTTGGGACAAAAGCTGTAACCTTATCGGCAAGTTTTCGACTCGGTAAGAGAAACCGAGGAGCCCGCGAGAATGTCAGGTGAACTTACGAAGAAGATCCGACGTTATCGGATAACACTCGACACTCCTTTCGATGATAAGACTATTGATAATATCCTTGCAATCTTAATCAGTGGTGAAAAACAATATTAGCCGCGACAGCAATTGCTCCAATATTGGAGTTCTTCTGAAACCATCGTAGAGACTCAATAAAAAATCCCACACAACCTTATCGGCAAAACTATGGAAAGGTAATTGGCTCTACATAAAGGCACGTTGAAAAAAATCATGAAGAGATCTTGACGAGAAGCTATCAGAAACAGAAAAATAAACCCCCCTTGGTCAAATCGGCTCAACTCCTTGAGTTTACTCGATATTGTCAACAAAAAATTAAAAAGATGTCTTGACAACATTTGCAAAGGCTTTAATTAAACTGCCAGAAATAAAAATATCCACCCGCCGATAATGTCAGCTCCTAAGACCGAGTTTTGTCGACGTATCGACAAACTCAACAAAAGTTTCTGAGACAAAAAAAGAATAAGAAAAAATCGGGTGGAAAGCACGAGTTCCCCAGACATGTCGTCCAGACTTGATGAGTTCAACCAACACATTAGGTGAAAAAACTGAGTTTTAACTTTTGAAAAAAGGCTTTTTCTAACTTGTGAAAAATAGACTAAGTCATGAAAGGATTTTTGGAGAGCAAAAGTAGTCTAGGAAAGTTAAAAAGCTAAAAATTCTAAGGAGGGGCCCTAAAATAATAAAATTTTTAGGGTAGTAGTTGTAACAACAACAAAAGGACATCGACATGCTGAGTGTCCATACAAGGATCAAATCGATCTTAAATTTTGTACAAGTTGTGGTTTTGGTGATCACTCTTTGGAGGATTTCCCCACCATGCTTGAGAAAAATAATAATAAAAACAATGTTAACATCTTGTCTAGTGTGCAAAAATGTGATGTTGTTCAAAATTAGAACTTACAAATCGTCACTCGACAAGGTACACAAACTAGCTCTGATAATCCAAAAATAAGAAAAATAAAGAATAAAGAAGATTATCCTAACCCTGCCATACAAAAACAAATAATGATGCGTCGAACATATTCCAAGAATTAGATGCACAAGAAGTAACTAATGACAATTGATAGAATATGTCTCAAGAATTAATTAATTTAATAAATAGTGATAATTCTGTTGCAAAAATAATCGACTTATTCTACAATCTTAAGAATAAAACGAGTGTAGACAAGCAAGCTAAAAGCATATGTATCCTGAATCAAAAGGATAAAATTGATGTTGAACCTTTAGTATACATAGAAATTGAAGGTTACCACATACAAGAGGTCATTCTTGACTTCAGATCGTAGGTAAACATTATGACCATAGACACATGGAAACAATTAGGTAAACCTTGACTTAACGAATCTGACATATACTTGAAGTTAGCAAATCAAGGAGTAATTGAACTCATTGGTGTCTGGAAGAATGTCAACACGACTATCAAAGGTATCGCTACAAATTTGAATTTGAAATAATCAATCCTAAAGAAGGATCCAATTCCTTTCCAGCGTTAGTAGGCCAGCCATGGGGTCAAAAGATGAAGACATCAATTTCACTAAATGAAGAAAGAATAAAACTTAAAGGAAATGGGAAAAAAGTGATTGTTCCAATTCATCAATCTCAAGAAGAACCATCGACATAACCTATAGATGAAGAAGTCGATGTTCGATAGTTGTACCAAATACATAATAATGAGGATTATGTTGAACCAAACATATATGGAGAACTTCACTTAGGAACTTTACATACTCTATTGGGTATAATTCAAAAATAGAATTATATGATTGGGAAATGGAAAATTACGAACTGCAAGCAAGGGAATGTTGGACCATCCAAGATATTCCTAAATAGAAAAAATCGATAATGTTTCTCCATGTCTATAATTCCTAATATATTTGAATGCAAAATTAGAGAGTACCCATCCTTGGCACAAATGAAAAAATAAACATCAAGTCGACCATCACTTAGGTATAAAGAACAAGAATCATGAGTCCTTCATGGAGAACAATTTTCTAAAAATATAGGTGAACAGGTTCGACTTCAAAGTCTAGTCAAAACATTTATGGGCGAAGCTTCTCGCTTGTGGGATACCCATTATTCAATACTACAAACATGGTCGACCGCTTCAACATACTTTGTCGAAATATTTGGAGGAAAGAAGCTAACAAATCAATCACAAATACCAGTCTTTACACAAGGACCAGATCCTGAAAAACACATCATTACATGTGAAAAAGAATGGAAAATATTGAGATATAAATACGAATGAATATGGCCACACATATTCCCATCGACATTAGATGATATTCCAAACAAATGGTACAAAATGGAATAAGCATGAGGTGAAAAATTATTATGGAATGAACTAAAAGAAAATTTCATTAACGACTTCAAACTTAAACCTGAAGATGACCTACTAGTCGAAGCGTCGAAGCAAATAAAAACATTTCTAAAACCAAAAGTTAATAATACTTCAAAATAAACTCATAACCGACCAATCACCTCATGTCATCATATTCGGTTCACCAAAATACCACAGTCAACAAGATTTCGACTAGAAATAAAACATAAAATTGGAAAAAGTTTTCAATGGAAATCTAACCATCCTGAAACGACAAGACCAATCAAAACAAAATTTAAGGTTGAAACAACAGAAAAAGAGGATCCCGAAAGGCTAACAACAAAATATTTTCCATCGGCATTTTCACAATTTAAAGGAGTAAAAAAATTAACGAAAGTGAAGCGAATAATTATTCGCTTACACAAATAATATTACCAAAAGACTTGGAATATTAAATAAGCCATAATAATATATAAATTGATGATAGAATAGATATGATGATAGATTACAAAGTGAGTTCCATATATATATATATATATATATATATTAATCGTAAAGGCACTTTGGATACTATCCATGAAAGGATGCGTCATTTTAAAATTGTTTACTAATAATTATTTATTAATTATTAATATCAATATGTATTAATATTAATAATTAATACTGGTTTTAATAGTTATTATTAATTATATAATAGTTATTTAATTATTATTTTATGTTCGTTACATTTCCTTCCCCTTAAGGGAATCTTTGTCCTCAAAGATGTATTGGACATTAATGTCTCATTTATTTTAATCTGTCGTCTCAAAATTATTTCCCTTTTGTAGTTGCGACATTTGAGGAGATGAGTCGATATGAATTACGGATTCCCCAGGAGAATTGTCGCATCGTATCTGTTGCGGTCCATCCCAGATCTATTTTTATCAGAGCTCTGAGATATTTTTGTGGGACAATTCGTCTCAATTGTTTCTTGGTATGTCGATATTTTCGCATGTCCACATAAGTCTTTTGTGAATATTCATTTTGACCCTGTCATTGGTCAAAATGACGATTATAATTAGGATGTTTGTAAGTTGTAGGTGTTGTTTGTTCTTCTTTCTTTTGGACTATGGCAAGGACTATCTTCACTTCCTTGATTTGATTTTTGGATGCATTTTCCTGGATTGTGCTTCTTGGTTCTCCAGTAGATTGTTCATGATGGTAAATCTTTTTGATTCTTTCCTCTTGCGATTTTTTTTCAATTTCTAACTCCTTGATATAATTATGTAGTTCCTGATTATGATTATTTAGACACTGTTTTTCTTCTTGCTTTTCTAGTGTTTTTCCTTCGAAGTCTTCACTGGAGTGTTCCTTCTTACTACTATTTTTTAATTTTTTGATTTTTGTAATCAGGGTTTTGTTATGATTTCTTAATCTGAAAATTTCTTCAGAACTATTGGATATTGTTTTATTACTCTTTGCGATCTCCAACTGGTGTTCCTTTTTAGAGTCGATGTTTTGTTGTTGAAGAACTTTTATCTGTTGTCGATACTGGTCGACCACTGGTTCTTGATCTTCTACTTTCTATCGTATGTGCATCAGTTCTTCATCTTTGATACCACTTGAAGTGAATACTTATTCGCTTACACAAATAATATTACCAAAAGACTTGGAATATTAAATAAGCCATAATAATATATAAATTGATGATAGAATAGATATGATGATAGATTACAAAGTGAGTGCCATATATATATTAATCGTAAAGGCACCTTGGATACTATCCATGAAAGGATGTGTCATTTTAGAATTGTTTACTAATAACTATTTATTAATTATTAATATCAATATGTATTAATATTAGTAATTAATATTGATTTTAATAGTTATTATTAATTATATAATAGTTATTTAATTATTATTTTATGATTCACATTTTAACCCACAATGAAATTACTCAGTTGAATAACCAATGCAAAATAATTCCATATTGGAAATATAAAATAATATTGAAGATGAATGATCATATATTACAAAGTGAGTGCAATATATATATAAATTGGAAAGGCACTTTGGATACTATCAATGAAAGGATGCGTCATTTTAGAATTGTTTACTAATAACTATTTATTAATTATTAATATCAATATGTATTAATATTAATAATTAATATTTATTTTATTAGTTATTATTAATTATATAATAGTTATTTAATTATTATTTTATGTTCGTTACAGAAAGTAAGGCACCAGAGTGGATGGATGCGAAAATACAAACAAAAGAAGTTGACATATCCAACGACCAAAAATTGCAAAAATTGGCAACTACTAGAATGAAGAATAAACATCATAAATCGTCAACTTACTAAAATAATTTCAAGATGTTTTTGCTCGAGATTATAAGGATCTTAAAGGACTTGTATAATAAATGGGAGAAATTAAAATCAACATAAAACCTGAGGCAAAACCTGTGAATACAATACTATACAAACTAGAACATAAATACAAGAGATTGTAAAAAGGAAATCAATAGTATGCTAGAAGCAAGAATCATCTATCCTATTGACCAGTTGGAATGGGAAATCCCAATGGTTTTTCAACCAAAGAGACATTTCCCAAAACGACTGAGAATTTGTGTCAACTTTCGATAATTAGACAAAGCAACACTTACAGACCCATTTCCAACTCCTTTCGTAGACAAAATTCTTAACGAATTTTTAGGACATGAATGTTACTCATTTACATACAGTTTCTCAAGATACAATCAATTACCTATCGCCAAGGAATACCAAAAGAAAACAACGTTTGCATGTGAATTTTGATTCATTTTCCTACAAAGTTATGCCATTTGGTATGAAGAATGCACCAACTGTGTTTTACAAATAGTTGTTAAAGCATTTCAAGAATATATATACAAAACAATGGCTGTGTATTTTGGCGATTGGAAAATCTATTCTATGTTGGAATATCATTGTAAATGGCTACGACCTATGCTTGAAAGATGCCAACAAATACAACTATCCCTTAATATTAAAAAGTGTATCTTTGCAATGTCGATAGGAATTTTATCACGACATATTTTTTGTAAAGAAGTTATTAAGGTTGACTTCGCTGAAATTAAAATAATTCTCGAATTAAAACCACCAGTAAATCCAAAACAAGTAAGAATCTTACTGGGGAATACAAGGTATTACAGAAGATTCATTCAACACTATTCAGACATAAAATATCGGTTAGAATAATTCTTAAAATAAAATCAATAACGTGAATGGACCGAAGAATGCGATATATCCTTCGACATTTTAAATAATAAACTAGTCGAAGCACCTATTTTACGATTTTTGAATTGGTCGATAAAATTTCATATACATATTGACGCATCCGACGTAGCAATCAGAGCTATAGTAACACAACTAGGAGATGATGGAATGGACTATCCAATTGTTTATAGTAGTAGAAAACTAAATAAAGACAAATGAAATTACTTGACAACAGAAAGGGAAGCACTCGGAATGGTATTCGCGCTTCAGAAATATCGACACTACTTGCTAGCTAGTCCTTTTGTGTTTTACACTAACCACCAAGAATTAAAATATTTAGTTAATAAAGATTTACATCATGGTAGAATATGTCGCTAGTTACTATTATTTCAGGAATTCAAGTTCAAAGTCATAGCTCGACCCGGGAAAGCACAAGAGGATAACCGAATAAAATAGAAGATGACCTATTAGATGCACATTCTTTTAGAATTGAAGTTATACCTTCCGAATTAGCATAAATTTCCCAATTCTTACAAAATAGACAAGCAGCGGAAGGAATGAGTGATAAGAATAAGAAAATCCTAGCAAGGAAAGCTACACCTTATAGTATAATAAACAAATTCATTTATAAAATAGGTTTAGATGAGGTACTTCGTTGATGCATTCTTGATCACGAAAGAGAAAGTGTAATTCATGAAGCACATTATGGTCCAGCTGGAGGACATTTTTATTCTGACAAGACTACTAAGAAAATACAATAGTGAGGATTATGGTGGCTGACAGTATACCGAGATTGTCAAATATTTGTAAGCAAATGTGACCATTTCCAACAACTAGGTCGGCCTCTACCAAGTACCGAAATTCCTTTAATATTAGTCAACCCAAGTTTAACATTTGAAATTTAGGCAAATGACTTTATATAACCATTTCCAATACTGGCTAGAAGGAAAGGAGCATGATATATTATTACAGCATCCAAATATGTCACTAAGTGGGAAGAAGTAGAACCTGTCGAAACCTGATCAAGTGAGGTAGCTGCGAAATTTATATATGATAATTTTATTACTATATTTGGTTGTCCACTAACCTTGTTTAGTGATTAGGGGTCACATTTTATAAACAAAACAATTCCATCTTTGATAGAATAGTTTAAACTTGAACATGAAAAGAGCACAACATACCCTCCTCAATCCAATGGTGCAATCGAAGATTTTAATAAAACACTAACTAGAGGCCTAACAAAAATATTTAATACTGAAAAAGATGATTGGGACGAAAAAAATCATGTTGTCTTATGGTCATACAGAACGAAGTACAAACGATTGACAGATTAGACACCATTTCGACTTGTTTATGGATAGGAAGCATTCGTTCCTTTACACTTTCAACAACAAACGCCTATAATTTTTGACATATTACACATTGATGTTGAAAATGATAGGAAATAATGACTAACACAATTATCTAAGTTAGTATAACATCGACTGATTGCAATACAACACCAAGAGATCCAAAAACAACAACACAAATCTTAGCATCATTGAAATATTAAAAATAAAAATTGGTCGGTTGGGGACCTTCCGTTGTTATATAATATTCAAGTAAAAGGAAACCCCAAGAAATTGTAAACAGAATGGATGGGACCATACATTGTAGAGGAAACCAATTCTAACAAATCGACTCGACTAAAAACATTACAAGGCAGTGTTTTTCAGAAACTTGTTAATGGTGCTCGACTAAAATGTTACGAGGCATAAAACAAATGTTTGTATAACTGATAACAAAAATTTAAAACATTAATAATATAAAAACCTAAAAAAAACAAAATGAAAGAACTATAGAAAATCAATATGACAAGACCTTGGATGAATTCTCAGGAAGGAAGTAGTAGATTACCGTTTGAAATATATAACTACCGACATCATTGACATGATGAATACCAAAAATTCCACTGACATCACCATGACCTCAACACACATCGACATAAATAAGGACCAACGGTCCAATCAAGTAATAATGATCATCGACATAGGGAGCGCAAAAGCCATCATGCATTAAAATAACCCTTGACAGACCGTCCTTCACGATTGAATCCTCCATTAACACAAAAATTAATATCTCCATCTACCATGCCTCTGCCCACTCCAATTATATCCACTATAAATACCACACTAGATGAGGATCATACATCATTTCGTGAAGACCTAGAGAATCAGAGCAACCGAAACCTTGACACCAAGCTACTTGTGTGTGAACAAGAGAATTCAACCGATATAATGGAACCCAAGAATACAACTACAAGATCCACAATGAACATAATGAAAGAGTTAGAAAAAGCTATCACTCCTTCGGTACAATGAATGCATAATGTTCGCAATGCGAAAGTTTAGAAACATCATGGGAAAGGATATGGAAGGAAATCACAGATTGGGCATATGAAAAGGGGAAACTAAAGGAGGAATCTCAAAAACTAAGCATGAGAACCTCTAATATGCACCTATAATGGACATCTTTGCAGGAACAAAATACATAATTGCATAGTTCATTGTTATCAGATATCACAATGGAAAGTTCTATTTTGACAGATGTGTTGAAATATTTAGTGACATGATCTACAGTCCTATCGGGTTGTCAAACAAAGGAGAATTGGTACTTGTGAGGTTAAACCCAGGCCTACTAGAAAAACTAATAGGAACAACGACATGAAAGAATTCACAAGGCTTAATAATCAACCAAATCCAATATACCACACAAAAGATAATTGCGAATATTATTTATGCAGTTCTGACAAGCACACGATGAGGTTTCGACTTAAAAATCGATATGTTAGAATTAGTGCATAATGTAGGAGAAAAAGGGAAAATCTATTGGTGGGAAGAACACCTAGCAGAAATAATAAATCACACTTACACAAAATGCTAGGAGGAGGGCACCCCAATCATATATGCTTCATTAATCATTTGGATTGCAATGTACCATCTTTTACCAGTCAAATACCAGGAGTTGAATCAACCAAATAGAATCACCATGTGGAACTTCAATTTTTTTTCAACATCTAGTTGTCGACTGGGATCAAATACGGCCAATATTTGGTTGGATACTTGGCTCTAGGATTTAAAAATTAACGACCATATGTAGGGTGCCACAAAATATACAATGATTTCTGACACCGAATTCACACATTCAGTTAAAATTAGACCATACATCATTCTTGTACCTACAGGTAGATGGAGGAAATGATGAACCCCTCGACTTCTATCCGTTAGTCGAAGAAATATTTGTCGAGCTTGGTCGACAGTTTAACACTATGTTAGACATACCACCAATATAAAAGAAGGTTTCCCAACCCATAATTGAACCTCTGAATGACCAGGAGAAAGAATACGCTTATGAAGTTCGACTTCATATAAACAACTTTATTATTGATGATACTAGCATAGGGAACATCAAACCTCTAGGGGTCACCATACCACCAAAAAAAAAATATAGGAGGAGGAAGCAGTACCAACAAATAAAGAGACCCAATATGATGACACCCCTCTCCTCGAGTATGCAATGACAAAGAAAAATATCCATTGGCTAGCCGACAAGCTATTTAAGGATCGACAGAAGAGGAAGAAACCGATGAAAGGAAAGGAAAAGTGCAATATTATACTACAAGAACCATCAGATGATGACAAGGAGGATCTATATACTAGTGCAACGCAAATTTTGGAGGATGCTTCCAAAAAATAAAATACCAGTTGATGAATAGTTCCAAATTTCATCACATAAGAAGAAAAGAAAAGTCAATCAAAACCAAAGAAAGAAAAAATTATTACCCCACCTATTGTTGATCCAGTTGACCTTACTAACACTCCACTACCTCCATCCCCAACTCATATAGTCAAATAATTTTTACTAAGTTTGACAGCGATTACATCAAAAACCACCATAAACCCATACTTAGAAGCATTACCGTCAAATCTTTGTACCAGAGTAGACAAAGACAATGACCTTCAATATTTTATAAACCAAGTTCCATCTATTTTCCCCAATGTTCAACAAATAATGATAATGAAATCATTTATCACTTCAAACACCCCACAACAAATTCTATCTATTCCACCAAATCCCAACCAACTGCAAACTTTTGCACCGAAATCACAACTCATGGGACATATCCATTTCTAGGTAAAACCAGATAAAACCAATGAAATTGTGGCATAGAAAATATCTTCATTCATTCCACAACCCATTGGAAACCCACCACTTCGTAATCCACCCACTGAAGAAGTCAAACCTTTAATTTCTGAAGAGTTTGTCGAATTTCTCGACCCAGTCGAACCAACAAAAATAATCTAAGAAATGGTCGATCATGTTGAATCTATCGAGGCTAGTGAAATTGTCGAATCCCCTGAAATTGTCAAAAATCCTTTACCAAAATATTCCATCCTGACTTTCCTACCATCAAAGTTTGAGCAACCACCACCCCTCCCTTCACCCAAACAACCTTCACAAACATCACCTATCAATCCTCCACCAGAAAACCCATCCAGTAAATCCTATTGTATCTATCACAACTACAAACAAAACAAAGGTTACACCTCTATCAATAGAAGAAACTGAGATAAAAAATAGAGAACATAAGAAGAGGAGAAGAAAATAAAGAAAAGAAAGGAAGAAGCAAGAAAAAGAGCACCAGAAACAACTACAATAGGATTAGTAGCAGACACCCTCAGTGATTCACCTGGCTCAATTAGGATCGACAATAGAAATACACATGCAAAAGGAAAGAGAATAAGAGCTAGATATTTGTGTAGATGCAATCGATAAATGGACAATAATTAGAAGAGAGAAAAGTAAATAAAAAATTAGAAAAAATAAAGACTAAGCAGACCGAATTCTTAACATAGTGGGAAAATATGGAAAAACAATTCATCACAATCCCATAAGGGGTTGACATAGAAAAACCATTGGATAAAGAATACCAACTGTTTGAAAGTGTCGTGTTGAAACTTCAAGCACAGTTACAAGAAATGAGAGAGGAGCAGATAGAAGAGACTTTTGTGCTACTAAGAAATCACTATACAACGTTTTCGACATCCTCCAACTTGATGGGATAGTAAATCATAGAATCCAATGTGACAGAGGAAGTCTTGAAAAATTGGTACACATGTGTCCAATTGTTTCAACAAGTACAGAAGACTTGTGAACTCATTAGTTCACTGCAGAACTGTCAAGAAAGCACCAAATAAATGACACAAACAATTAATGACCAGCTTGTGTTAGAAATGACAAAAATAGAAAAACTAGAAAAGAAAGAAAATCAATGGATTATCCAGACAAGACAGAGCCTCATCAGTATCGACAAGATCCAACCTCATATGTAAATATTACTTGCGGCGGATGAATAAAAGGCACAAATGTTGGGGACCGGCATGATCAATATCTTTAGCATATACATGCATCAAACGGTAGAGAACTTGTCAAATCTCACTACTTTAACCATAGACATTCAAAAGGATCTTCGCAGTTGGGAAGAATTCCATCATCAATTGTCAATTAATGTAGAATCTATTGTGGAAGTCTATATTCAACAACAAATTTCTATTAGGAAGCATAGTCCATAAAAGGGCATTACAGAACTACTCAAGACATATAATGTCACATCCTTTTTTCTTTGGGATGAATAGATATTTTGTGCCAAGGGATATGTTGGAGGAGCTAGTATGCTAAGCCAACTAGACTTGCTAGTCAACTAATTGTAGATTAGGTCGACCTCGTAGGTCATGTCAGTTGGTTGAACCGATAGGTAGTTTCTGTAACTGTTTTGTAAACATATATAGGTTGTTGAGCCAAATAGATACTCAGTTCGGTTTATTGTATGAACCCACATGTGTATTTGAGTAATATAATCTGTTATTCTGTCTAGCATTCTGATTACAACAAGGGTTTTCTTAGGGAACATCTTGTCTCATATGGTTGAATGATTTATGCATCTAATTTGTTTTATGAGATTCATCTATGCAGCTATTGATTGATAAAAGTTTTAAAGTTCAAGGCTTCTCCATATCTTCTCAAAATATTAAAATGGTATCAAATATTAGGGGATGAAGGAGCTTATTTTTTTGGAACAAACTAAATCCTACATGATCTTGAGGAGTTGATAAAAATACCAGATCCATGGCTTAGAACTCCGTCCAAACGGAAGACCGACTTAAAGGTACTTCCAAGTTCAACACATGGAAGGAAAGGGTGTTGAAAATGATTGAAGAACATGATTTTAATGGTTAGGTATCCATAGTGGTGGAGGAGCCTTCATCCAATGCATGGAAAATCCAAATCAAGTTAGTATGCATCATTCCTGTCACTATTCCAGGTAACACAATCCATGAATAATTTCTTATAAAACCACGAGGAATAAAAAAAACCCGTTGAAAATACACTTCCAAAATGGGATGATTTAGCTTAATCATGAGTGGATTTCAAATGTTTACAACTGTTTTGGAGACATGAGAATGTATTTGAAAATTAGTTTTATAGAATTGTTTTGTGGTCAGTTTTAAAAACTGGACGAATTGGTTGAACGAATTAAGGATTTATGGATTGGATCTTATCCTTATCCAATGTATTTTGTGTATAATAAGAAAGAAGTTATTCCATTTGAAGAAGAAGGATTTTAATAAATATTTTAACAAATCAAAATCTTGATGCTACTACCATCAAAAGAAGGGCCATTATGCAAGAGATTGCCATGCAAGGAATAAGATTGAATAAAGGCTTCATGCATCCACCGTTATAGAAGAAGGTGAATATTCTCTAAAGAAATCATCCAAGAAAAATATGATTAAACGGAGTGTTTCCTTTAGTGGAAAATATATTTCACTTTGTGTGCATGGGATCCTTATCCCTCATGTAGAGACTCGCTACCTCCTGCATGCACTCATATTTGCAAGTAGATCAAGTTTGAGAGACTCTAGGAATATCTGCAAGGAAGAAGAGATCAAAAGGGAGACCACAAAACAATAAACTATAATTACTTGTATTTTTTATCATATGTTGTTATAAAAATAATAATTAAAAGAGTTTTGAATGTGTTTCATTACAGTCATAAAGAAATATGAATTCTTGGGATTTGGAATTGTGTTATAACATGTTGATCATATACAATTGTTGTATGTCTTTTATTCGCATGTTGTAGATATCATGAAGTCCATGTTATGATATATGACATATAAATTGTTATCAACTAAGTTGCACTTAGGTTATTTTTCAAGTGAGAAACCAAGGATCGGAACAAATCAATTTTTATTTACTCAGTGCTTGGAATTTCCATGGTTTCAACATGGTCAGTTGTGGTCCCTTTTTCACATGGTCACTCCCCGTTAGGGGAATTGTAATAAATGACATAGAATTATGGTTTCTTATGTAAAAGGATTGGCCTTCTTGGTACTTCGTCATCGAAGTCATCATCCTTGAGTGTTTTTTTCCCTCATTAGTTATATGGCGCTTTTTTAAACGACATATAATTTTCAAGTTTTTCACCCAAAATCCTCCAAAGTCGGGATGGTGAAGTTGGTGATTATGCATTGGGAGGGTTATTAAATCCTAGAGTCTATGTATTGTACCATTCTAATCATAATACCAGAGTCTTGTGATCATGCGCTAATTCTCTCCTAGTGTTTGTTTCATTTTTCACTTTTTAATAAAATCATCGATAAGGTGTATTTTAATTGTAAAATTTCAAAATGTCTTAAAAGTGGGCCTAGGAATCTAATTTTGTTATGGAGATGCTTGTTTTTGGAACTAGATCCTGCACTTAATCCCTAAACCCACTTTTGAGAGTCAAATTAGTAATGTTCAATTATTAATTTTATTTTTCTCTCCAAAATGACATAGATGGTCAAATAATTGGGAAAAATGGAGAAAATCCAATTCCTAAATTAGTGGAAGATGGTATGGGACATGTATCTGAGGTTTCAAGGATTTTGGGGATCATGTATGAGGTATTTATGAGCATAGGGGGGCATATTTTCTCAACAAAGGAGGAGGATCCACCTTTCACTCTCAAAGGGGGCANATACTTTTGACGGACCCCGCTACCCCAAAAACAAGAAATACCTGAAAAAATGAAATGATGATGTCATCATTCCATTTTTCAGGTATTTCTTGTTTTTGGGGTAGCAGGGTCCGTCAAAAGTATGCCGAGTGGGTACTCGTTGGATGCAGAATTTAATTCCGCATCCAACAGTCTCTCTTGATCGAAATTTGAGTAAAAACACAGGGAGATATGTCAAAAATACAAACAAAAAAAGTAGTTTTTTTTATGATACCTATCCCCAATTTTATATTAAAAAGGTGTTTAAGACCTATACGGTATTGCAAATTTAAAGAAATTTCATTGGCTAACACATGATGACATGGAATTTGAATAAAAGTTAAAAGGCCCATTTTGAGTTGAAATTTCCTCTAATGCATTCTCTCCATTGAGGGTGTGATCCTCCACTTGGAAGAAGGAGTTAAAGATGTGGAAGCCTTGAAACAATAGTGGGTACACCTCATGAGAGGTGGAATATTCACCTCCCATGATTTCAAACCTCCTTTCTTGGATTCCTCAAACCCCAAAACCACCTCCTTTCTTGGGAATTGCGCCCCCTGGGGTTTGAGCTCAAATTTTGCTATAAAAGAAGGGTATTGATCCTCATTTGGGAGAGAATTAAACCTGTGCCCATTTTAATCTCGTTAATATTCTTGTTTGTTGATTAAATTGAAGGATTTGGAGGCTAATGTGTAGCATCTTCTTGTGAGCTTGCAATTTGGTGAATGTTGAGGTGAAATCTTCTTAATTTATGCCTTATTTTTGTCAAGTATTATTGCATAGATCTAGTTTCCTTCGAATGAGTATTTCCAGATATTAACTTAATAATTTCTATTTCATCATTGGAACTTTGTAATACTAATAGATTTCTGTCGGCTATACTTATATTTTCTTTGTTTTCTTTTGATGAAAATGAGTGCATTAACATTGCTTGTGTGAATAATTGTGTAGATTTTGCAGGATCACTTTAGGTAGAAGGGATATTGGATATCCATTGCATCCATTTAATTTTTACAACATTGAATTTACTATATATAACATGTTGTATTTGCATATCATTCTCCTCCTTCATACCATTCAAGCTCGGGCTTTAAGACTTGTTTCTCCCATCTTAAAACTTCAAAATTTTTCTCAGTTACCGGTTCTTCATGCTTAAGAAACGTTAGATGCATCAATATGAAATTTAAAATATTATTTTACTTATTCATATGTATCAGATCTATAACTCTCTAAAAATTTTCATCTCGAACTAGATCCAAAGTAGTTTCTCAAAGTGCTTTTTTCAAGTAAAATTTCACAATTTTTAAGCATTTTGAGTAGTGTAAAATTTTGTATTTTTCTTTGACTCATTCATGAGATTATAAAAAAAATTCTCATTTTTTTTAGCATTTTTTAAGAAAATGAGAACGCCATATTTCTTAAAAACCAAGTTTTGGGTCACCGAGACACCAAAAAACCCTTCTTTTATCCTCTTTCTTCATTCATCTTCTCTTCCAGTAAGCTTGTAATCCTTTCAATCCATTTTAAAGGATCAAAGTGCATTTTATTTCAACATTTTATCACTTTGTAAAGTTTAACAGTAAATATATCAAGTGGCCTACAAAATGCCCACACTCCATTCTCCCTGGGAGGATTTACATTGTTCTTTGTGGTTTTTTTTTTTCTAACACACACGCACATAATCTGTCATGTAGAAAGGTTGTATAGTGTAATCGGTTTTCAATTATATTTTTTTATTTCAAATTAGCATAAAATAATAATTTCAAACCCGACTCATTGCCACGAAGTATGCTCTCACCACCAAGCAAAGGGCTTGCCGATTATTGGTGGATGATCAGAAAGTGACACATAGTTTGTAGTTCCATTTTGTCATTATTTTTTTTGCATTTACAACATTTTTGTTTTATCTAATTGGAACATGCATTTCATCACAAACCTCATGTATTCTCTTTCCCTCTGTGGGCTTTGTCTAGTCATTGGAAATCAAAAGAGATTTGTGACATTTTTTAATTTCCACACATTAAATTAACAATCCATTAATAAAATTAATTCCCAAAAAAATTATGGAAATCTAGCGTACTGATAGTTGACATCGTGGGAAAATTATTCAAAAGAAGTGGCAACCACTAGATAGTGACCTCGAGATACTGTCATGATACACCCTTGTTGGTGTAGTGTATACATTCCTCACAGACTCTGATCCAACCCACATTTCTGAGTGAAGAAACGCCTTTGTCATATTCTGGATATATTCTCATTTCTTTACAGTATAGCTAGAATCCCCTTCCCAGAACTCAATTAATCATTTAGTAATTAAAAATAATCAAGAACACATTGCAAAGAATTTCATCTTTTAGTAGCATTATTTCTTTTACTCTGACTCCATTGGAACTGATCTAAATTTGCAACATTATACCTTTTCTTATTATCAACTTTTAGTTATTTCTAAATCCTTATGTACTATTGATGTTATTGTATATACGCTGGTGAAATATTTATCATTTTTGCAACAATCTTGTCTCAGTATTTTACTTCAAAAAAATCCTAAAAAATTACTTCCATTATTAACGACTAAATCACAAGAAACTTAGTTAACTCTTTCTTAGGGACCACCCCACTTGGCTTCGTTAGGAGTTTTTCCTAAACAGAGGAGTTAATATCAAGTGACAGTAATTGATCTCTAATGCACCATCTTTTGACTAGTCATGTTTATCAGTTAGACTTATTACAATGTATTTGCTTATAATCTGTTGGACACAACTAGACCGAGTAAACTATATTTTGGCATGTTAGACCTGATTATATACTGATTATGATGCTATGATGTTATCATGCTTATGCAGATGATTTGATTATGATGTCATGATATTATCATGCTTATGCAGATTCTCCGATTATGATGTTATGATGTTATCATGCTTATGTAGATGCTCTGATTATGACGTTACTATGCTTATGCGATTACTATGTTGTAGTCACCATGATATTCCTTTATTTCATAACAACAATGTATGTTTGATTGTCATTCTTGATATGATGTGATACATGGATACCCACCCATGATGTGATCGATTTAATGATTTTATACGATGAAAGGAAATGATGTTGATAATATGGACCAACTACCGATTTAATATTGTTATGAATGTATGTTTGAAAAGTAATAACCCACAGGGTATAGGGGACATGTAATAGTTGGGTACGTGATACTAAGTGTGATTCAGTACATATCTTGTAGAGAGCCTTAATTACCAAAGCGATGATATAATGACACCTTCCAATAATCTCGATAGCAACAGAGTATGGTTCGATGGGGTATAGATCCAATATGTTGAGAGGGATGGATGTATTTCCCACCCTATGTCACTATGATACCCGAGGTCATCGGAGGGAAGAGCTAAGAAACACTCCCCAAGTTGTTGTGATGATGATTTTCGGATGTCTGCTAGGAGAGGCTAGGTCTGCTAGTTAGATGATGCTACCTCTCTCAGGTTCTATGTGGTTAGGTCAGTATAACTAGCATCCACTTTTTACTAGTGGAGGAAGCTGGAAAGGGAGGATGCGAACGTAGGTTAGGATGGGAGGATATGATATTTAGTATTGTTGAGGGTTGAGTGTTTCTTGATACCAAGTTAGTGGTAGTAGGTACCCATCTTGTTTGACCGGTTAAGTTAATAAGAACACAAAGATAAGATATGAAACCATAAAAGAGAGTAAATGTTAAATAGGTGGGTGTGGAACTGTTTTTTAGGTTTTTACTTCTAGACGTTTCAATCTCTGCTATGAGATCATCCTCATGATACCAATAGAATCTTGGTGATAATGAAATTTCCCAATTTCTTGTATAAATATAGTTAATATTATCAATTTTAGATTGGGTCGGCTTAGTTATTAATTTTTTATACTAATTATTAAAGTTTTTAATCTTTGGGGTTTTTAATTTACATTATTATTTAAGGTTTAAATATTATCAAGAATTAGATAATTATTTGTTTTTTTAGTGATTTAATTTCAATATAAGATTAGAAACCTACAATAGTTTATTTTTACCTTTTTAATCAATAAATTAGTAATTTCTATTATTAGAGTTCAAACCTTTTTAATTTTTTTTTAATTTTTTATTCTGTATTATTAATATTACAAATTTTAAGGATTATAACCTAAGTTTGAAGGGAAATAATTGAGAATGTTAAATAAATTATCTTATATATGTATACCTGTTCTTCTTGCATGAAGGATTATTAGTGTTAGTTAGCAGTTATGCGTAGGAAAGATTATGTATGTTATAGTTCTTGTTCGACCTGTGCATGTACTGGCCATGCATGCACACCTTGCACATGCATACCAGTATCAATATACAAATACATAACATGTCGAATAGTTGTATAAATTTTAGTAGGAAAATATGATAGCTGCGCATTGATCAATTCAGATAATGGATGTTTAGTGGTTAGGGAATGTGTAAGAATAAGTCAACAAAAATAATTGTTTTTTTTTGTAAGCTGCACAGAAAATATATTACAGGGGTAAAAATTACATCAAAAAATGCATGAGTGACAGAGGTTGAAGGAGACTAGGCCTCCTTTGGAGCCATACCAAAAATAAGACACCTGTCTGTTTGGGTGCATACTGAAACTGATCAAGACTGTAAAAACTATTCATGACAGATAAGTAGGGAAACTGGGTTGCATAACCAGCTGAGCCCTGCTAAAACTAGAAAGAGACATAAAGTATAACTTATATAAAAACATAGACAATGTCTAAAGGCCTGCACAAAGCGAAGCCAGAAGGAAACCTGTTCAGTGCACACATTAAGCTGAGGGGGGATCTTCGGTGATGGGGCATGCCCATCGCTCCTCCTATGACATAGTGGGCGAGTTTGTGACCACCCTTGGTACGAGAGTCAGTGGTGGAAGATGTCCTGCCTGCACAAATGGCAAGTCCTTCTAACGTTTGGAGAGGGGTTCCACTGGAGAAGGAGCCTATAACAGTTTAGCCCGAGGTGATTTGGAGGAGCAACCACTTTCCCCTATACTGGTAATGGCATGCCCACCCATTTCACTTCCACTAGCTCCACCACTAGCACCACCACCATGTGCTCCTTCCCCTAACTTTTGGACGTTTAAGCTAGAAATACTAGTTGTTCCTTTCCAGGAAAAGGTTTTGTTTAATTCTGTCAGCTGAGCATCGATCTTGGCAATTTTCATTTTCATAGTGTGAACCTCCATCCTAGCCTCAGCCCAGTTGCTGAGCATATCTTCAGCTAAATTACATAGCATGTTTTTTAACATCCAGTAATGGTTGATACGGCTACCATCCTCCCTTGTCGAAAGTTTTATGTTCAAAACCTTGTTCTCCTAAGCCTCTACCAGAACCCGAACACGCTTAGAAATGTGCGGTTCATAATCCTTAGGGATGGGGATGCTGCTGCTCCTCTGGGATTTAGCTCGCCTCGAATTGGCTCTCCTAGGGGTACCACGCTGGCGAGACATGGCCACCAAATTGAGCCTGATACCAATGTGTTGCGGGATGAAAACACCTTCATGGGATCTAGAATGATCTGCACTAGTAGTGTTAGCAGCGACAGCAGTGAAAAAGTGGAATACCACCCTGAAATCGTGGCCAATGGACCTTTCATCCATTTCATAGTGCGCGTGGAATGATTGCGTAAAATTCCTGTCAGTCATCGTTAAACCATGCAGATAGGCCTTGAATGAGCCTAGGATGAAGTACCACATCCAGCTTCACTCACATGCTTCGACATGACTCGAGAATTATCTTCAGCGTTCAGAGGATCCTGTGCGGAGTGACGACATTCATGAGCTGGGTGATGAGCGGACGTCTTAACACCGTCTAAACCAGGAAGTTGGAGGTCATGCCAAGTGTTGTCGGGGATCGCCGGAAAAGGAGCATCAGAGGAGTTATACATTTCCAGGCATAGGGAGTCATCGCTGGTAGCATGCATCATCAGTTGAAGAGGAGGATGCGTGTCACTGGAGTTAGTTGAACAACTATCCGTGCTGTTGTACTTCTAATCTATTTTTTTACCTCCCTATTTCTTTGGGATGAAGAAATGTTTTGTTTGTGGGGGAGATGTAGAAGGAGCAAGTCGACATAAGTCGACTTGAACGAAGACCGACTTATTCGACCAGCCGACTAAGTCGAGAGACCGACTACGTCGGTCGGCTGAGTAAATACAGTAGTTAGTCTGTTAACTAATAGTCGTGTCGGTTCGGTGAACCGACAGGTAGTTATGATTGTAACTGTTTGTAACCTGTATATATTAGGCTGTTGAGCCACACAAGAAAGTAGTTCAGTTCTTGGCTTTGTATGATCTATTGAGAATAATATAATCTGTTCATCCTATCTGTTCTTATCTCTTGTCTCTGTGTATAATTCTGTATATTTTATGTATTATTGGTAACCTTATGTGATCTGTGAGATTACAACATTGGTTCCGTTGCCGGTAGTACATAACTGGAATATATGCTCACATATGATACCAAAACAGGAGATCAAGGACTGGTGGGAGCGAAAAATTGCTAACTATCTACAAAATTACGCAAGAAGGAACAGATTGACAGTCGCAGAAGCAAAAGCTAGATTTTTCACTGAAACTCACGAAAAATTTGTCGAATCCGTGCCCCATCTACTGAAGCAGCTTTTGGATGAGAAAGCTAGACAAGACTAAAGAAGCACAGTTACTCCAAAAACTGATCCGAGGAGGACGTACAAATCTCTCGGAGTGGTTCGAAAAGATAGCCGACGACTTCTGTGAGGAACAAGCAGGCGAAGATAGGACCTCTGTGGAAACCGTCCGACAGAATTTTTCACAGAACTTACTGATCAATTCTTGTGTTCCTTACCGGCTTTACTGTTCAAGTTTCTAATAGAGAAAGGAGCAGGGCACATTGTTGAACCTCGACCTCTATTACGTGAACCACCCTCAAACACTAACTGGGCGGAGAAGCAGAAGCAGTGGGAAAAATTCATTGCTGAAAGGGAGTGGGAATACTTCCTGAGTAAGTAGACACCATCCGAGCTTTCTAAAAAGCGTCGGGTGGGCCATGGGGGGGTAGCTGGTCGTGTGTCGGACCTCAAGCATAGTGGATCCTAGTCGACCAGAGCCGTCGTCGCCAGTAATGCATCATCGACCGAAGAGGAACTGAAGGCATAGTATTGTACTACAGTATGTCGGACATTAAGAGAATCGAAAGGGATGAAAGACAGAAGAAAAGGGAAGCCAGACGAGAAAGGGCCGCAGAGCTGCAGCAAAACCCTAGGGCGACCGACCATGAGGAAGTACCGCCAGAGTCGGGTCATGAACGATGCAGAGAAGGCGAAGACGAAGAAGAGGCGTCCCCTGAAGATGATGACATGTGGATAGAGCAGCCAGAAGCTCTCCAACTAATTGTTCCCGACGAAGGAGTAACCCTTTCCACAGTAGGTCCGCGTACCAGAATACAAACTATTATTGAAGATGACCTTCGACTAAGAGCTGGCGACATTACACTCTGGAGACGACTAGGCGATGAACCATACCCGGGTCGACATCTGGTAATACGTCGACCGATCGAAGGTAACTGGGTAACCTTTCAAATGGCACCTTCCTTTCGAAGTATCCACTTGCTCTTGCCGACACATGAAGGAGCACCCCCCCTGCCACACACAACTTCAGAAGATACACACGAGTCAGACCTGAGCACACA
>LPNX010930482.1:353387-419428 GCA_001517045.1 Pseudotsuga menziesii | reverse complement strand
AAATTCTCGATCTTCTTCTTGAGATTCTTCGTTCATGATTGTATCATGAATTCTGGGAGCTTCTACTTCTTTAGGTTCTTCAGCAGGTTTCTTTCTGGACACCATGTCCATCCAAGTAGAAGTGGTAGATGCCCCTTTAGATTACAACCTCCTTCTAGGAAAGAATTGGTTCTATGCCATGATTGTTATTGCTTCAACAGTATTCTGAACAATCCAATTCCCGTATCTAGGGAGAATTGTTACTATTGATCAGCTTGATTTATGTACATCGGATGTTACTACCTCCATGACTAATAACATCCCCATGTTAGGCCAGTCCCCTCCTCCTTACTAGTCGATTGGGGTAGGCATGTTGAAGGATTCATCCCTTATGGGGATTTTTCCATCCACTCCTACTAGCATGGATACCGCGACAGTCCATATGATCGCCTCATTTGATTATGAGACTAAGGGCAAAAATGTTGTTGAGTCCACCTCGTTGAATCCACATGAAGCTATGTATGACACCATTCAAACCTTTTTCGATGATCACACTGATGACCTTCATCTAGTGGCTTCAAATCCTTACCATTTACCGTACTGGTTAGAACCTTCTCTTCCTGTTCTAGATTATCTCTCTAAGACTTTTCCTTCTGATGAGTTCATGATGGAGATCATGAATACAGATGAGCCCATTTGGGAGGATCACCATCATAGATCCATGTTCCTCCCCAACACCAGTTCCGTTAGCCATGGTTTTGCATCTTTGTTTCCTACTGATATTGTCAACGTTCCCCAAAGTCCTATATTGTTGCAAGATACAGATTCTGAAGGAAACCTTTGCAACATTACTCAAACAAACCCAATTGACATATCATCCAAGCCAAATGTTATCGAGCATGTTCATGTTGGGAAGAACTGCTCGGCAGATGAATCTGAAGCATATAAGGCACTTTTTAAGGAATTCCATGATATTTTTGCTTGGTCCTATGAAGATATGTCAGGGATTGACCCATCCATTGTGGTCCATGACATTAAAACCTATCCCACAGCTAAACCTGTCAGCCACAAAATCAAGCAAGTCCATCCTCAAAAGGCCACAGCTATTAAAGTCGAAATTGAGAAACTTCTCAAAACTGGGTTTATTTATCCTTTACCCCTAACGGAATGGGTATCGAACGTTGTCCCTGTCAATAAAAAGTAGGGCACCATTAGAGTATACATCGACTTTAGGGATTTGAATAAATCTTGTCCCAAGGACAACTTTCCTACTCCGCACATCGATCAGATTATCGACAACTATGCTAGAAGTGTCATCTTTTCATTTATGGATGGCTTCTCTGGCTATAATCATATTGAGATATTGCCCTCCGATCAGCATAAGACGGCATTCATTTTCCCATGGGGAACCTTTGCATATAAGAAGTTACCTTTTGGCTTGAAAAATGTTGGAGCCACGTTCCAGCGTGCGATATCCTATGTGTTTCACGATATTAAGCATATTGTTGAACCATACCTTGACAACCTCCCTGCTCATTCACAACGATGGGAGGACCACCCTAGTCATCTTAGACACATATTCCTGAGATGTCATCATTATAATATATGGCTCAATCCGCATAAATGTGTTTTTTGCATTGAGACGAGACGTCTGCTAGGCTTTGTGGTATCCAAAGATGGCATCTGGATCGATCCTTTGAAGATTGCCGCTATTTTAGATCTACCAGCCCCAACTAATCTCCTTGAACTCCAAATTTTGCAAGGGAAGGCAAACTTTCTTCATCATTTCATGCGCAATTTTGCAGAGAAAATGCACGGTTATATGCATCTCCTCAAGAAGAACACTCCATTCTTCTAGGATGACCAGGCCCAACGTGCCTTTGATAATCTTGACCACGCTCTGACTCATTCACCCATGATACACCCCCTAGATTAGTCAAAGTTATTTCTATTATGCATTGCTACCTCCGCTACTACCATCGCCATGGTTTTATTGCAGGAAAATCTCCACGGTCAGGAGCATGTGATTTATTACACCAGTAAGAATATTATGGATTCTGAAACCTGTTATACACGTGTGGAAAAGTTAGCTTTGGCCACGGTCATTGCTGTAAAAAAGTTTCATCACTACATTCTGCTCTGCACTACCACCGTATTGGTATATCAGAACCTGATGTATTACATCCTGAATCGTCAGGTACTCGGGGGCAAGTACCCCCTCTGGATCGTTATCCTTCAGGAGTTTGATCTAGAGTTTGCCAAGGCCACATCAAAGAAATCCTTGGTCTTTGCAGAGCTTATGTGTGATCTTCCCTATGCTACAACAGAATCTGAGCCCAGTGATTTATTTCTGGATGAATTCCTATTCCTGATTAGCACTATTGATCCTTGGTATGGTGATTTGTTGATTTATCTCCAAACACAACGATTTCAGCCGCATTTATCTCCCGATGATCGCCGGTGTATTCGTTACCACGTGAAATACTATCTTATCTTGAATGATACCTTGTATAGATGTGGGATTGAATCTATTCTCTGGTGATGCCTCACCCATGATGAGGCTAAACATGTGTTGAATGATTGCCACTCTGGAGCATGCGGTGGTCATTTATCTGGGATGGATATAGCCCAGAAAATCCTTTGCGCTGGCTATTTTTGGCCTTCTGTCTTCAAAGACTGTCATGAGGCTATTAAGAAATGCCCACCTTGTCAACATTTTTATCCTAAAAAGCGCACCCATCCTGCTCCGCTACACCCCGTCATTGCCATTGGCCCATTCGCCAAATGGGGGATTGACTTCATGCATTGTAAGCCTACCTCAGCTGAGGGGCATGGTTACATCATCATAGCCGTTGATTATTTCACAAAATGGGCTAAGGCCATGCCTACATATGCAACAGATGGTAAGACTGCTACTCTCTTCTTCTTCAATCATATCATAGCTAGATTTGGAGTTCCGCATTCCATCGTCACTGATCACATATCTCATTTCCGTAATCAAATGATGGAGGAACTGAGTGCCAAGCTAGGTTTTCACCATGGAAACTCTACGCCGTATTATCCACAAGCTAATGGTCAGGTAGAGGCCATTAAAAAAGTTTTGAAAACTATGCTTCGTCGGATGGTTGGAGAGCATAAATCCAACTAGAATCACGTCCTTTTCTCTGCTCTTTGGGCTTATCGGACTTCTGTGAAAACAGCTACTAGTTTCATGCCATTCCAGCTTGTCTATGGACTCGAAGTTGTCTTACCGATCCAATGTCAGATTCCATCGTTACAACTTGCCATCGAACTTCTCCCAGACACTTCCATAGAGGAAGAAAGATTTTTGTACTTGAGTAACCTTGACGAGACTCAGAGAGATGCTTCCTTGGCTAATGAGGCACATAAGAAATGCATCAAGGGGCAGTATGATAAATCCATCCAGCCTCGTGTCTTTAACGAGGGTGACCTAGTATTGAATTATGACCAGAGATATGACAAACTAGGGAAGGGTAAGTTCGAGTCCATGTGGTATGGACCTTTCATTATTTCTAAGGTGTTAGAGAAAGGAGCTTACGAGCTCATTGATTATGATGGAATCCCTTTGGGGAAAACTCACAATGGGTTGTACCTAAAAAGGTACTATGCCTAGGTTTTCTTGGATAGTATCTTGTATATATGTATATTGATTGACTTTCAGTGTGCTTTTAGTATTTTCAAGATGGTTTTGAGTTTAGTGTCTGCATCTGTTTATACCATGTTTTGGTCACACAGATGGCTTTGTATGGCTTTGATGATGGTGCATTCCACCACACCTTGAATCTCTCCTCGGCTGCCTGGGTCCTATATTCCCCAACTGAATATTTGGTCTGGTCAGGAGCGGTTTGTATAGGTCCCGCTACTAATAACATCGCCGAGTATGAAGCAGTCATCAGTCTTCTGACTGAAGCTGCCTCCTAGGATGTTCATGATCTAGTAGTCTTGATGGACTCACAGCTCATGGTTTTCCATTTAAACCATGTCTACACCATTAGGAACCCGGTGCTCCTCCACCTCTTCCAGAGAGTACGTTTGCTAGAAATATCATTTGAAACCATCACCTATAGGAATATCCCTAGGGAACATAATGTAGTGGCTGACTCATTAGCTAATTACATCATAGATTGGTATATTTCTCATTCATGACATCAAATCAAACATGGTACATTGTAAATAAACATTCAAAGACACATAAAACTCATAGAAAATGCATTTTCCATTTGAAACATATAAACACCATGTAAAAGTCTGTATATATATATACGAAATTTTTTACAAAAATAGGTCCCGAGACCTCATCTGAAGCATGTAGGCTTTCAGGAAAAATCATCATACAAAATATTGAAGCTGTCAGCTTTCAGTACATATCTCATACACTAGTGGTGCTCGTGATAGCACATCACTGCTCGAGCTACTCTACGTAGCAGCCTACTGAATCAACCTGGTACTCCCACTGTGGATCTCTGATATCTCATCGGGAGTTCATCTATGTCAGCATCTGGGATATCTAAGGTCAACCTCTCCAGGTTTTCCTCTAGCTCCCTAGTGATGTCATCACCCCGTGGTACAAAACGGGCTCCAGCACGCCTATCCAATGGAGATGCTCCTCTAGGTCGCATTGCTCCCACATCTGCATGAGAATATACAGGTCTCATCACTTAACATAAAAAATATAAAACTTTAAAAAACATAAAAACATTTTCATCCATTTTAGGGTTTTCTTGCTTCTCACCGATGTCACCCCATTGTCCGCCAGGTGGGAGTGGTAGGTCAGGCTCTTCGGTGAAGTCTGTGCCTGCATAAGCATAATCCTCAACCATGAGGATTTGATCTCGTAGCCATCTGAAGAACGGATCACTGAAATTCACCCTTCCCCTACCTGCTCCTGTGCGAGCCATGACCTGGACCCACCTCAACATATGGGGGTCCCGTTCTCTCAAACTCTAGAAGACCACATGAGGTCTCATCTGTGGAACCCACTCGAAGAAGAAGCAGGCTAAAATGGAACCAAATCCAAACTGCTTTAGCTCTCCCTGCCAACACTTAGTAAGCTAATCATTGAATATTAGAAGCATGGCTTCTGCCCAGTTGGACACCGTGGGTGCCATGGCCTCTATGGCATACAACATGTGTGCCCTGGAATCCTGGTGCACTCCTTGACTCTCGGCCACCCTTTGCATGGTAAATAGGGTAGTTTGAAGGGCCCTATCTGTCACTACCTTGATGGGGATCTTCTTCCCTGATGTACCTATCCCTGGTGCATAGTGATGATCTATAAGCTCTCGAGTGGTAATATCCCCTCCATGGGATCATGTCAGTGAGATGGGGGCACCCCGTCTCGAGAGACCTGTCAAGAAGTAGATGTCCTCTACTTCTACCATAAGGATATGGGCCCCCACCTCGAAATACTATTGCTCTATATTCCACATCCGCAGTATGTGTTCCAGTAATCGCTCATGTGACACCATGCTTGGGGTCCGGAAGAACTTCAGGAGCCCACAGTCCCGTAATGCGGCAATACAACCCGCATTTCTTTCAGCAACAGCATCCTTATTGTCATGCATTCTTTCTTTCCATATCACCATGTTTTGAGTCACCTAGACCTGACAAAAAAAATAATGATATGCATTATAATCATCCTTAAATCATTAAAAATCAAAGGAATGAATTTATTTTGCTTATAATATCAGTTTAAGTTCTCCATGGCTGGCATCGCCTGTGCGCCGTTGGAGACAGATGGTGGCACCGCCTATCCACTATGTTATTTGCACGGTTCTCGGGTGGTACCGTGTATCCCGCAAGGGGTAGCCGTGGTGCCCTCTTTTAAGGTTTTAGGGCTTGCCATATGAGCCCAAAACCACACCAAATCTCAAAATAAATGCTATGAAATGAAAGAGAAGGTTCTTAGCTGTTACCTGCAATTGACGATGCTGAAAACGGACGGTGGAAACTCCCGGTATCAGCTACTGAAGATCTGGATAAGAAAATGCTCCAAGTGCTCTCTGCTATAGGTAAATAGTGAAATGATTTGATGTTTTACTATTTACACGACTTATATAGGCATTTTTGGGTCTGACATACTATAGTTTTGATATAAAGTCATATTTTATTCAAAGTTTATCTGTCGTAATCCCCTAATGCTAGTTATAAATGCAGTTAACACTTGTTTCTGAGTCTATTGCGGGATAAGAGAACTATAGTAAGAAGCTTTGGAAATTTTTTTATGGATTTTTTGCACTTTCATAAAATGGAAAAGGTCAATGAGCATTTATTGCACTTTGCCACGCTCATTAAAATCCAGTATCAAAGGTCCGAGTCCATTTCAAGTTTCTTTCCAGTCTCATAAAAATTGACATTGTGTAAAGAAGCGTCATGGAGTCCTCTTTTCACCACTTTTTCAGGCTTCTTAAAAATGAAAAATTCGTCGAGTCCATTTCTGATTCTTTCCAGGCTTGGAAAATGTGACATTGTGTAAAGAAACCTCATGGAGTTCTCTTTAAACCCTTTTCAGGATCCCTAAATATGAAAAGATCGTCGAGCGATCTTGTCTTCTTCACGCTCGTTAAAGTATTTGAAGAGTCGTCCATACGATGGTAGGTTATCTATTTTTCGGTTCGGATAAGACTATCTACGAAAAAGCAACACTCCAGCCAATCATGACTGGAAGAGTTCTCTAAGGTATGGTTTTACACTTTTTCGGGCCTTAGAGACTAAATCATACAAAAAAGGACCCCTTTGGAGTCTTCTTCTGTATTCGTTCAGACTCTCTAAATATGAACGATACTGAGTTTTCTTTCGGTGGACTCGTCAAATTAAACATTGAGAGACCCATTTTGGGAACAAACCCCTCCTCTCTCAGGTTCATAAAACATATGAGTCTGTACTTGTCTTCTGACAAGCCATATCGAGTGTTTGTTACCCTCTTTCAACTCGTAAAACTGAAAAGAGGCACTCATCAACCATGATGGCGGAAATGGGAAGGGAATCATTTTTGTAAATAATGGCGGTTGTTTGTCGTTACCTTTGAACATGGCACTTGTCTGCACATCATGTCAGTCAATTGGGTATTCAGCTAATCTTCGTGACGATCCACTTTCATGATTCATGTCACTCCTTTGAGTCTTTCAAAAGAATGCATTGTCCACTGTCACATTGTGTGTCTGTCCCATCTAGTCATGATGCCAAGTCATTTTGTCATGCCACCCGATGTTCAAAGGGGATTTGAAGAAGTTTTTCCTATGCAGTATACACAGTCTTTGTGTCAATATCTTTGAGTCAGTCATATGGTTACTATAATCACATCATTCCAGAACTATGTTCTGAGTTTCGTGTCGTCGAGGTGGGACCCATCATGGCCCTCCTTCGACGAGACTATTCCCGTCGACATCAGCTCATCATCTGGGAAATAGTCTTAGAAACAATATTTAGTACCTTGAGATCTGTATTCCTTAGTGACAGGTTCTCTCACTTTCGACATAGGTTCACATCATTGACCTTTAATCGATAGAATCGACTGGGTGTTCGACATCAAGACATCTATTTTCACTCAGTAGATTGTACTAGAGTACCTTGGGAATCATTGACATTAATGGTGATCTCCCTCGTACTTGTTAACAATTCACATCATTGGCCAGTAATCAAGTGGTTTCTACCATGTTTGACTTCAAATCATTGTAATCACATGGATAGAATCA
This sequence comes from Pseudotsuga menziesii, assembly GCA_001517045.1. Lineage (NCBI taxonomy): Eukaryota > Viridiplantae > Streptophyta > Pinopsida > Pinales > Pinaceae > Pseudotsuga > Pseudotsuga menziesii. Next base: position 411,734 of record LPNX010930482.1, on the reverse strand, counting down.
TACTTTGTGGAAGACGAGATGAAGACCCTAGGTATTTGTTTAAAGTGCTCATTGATTTTTCCCAGGTTGGATGGATTTTTGTATATCTAGCATGGATCCACATTTGTATGGTCATGGCTATGCTCAAATTTGTGTCTGTATGACATATTTCTACATTGTATGTTTGGTAGCTATGTCCAATTTTGAGTCCTCGATCACATGGATCTACGCTGTATTCTAGTAGCCATGCTTTCTTATTCCTCTCATGGATCTACCTTGTATTGGTCTGCAGCCATGAGTTTGGTTACTTGTGTCTATGCTTCAACATATTGATGTACTATAGATGCCTACTTGACAACATACTCCGATCGAGCCAACATTTTCATCTCATGGCAACAACTTGTTCTCTCAAAGCTCTCGTTTATCGTATCCCTCTAAGACTCATGCTTTGGGGGGCATCCTGTTATACCAAAATCCTGTCACCATCATGTGATAAGAAATTTGACATACCTACTTGCCTTGAATCCCAGCTCTTGGAGTGGAAACTCATGGTTATTATCAATCTTTCATGGAAATTCCTAGCACCACGCTTCCTCTGTTGTCCAGGAGTGGCACCTTGTTTGCACTGCCTATCCCCTATTGCCCACAAGCGGTGCCACCGCTTATGGCCCTTTGTCCATAAGTGTTTCTTACCAGAACCACTCTGTCATTTAAGGAGAAACGCGGTACCCTGGGTAAAAATGGAAAAAGAGAAGTTTCTCGAGGCTTCTAGATGATAAGCCTCGTGTCCTCCCTTATCCCTACTGTTGTGGGTCAATTGAGCTCGAGATCCCTCATCCTAGGATCTTAGAGGCCACCTCACCCACCAATCTCTCAACCTACCCTATCCATTAAGCCTTATAAATATGAGCTCATAGCCATGGTTGAGGGGAGAAATCTGAAGGTATTGTTATGCTGTTGGATTGATTGCTTGGCCCAAGACCATTTGGGAGAGCATAGAGAGCTAGAGTCGGAGCTTTTGGGGATGAGAATGCTTGGTTTCATGGAGATGCATGTCAACACTAAGGCTTGGTTGTAAAATTCTTCATATTTCTATATTAATGCAAGTTGATTTCTGTCCCACATACATTGTTGTTGTTTGATTTCACATGTATGTTGTTAGATTCCTTAGTCACTCACATAGATCAATAGATTATATTCTGGTGGTTTCGATGTGTTTTCATGTTGAAGCTTATTGCAGGTACATGGGATAACGATCAGAGCATTACATTCCAAGTATCTACAACGTCTAGGGAGAGTCTTCAACCTCTGTCCTCTATTTGTTTTGGATCTGAACCATTTAGACCAGTGGAACACCTTGCTATCCGCAGGAGGTGAAATATTCCAGTTAACATTATCATTTCCTACAAAACATTATTTCCATCATTAGTCAACATTAGAAAATATTATCGGTATATTGGACACAAATTATAAAAAATAAATTGAACAATCTATAATGACCTGGAATCCTCTCTATCTTTATTGGAACCAGTTCTTCATTCACCAAAAATGTACACTTTATTGAACCAGTGCTAGTCATAAATATGTGCTCATAGCCATGGTTGAGGGGAGAACTCTGAAGGTATTGTTATGTTGTTGGATTGATTACTTGGCCCAAGACCATTTGAGAGAGCATAGAGAGCTAGAGTCGGAGCTTTTGGGGATGAGAATGCTTGGTTTCATGGAGATGCATGTCAACACTAAGGCTTGGTTGTAAACTTCTTCATATTTCTATATTAATGCAAGCTGATTTCTGTCCCACATGCATTGTTGTTGTTTGATTTCACATGTATGTTGTTAGATTCCTTAGTCACTCACATAGATCAGTAGACTATATTATGGTGGTTTCGATATGTTTGCATGTTGAAGCTTATTGCAGTTACATAGGATAACGATCAGAGCATTACATTCCAGGTATCTACGGTGCCTAGGGAGAGTCTTCAACCTCTGTCCTCTATTTGTTTTGGATCTGAACCATTTAGACCAGTGGAACACCTTGCTTTCCGCAGGAGGTGAAATATTCTAGCTAACATTATCATTTCCTACAAAACATTATTGCCATCATTAGTCAACATTAGAAAATATTATCGGTATATTGGACACAAATTATAAAAAATAAATTGAACAATCTATAATGACCCAGAATCCTCTCTATCTTTATTGGAACCAGTTCTTCATTCACCAAAAATGTACACTTTATTGAACCAGTGCTAGTCACACGAGAAGATCTAGGAAATGCTTCCACATCTCTATCTAGCCTTGCATCCACCCCTTCTTCTGCAGCATCTGTTGTGGGTGGGGCAACATCGGTTGCACCCTCCGCTGCCATCAGCGGTGTCATAGAGTGTGTTGCCGATTGTTCAGTGGACAATATGGGAGCAGTATGTGGTGTACATGGAGAGGTTTGGTCACTGGGACCAACATTGCCTTCACCACCACTAATAATCTCCATAGCGCGCTGTAAATTAAACCCATTGTATTATAAGTTCAACAGCATATAAAATCAAATATTATAAAGTTTTTATAAATGAATTTACATTTTTATTCGATAACTTATGTCCACTTGTTACGTTGCTATAACAACAATTGAATCCTTTGTTCGAGCCCTTCTGTTAGTGGAATCGCCAATGTCAGACGAATTAGTTCCTCATTTTGTTTTCCCCTTGTCCTTTGTAGCACCCTCAATGGGTCTATAGACTCTCTAATTTCACTATCTCTCATCAACCCGAGAGACCTCATTCTGTAAAGAGTTTTGAGACGCCGTTTGAAAAACAGAATCCCCTGTCTGCAGTTGAAATATATAAAAAATTGCTTAGTCTTTGAAAATATAGTGTACGCAAATAATTATATTAGGGATTACATCTAGGATTACCTGACGCCTAGCCAAGGGCATGGTCTGATCAACTGATGGGGATTTACCTCGATCAGCCACCTGCAATATGTATAAGCTAACAAATACAGAACAAAAACAACAATAAACACTATGCTGCATGTTTTATATGTGTACATTTTTTAAGTATTTAGAATGTGGAATTACATTTAGGTTAAATGGTTGCCTCGAGTCTCCAGTTGTCTAATCAACAGCTTGGGACTTTCCTCGATCAATATGCAAAAAGGGTAGACAACATTACCATCATGAACACAACCATAAAAACGAAAGAATACATAACAAAATAAACATAATGCGTCATGAAATACATGTTTAAGATTTTAAAGTATTTGAAATGGAGAATTACATTCATGTTTGGCTGTTGCCCTGATGCTGTAGTCGGCTGATCAATAGCCGGTTGGCTTCCCTGATCAACACTCTGCATGGAAAATTGATAATATTATATAAACAAACCTAATATACTAATGAAAATACATAACAACATATATGTATGTCCATCCTAAATTTAATATTACATTGGTAATATCGATGTATACCTGCTTCCTTGACTCGGGTCGACAAACATCTACGGAGATGGAGGTGCCTCTGAGAGAAACCTACATCAAAAACATACTAAAAGTTACATAAGGAAACATGAAAAGTAGATAATTTCAATTATATGCTAACAAAAATTCCTATAGACATTAAAATAATTAATAAAAGGGCGGTTAAATTGTTTGTTGTACCACAACCATACTAACCTTGTTTGTATCTACACGATTCAAATTGTAATCAATAAGCAATTCTTCGCTAGCAGCTATTGATTTAATTGCACATACAAAGACATGGTTTCCTTCACCTGACTCAAATATGTAGTTGGGTTTCTTTAATGTAGACCCTTGTTGTGTACTATTTATAAACCCCGCAATATTACCGGTTGTTTTTGGCCTTCCGTCCATGTACATTGTTGCTCCTTTATTTTGAGCTTTGTCTTTCAGTTGTATATAATTCGCTGACAACCCATATCTACACATACTTCATGTATATTGGACCAATCGCATCCAATCACTATAGTTGTAACAGGGTCCAACATACTCCATCAATTCTGTACATCTACCGTATCCAACCTTTACGCCGTCCATGAAAAATAATCCTAATCCATGCAATGAGGACGGTGCGATTCTATATATCCTCTCATTCACACAAAAATCAGTGTTTACTTTAGGAAGATCGCTAGGCACCCATTGTTTCACTAGGTGTTGGTACCTTAACGGCACGTCGATGTCTCCCACTGTCTCATCATCATAGGAACATGACCCCCCTCCTTGGAGAAAATAATTCATGCGTTTGTCGAATTTTCTTCTGATCTTCTGACATCTAGTTGATCCAGCCCGTGTAGACCTATTGGATATCTCACTTTCCTATAGCCTTCCCAAACTCCCTTCACTGGAGGAAGACATGTCTGACAAATACCTTTTTGGTTTTACCTACACCGTGGCCAAAAACAAATTTGGCATAAGCATAGCAAAATACCAGCAAAAAAACGTGGAAAGACTTATATGAAAAAAAACTTGGAAAGACTTGTAAGCCAAAAACTTGTTAAAGAAAAATCTTGTCAAGAATGAGTTTGGTTAATAGGTGTGGGAATTTGGTAGCCCTAAAAATTCTAATGTATACCCCTCTTTTGGTTACATACAAGTCTCCATTCTAACTTATTTCTTGCATTGCCTTTTGCTAACATGAATTGGGTAGGCTTCATAAGCTTCATATGTATGCTTGTGGCCATTGTACTTTAGCCTTTCAACGTTGTCAAGGTTGAGACGATATGTTATGCATATGCATCACATATAAAACTGCAATTTATGCCAATATATGTCTATACAAAACCTGGAGGTTCTCCTTTAATGGACTATCTCCTTCAAAGAACATATCTCCCTTAAGTGGTTTTTAGTTTTCCCATGAATGATTTTGTGATGTTGTAGATGATTATCCATTTTACCTAATATGTTTTATGATCTTTTCCATGTTTTCTAGAGTGCACATACTTGTTGTTGATGGCTTCTTTTGCTTGAAAGTTGAACTGCCTAAAAGTGCACAGATCTCATCTAGGACCCTTTAAGAGTCGTAATAACAACTATTGTTATAGGATTTTATTCTCCAAATGAAACACCAAAACATACTTATCGGTTAATATTTGTGTAGGGATGTTTTTTTTATCTCTCCCATAATTTATGATACTAATGGTATTGTATGCAAAAATTTATGTATGCCCTAAGAATTCTTATGTATGCCCCTATTTTAGTTACATACAATTCTCCATTCTCACTTATTGCTTGCATTTCCTTTTCCTAACATTGCCTTTTCGTTTTACTAGCATAACCCCTTTTCAATAATAATAGTTACAGATTTAATCAAGTGTTTTTCTACCGAGGTGGCTAAGTCAACCGAGCTAACTCGGCCTTTGAAATTATTGGAGTGACAAGTTTGGTACCGAACCAAGCAAATCAGGGTATGACTGAATGGATCGGTAACAAAATGGTCAATTCGTCCCAATCCATACTAAATTGACCAAGTGAATGTGGGAATGCACAGGCCACACACATGACACTTCAATTCAAAAAAAAAATTAACCTAGAAATACAAACATCTAGACTCTAAACCTACTTCATTGTCGAGTCAATTAGGTTTGTAGGATTCCTATAGATCATAACATTATGTGGAGTAAAACACAAATTGCTTTGTAGGCCCTAGATGCCACCCATGTGCACAATAGTCAATCTATAAAGTAGCCCCCGAATACAAAATTGTTTTTCACAAAATAGGGCATGAACCATGTGAACAACCTTCCAAGTGGACCAGCTCAATGAGTAACCTCCAAGCACGTAATATCTCTCATGAAATGGTGTATAAAATAGTGTAAGCATGCTTCAAATGATCACCTTCTCCTTTGGTAGGGATGAACACTGCCCTTATGCATGTGTCTCCAAGGGTGAATGTTACTCAAATAATGAGAGAAGGCCTTCCTCTAACAATAAACCAGTACGCCAAGGTGAATTGGCCCTATTTAGGCCTTCTAGAAAAAACTTGGTATTTTCAATGTCACACTAGGAGCAATGTTGGGCAGTCCTATGGGCATAAACAACTCTAGAATCAAGTATGAGCATCAAAGGGACAAATCTGAGCACTTTACAGTAATGGACAAATAATGATGTTGAGTTCTTGGAGATCCTATAGAGTGGATGTTTTAAGCTCTGTGCTACTCTGAAGTGCAGAAGCCAGCACTTCAGAGGCATATTTCCCAATGGTAACCTACAACAATCATATATATATATATATAATCCATGGTGGTGAAGAGCGGACATTTCCAGATCTGCTACTTGGCACGTTCAGGAATGAAAATAATGTTTTAAATACATTTATATCAGTCTGTAATATTTGCTGATTCTAAAGCTAACCAACTGTCTAAACCACAAAGGTCATCTTATCATGTTAATTGTAAGAGGGACAAAAAAAATCAGACACGGTGAAAATTGACATAAAATGTTCAAATAAAAAATAGAGGACATCAAAATACCTTGGACTATAATAGAACACCTTGGTTGGACACTAATGCAAACCCGTGTATGAGTTTGAGCCAACATTTACATCCACTCTACAGGATCTCTAGAGAACTAACATCATTATTTTTCCATTAGTATAAAGGAGATGTACTAGAATATTTGCATGTACATGTTGATTTTACTATTTAGCTGAACCTAAATGAGAAACAAAGAGGAGCACTAAGCAAGCTACAACAATTTTTGTGTGCATTAATGTGCGTGCACGTCAAAGAGTTGTAGATTGCTTAGTCTCCTCTCTGTTTCGTTCAACTTCTCCGTGAAATCAACAAGTTCTCGCAAATCTTCTAGTACAATTCCTTTATAGAGATGTTGAGTTCTTGGAGATCATGTAGAGTGGATGTTTTAACCTCTGTGCTACTCTGAAGTTCATAAGCCAGCACTTCAGAGGCATATTTCCCAGTGGTAACCTACAACAATCATATATATATATAATCAATGGTGGTGAAGAGCGGACATTTCTAGATCTGCTACTTGTCACGTTCAGGAATGAAAATAAGTTTTAAATACATTTTTATCAGTCTGTAATATTTGTTGATTCTAAAGCTAACCAACTATCTAAACCACAAAGTTCATCTTATCATGTTAATTGTAAGAGGGACAAAAAAAAATCTGACACGGTGAAAATTGACATAAAATGTTCAAATAAAAAATAGAGGACATCAAAATACCTAGTACTTGCTTCAAGACCCAAAGCATAAACCATAAGATTCATGATTGTCCATTAATGGAAAAGTATTACCTAACCCAATTTCCAGTCAACTAAGCACCTCATGGTTGAATCATGATATTGCAGCAGTGTGCATACATCCTTCACTCGAATGATGTTAGGATTGCCAAGAGATAAAATCATTCAAGTGAAGGATGTATGCAGACTACTCCAGACATTATATCTCTACTCATTCAATTTACTACAAAGTGTTGTAGCTTGATTAGTGCTCCTCTCTATTTATCATTTACGTTCAACTTCACCGTGAAATCAACAAGTCCAGGAAAATCTTCTAGTACAATGCCTTTACAGTAATGGACAAATAATGATGTTGAGTTCTTGGAGATCTTGTAGAGTGGATGTTTTAACCTCTTCACTGCTACTCTGTAGTGCATAAGCCAGCACTTCAGAGGCATTTTTCCCAGTGGTAACCTACAACAATCATATATATATATATATATATATATATATAATCAATGGTGGTGAAGAGCAGACATTTCCATATATGCTACTTGGCACGTTCAGCAATGAAAAGAATGCTTTAAAAACATTTATATCAGTCTGTAATATTTGTTGATTTATTCCTTTTATCTTGTCTTGATGATGCTTGTTTTCCCATATTAATTTTCAACCCTAAGGCAATGCTAACTTGTTTTCCCATACTAATTTTCAACCTTAAGGCAACCCTAAGGAATACAATTGATCAACTTCACAGGAATACTGGACAAACATTCAAAGGTAACACCTCTAATCTAGGAATATTGACTACATCCACAAACCTAACCTTCAACAGACTGAGAATTCAAGTCTAATACTGAAGTAGATAATCCAAAGAAGCAATAAACAAGAGAGATCAGTAATATGAGGGGATCATCCACCTCAATCATCCAAAGGATTTCAATAGCAACAACACATAAAATACTCAAGTGCTAAGGGCTAGAAAAGATGGAAAGTGCCCTGATCAGTACATTCACCATCAGTGAATTCAGTAAACTAAAAATGGCATGAGGCCAAGGTTAATGCTTCTTTGGATAAGCTATCAGCCTTAGTATTGTGTTCTCTGAATATGTGAACTTCTTTTAGCTGGATGAAGTAAGGTTCCATATCACGGATACGTTGACACCAGCCATCAAGTGCAAGTAAAGTTAGTGCTAATCTTCTATTGAACCAGTTAATGATGGTTGTGGAGTCACCATGAATGTGCAGAGTGGAAAGCACCATGGTTTCATTAGGTTGCAACATGGCAAACTTGTGAAACAAAATACCAAGAATCGTCACTGTTATCAAAATATTTTATTAGGTAAAATTATCAAAATAGCGGAAGATGTAGGTACAATTATCAAAATAGTTTATTTAGTCAAACTTATTACCTTTCTTTTTTGCGTTGACTTAGCCACTAAGTGTTGGCTAATAATGACGATTACTCATGGTATTATGTTTCATGGGGTTTCAACATTGCAAAATTGTGAGGCATAATACCACGAGTCGTCACCGTTGCTTGGCTGAACACTTGTTATCTTTTGTGAGATATAGTTCATGTGGATAGAGTTCTTGAACTCTGTCCTCATGGACATTTTTGTTTGACGATGATATTAATAGGTATGTAGAAAAAAATTTAATATTTTATAATGATCTTCAATGATCTAGGGGTTAGGTTCTAGTTTCTTGCTTATAACAAAACATGGCTCGGCAATCCTGCTCGGGGTAGCGACCGTTTTTCATCCTTCTCCAATGGACCGAACATACATGTGAGAAAAAAAACTATAACTATCGTGGCTATGGTGGAACTTGAATCCTTATCTAAATCTCCCTTACACAACAGGATTTGAACCTGAAATCCGACGTCAGAATCCGACGTCATCTGACATTTCGCACGGATGTGTCGGACAGCAATCACTGAAAAGAATGCCAATAAAAAAAGATTTATATCGTCGTCGAATATCCGACACAAAGGCTTCGGAATAGATATAGCTATGTTCATCATCAGTAGACAGATGACAATTGATCATCTTCATAGGATTACTGGACAAACCTTCAAAGGTAAAACCTATAATCTAGGAATCTTGACTACATCCACATCACTAACCTTCAACAGACAGAGAATTCAAGTGTAATACTGAAGTAGCTAATCCAAAGAAGCAATAAACAAGAGAGATCAGTAATATGAGGGGATCATCCACCTCAATCATCTAAAGGATGTCAATAGCAACAACACATAAAAGACTCAAGTGTTAAGGGATAGAAAAGCTGGAAAGTGCCCTGATCAGTACATTCACCATCAGTGAATTTAGTAAACTGAAAATGGCCTGAGGCCAAGGTTAATGCTTCTTTGGATAAGCTATCAGCCTTAGTATTGTGTTCTCTGAATATGTGAACTACTTTTAGCTGGATGAAGTAAGGTTCCATATCACGGATACGTTGACACCAGCCATCAAGTGCAAGTAAAGTTAGTGCTAATATTCTATTGAACCAATTAATGATGGTTGTGGAGTCACCATGAATGTGCAAAGTGGAAAGGACCATGGATTTAGCACAATAAAGGAGAGTCCATAAAGCAAGCAGTTCAAATCTGGTGTTTGTACTCAGACCAACACCCAATTTGAAGCAAAAATAGTGGTCCTGGGTGATCAAAAGATGAACACCTATACCTCCAATTTGATTGGCTGAAGCCCCATCAAAGAAGATGTAGGTACAATTATTGAAATAGTTTATTTAGTCAAACTTATTACCTTTATTTTTGCGTTGACTTAGCCACTTTCAATTCACTAACTCTAAAATAGCTAATAAGTGTTGGCTAATAATGGTGATGATTCCTGGTATTATGTTTCATTAGGTTGCAACATGGAAAACTTGTGAAACAAAATACCAAGAATCGTCACCGTTATCAAAATAGTTTATTAGGTACAATTATCAAAATAGTGAAAGATGTAGGTACAATTATCAAAATAGTTTATTTAGTCAAACTTATTACCTTTATTTTTTGCGTTGACTTAGCCACTTTCAATTCACTAACTCTAAAATAGCTAATAAGTGTTGGCTAATAATGGTGACGACTCATGGTATTATGTTTCATGGGGTTGTAACATCGCAAAATTGTGGGGTTGCAACATCGCAAAATTGTGAGGCATAATACCACGAGTCATCATCGTTGCTTGGCTGAACACTTGTTGTCTTTTGTGACATATAGTTCATGTGGACAGTTTTGTTTGACGATGATATTAACAGGTATGTAGAAAAAAAATTAATATTTTATAATGATCTTCAATGATCTAGAGGTTAGGTTCTAGTTTCTTGCTTATAACAAAACATGGCTCGGAAATCCTGCTCGGGGTAGAGACCATTTTTCATCCTTCTCCAACAGATCGAGCATACATGTGAGCAAAAAAACTCTAACTATCGTGGCTATGGTGGAAATCGAATCCTTATCTAAACCTCCCTTACACAACAGGATTTGAACCCGAAATCCGACGTCATCTGACATTTCGCACGGATGTGTTGGACAACAATCAATGAAAAGAATGCCGATAAAAAAAGATTTGTATCGCCGTCAAATATCCGACACAAAGGCTTCATAATAGATATAGCTATGTTCATCATTAGCAGATAGATGACAATTGATCAGCTTCACAGGAATACTGGACAAACCTTCAAAGGTAAAACCTATAATCTAGGAATCTTGACTACATCCACATCACTAACCTTCAATAGACAGAGAATTCAAGTGTAATACTGAAGTAGCTAATCCAAAGAAGCAATAAAGAAGAGAGATCAGTAATATGAGGGGATCATCCACCTCAATCATCCAAAGGATGTCAATAGCAATAGCACATAAAAGACTCAAGTGCTAAGGGATAGAAAAGCTGGAAAGTGCCCTGATCAGTACATTCACCATCAGTGAATTCAGTAAACTAAAAATGGCCTGAGGCCAAGGTTAATGCTTCTTTGAATAAGCTATCATCCTTAGTATTGTGTTCTTTGAATATGTGAACTACTTTTAGCTGGATGAAGTAAGGTTAACATGGTAGAGCTGAAGTTGTTCCCTGATAGTGATCAAGTAACCAGAAAGTATTGGATGCATACACTAGCAATTGTAATGCTCAGACTGGCCAGACTTCAGAATCCATATCAACCAATATGGGTCAAATCTGGGTTAGCTGAAATTGTCAAATTGGTTCTATCCTTAGCTGATCAATGTAAATGAATGCACAGCGAAGAAAACCCATGTTTGAAAGCTGATAAGGACGGATTGAAGTTGGTGAAGAAGCAAGCAGTATAGGCAGAGACCCTTTGGGTTGTTAGTTATGAAAGAACCCATTCTCCTATTATATTACCTCATCCAAAGAATCTGAATTAGATGGTCCATATTGTTGAGATTCTGATGAGGAATATTTTGTAGGCAAACCCTTGTTTGATGATGAGATCGAAAATGCATGCATTTATCCATTTCAAGAAGAGTTGGATGTTATATTTGAAATCATTAATCATAGTTTTGGGGGGACCATATATGATTCATCTAGTGAAGCATCTAATGAGGAACCTAAATATTTGGAACCTATAGAGCAACCAAGTTTCCACTCTACAGGATCTCGAGGAACTAACATCATTATATCTATCCTCATTCGATTTCGTACAAAGTGTTGTAGCTTTCTTATTGCTCCTCTGTGTTTTTCATTTACGTTCAACATAACAATGAAATCAAAAAGTCAAGGAAAATATTTATAGTACATCTCCTTGGTCTATTATAGTCCAAGCATTAGCATATTCAAGGCTTTCCCTCATGTTGGTAATCCATGTGTTTCCCCTGTCTAGTTTGGAATACACAGCAAACATCACAGAGACGTTATGAGACTTTGTTGCTGATCTATGGCTTGGAGCAGGATGTGAGCATATTGATCGAGCCATGTTCTAAGACAGCACTCATTAACTAACTCTTCTAAGGCCAGAAGTACAGGATCTGGTTCCATATGTTAAGGAACGGAATGACCAATTGGGGTGCTTATGGAAAACCCCAACCCTAGTTATTGGAAAACGGGTTTATGAGTTTGAGGTGCCATAGCAGCTTGCCAAAGTGAGCGGTTGATGGTATCAAATTATATATCATAGGGTCCCCTCTCCCCTAAGGCAAGTCAATATTGGACCGCCAATTTTTGAGATCGACAGAAAGGAGCAAACATCATAGTGCGCACAAAAAACCCTTGTCACAGGATGCCCAAAAACCCTTGTCACAACATGCCCAAAAAAAGGAGGTCATGATGCTTACCCATTGAGCCATGAGCTCCAAATCCAAAATGGGAACTCCAAAACGTGAACCGTGTGCTCCAAATTTGTACCGTCAGCTCCAATTCTCAACCGTGAGCTCCAATTCTAAACCCTGTGCTCCACTGGACCTACTCCCAAATTCACAAGAACCTCCAAACTGAACTGTCCAAAACGAGTCGTGACAATGTCCAAATACACTTGTCATTTTTTATTATATATTATTATGTATTTTATGTATTTTATTTTTATTATATATTATTTTATATTATATGTATTTTATTTTTATTATATGTTATTTTATATTATATAAATTGCCATAATAGTATTTTTTCATTAGGCATAGTATTTTTAACTTAGCTATATGTATTTTTAACTTAGGAATAGTATTTTTTATTATAATATGATGATGATGATGATGATGGCGATCTCACCTAATCCCTACAACGAAACCCCTGAAGATGAATATGTTGATGGCGACCTCAGGTAATCCCTACAATCTCACCTAATCATTGGTCATCATCATCGTCATCATGACCCTCGTCGTTATCATCGTCATCACCACCATCATCTTCATCCTCATGATGATGATGGTGATGGTGATGATGACTGTGATGATGATGATGATGATGATGATGGCAATGCTGATGATCACCATCATCTTCATCAACATCATCATCATCAAAAGTAAAACTTAGTTTACTTCAAATATTAATTTTCCAAAAAAAATGTATAGTACTGGCAAACCTAATTTCAATCAAAAAGTGATGAGAAGGAAATTGTTTAATATAGCCAATAAAATGAAAGGAATTTTTTGTATCCTTGAAATACTTCTTATATCTAATAGATTCCTCGACTTCTAGAACTATGGGTCCCAAATATATGTTCAATAGAGAGATGCAAACCTAAGAGGAAGAAAAACATCCTAACTTGAATAAAGAACCTTCACATTAATGAGGGAAGAACCATCTACATAACGACACATCCCTATCTTGGATAAATGAAAATATAGCTTTGAAGGATGATTGAAAAGTTGAGCATGTGAGCATGTGAGCATGGTGATGATGATGATGATGATGATGTTGATGATGATGTTGATGATGATGATTATGATTATGATGTTCATGTCGATGATGACAATGATGATGATGTTGTTGATGATGATGATGATGTTGATGACGACGATGACATAGATGATGATGATGATTATGATTGTGATGACGATGATGATGATGANGACAATGATGATGATGTTGTTGATGATGATGATGATGTTGATGACGACGATGACATAGATGATGATGATGATTATGATTGTGATGACGATGATGATGATGATGGTGATGATGATGATGATGACGACAATGATGATGATGATGACAACGACGATGATGATGATGATGACGATGATGAAGATTATGATGTTGATGTCGACGATGGCAATGATGATGATGATGATTATCATCATGATGAGGATGACAATGATAATGATGACGATGACGATGATAATGAAGATGATGCGCATGTTGGTGATGATCATGAAGACAACGATGAAGATGACGACGACGATGAAGATGATGATCATGAAGACAACGATGAAGATGACGACGACGATGAAGATGATGATGTGTGATGACGACGACGATGATGATGACGATGATGATGACGACGATGATGATGATGACGACGATGATGATGACGATGATGATGAAGATGATGATGACAGTGATGATGATGTTGATGATGAGTATCATCATCATGAGGAAGACGGTGATGATGATGACGATGATGATGAAGATGACGCACATGTTCATGATGATCATGAAGACAACGATGAGATGATGACGATGATGATGATGAAGACCATGATGATGACGATGAAGACGATGATGATGAAGATGTTGATGATGATGATGATGATGATGTTGATGACGACGATGACATAGATGATGATGATGATCCTGATGATGATGATTATGATTGTGATGACGATGATGATTATGATTATCATCATCATGAGGATGACGATGAAAATGATGACGATGATGATGATGATGATGATGACAACGACGATGACGATGATGATGATGACGATGATGAAGATTATGATGTTGATGTCGACGATGACAATGATGATGATGATGATTATCATCATCATGAGGATGACGATGATGATGTTGATGATGATGGTGGTGATCATGATGTTGATGAAGACAATGACACTGATGATGTTGATGATGACAATGATGATGATGATGATTATGATGTTGATGAAGACAATGATTATGATTATGACAATGATCATGATTATGATGATGATGATGATCTTGATGATGATGATGATGATTATCATCATCATGAGGATGATGATGATGATGATGATGATGATTATCATCATCATGAGGATGATGATGATGATTATCATCATCATGAGGAGGATGATGATGATGATGATGATTATCATCATCATGAGGATGACGATGATGATGATGACGATGATGATGATGACGATGATGATGAAGATGATGATGATGTTGATCGTGACGACAATGATGATGATGACAATGATGATGAAGATGATGATGATGGTGATGATGATGACAATGATGATGAAGATGATGATGACGGTTATGATGATGAAGATGATGCGCATGTTGATGATGATCATGAAGACAATGATGAAGATGATGATGACGATGAAGATGATGATGTGTGATGATGACGACGATGATGATGAAGACCATGATGATGATGATGATGATGATGATGAAGAACATGATGATGAGGATGTTGATGATGATGATGATGATTATGATGTTGATGTCGACGATGAAAATGATGAGGATGATGATGATGATGACGACGACAATGATGATGAGGAGGAGGATGATGATGATGATGACGACAATGATGATGATGATGATGACGATGATGAAGATTATGATGTTGATGTCGACAATGACAATGATGATGATGATGATTATCATCATCATGAGGATGACGATGATAATGATGACGATGATGATGAAGTTGATGATGTTGATGTTGATGATGATGGTGATGATTATGATGTTGATGAAGACGATGACAATGATTATGACTATGTTGATCGTGATGACGATAATGATGATGACGATGATGATGAAGATGATGATGATGGTGATGATGATGATGATGATGATGACGATGATCATGAGGATAACGATGATGATGATGACGATGATGATGAATATGATGATGACGGTGATGATGATGTTGATGATGAGTATCATCATCATGAGGAAGACGGTAATGATGATGATGATGATGATGAAGATGGTGCGCATGTTGATGATGATCATGAAGACAACGATGAAGATGATGACGACGATGAAGATGATGATGTGTGATGATGATGACGATGGTGATGACGATGATGATGATGATGACAACGATGATGATGACGATGATGATGAAGATGTTGATGATGGTGATGATGATGTTGATGATGAGTATCATCATCATGAGGAAGACGATGATGATGATGACGATGATGATGAAGATGATGCGCATGTTTATGATGATCATGAAGACAACGATGAAGATGATGACGATGATGATGATGAAGACCATGATGATGATGATGATGACGATGAAGACGATGATGATGAAGATGATGATGATGATGATGATGATGATGATGATGACGAAGACAATGATGATGATGATGATGAGATGATGAAGATTATGATGTTGATGTCAACGATGACAATGATGATGATGATGATTATCATCATCATGAGGATGACGATGATAATGATGACGATGATGATGAAGATGATGATGATGATGTTGATGACGATGGTGATGATTATGATGTCGATGAAGACGATGACAATGATGATGTCGACAATGACAATGATGATGATGATGATGATGATTATGATGCTGATGAAGACGATGATTATGATTAGACGATGATGATGATGACGTGTGATGATGACGACGGCGATGATGAAGATGATTATGTGTGATGATGACGACGATGATGATGAAGACCAGGATGATGATGATGATGATGTCGACGATGAAAATGATGATGATGATTATGATGATGATGATGACGATGATGACAATGATGATGATGATGATGATGACGATGATGAATATGATGGTGATGGTGATGATGTTAGTAACTCTTTTTTTAAATAATATAAAATAATAGTTCTAATTAAATATTTACCTTTCAATATATTTCATCGTCTTCTTCATCCATGTCAGTGTCTTCTACATCCATGTCATCATCTGTATCATCAGATACATAGTCAACATTG
The DNA here is from genome assembly GCA_001517045.1 of Pseudotsuga menziesii. Classification (NCBI taxonomy): domain Eukaryota; kingdom Viridiplantae; phylum Streptophyta; class Pinopsida; order Pinales; family Pinaceae; genus Pseudotsuga; species Pseudotsuga menziesii. The sequence continues at coordinate 394,952 of LPNX010930482.1, read as the reverse complement.
TAAGGATTGGCCATATCATCATCGTCATCAACATCAGTTACGCTCATCGTCTCATCATCGGAATAATCTTCATCGGCATTGTCTGCTAGATCATCTGATTCAACTATTCCTTGGACATATTCTATTGGATCATCATCATCAACTAACTCAAGTTGATCATGCTCTTCGTCATTGGATTCTTCTTCCAGAGAACCCTCTTCATTACCATCATCTAGGTTATACTTTACCGGCCTTCCCCTTGGATCGTGTCTCACAACAAACAACCAGCCCGCTTTACCTGGAACCTCTGAGTAAAATACCTGTTCACATTGGCTTGGAAGAACATAGGGCTATGTTCCTAGCTCAAACAACCTTGTGTTTACCATGGTAAATCCATTATCATTTTCAATAATAGTTCTATCGGGATCACGGGTATTCAATCGTAACCTATACCATTTGACAACGAATAGAACTACCTTAAAGGATTTAAAGTCACACTGTATAATATCTTCCAAATACCCATAGTATCAATTTTCTAAGACTTCTGGATGTCTGTCAGTTCTAGATGAAACATTGGTAACCTCAAAGACAGTCGAAACCCTAGAATCTGATGTTTTCTTTGTTTCATCCCATTTTTTGATCTGATATCTACCTCCATTGCAGACGATAGCCTTATGGTGTTTTACCTGCAATAAGCAATACACGAAAAGATTACACAACCATTCAGTCCTTATGCAACAATACATGGAAAATAAGAACATGTAGGTCAATAAGTAATTTGCAAAATAAAAGATTTAGAGGGCTATTGATTAATTATATGCTTTCCATTTTATCTTTTACACCATATGCCAAATCAATTTCCCTTTCTGTTAGATTGTTATCTCCATTGCGTTGTGTTGCTTTTACCAATGAAGCCACACCTTCCCATGATATTCCATGACCCGATTGTGCGCATCATCCAATCCATACCTTCATCCATTCAATATTTTTTACGATGTATAAATGAATTGCATCCCATTCTCGACCAACTATTTAATGACAATAACCATTAAAATGAAAGAAAGGTGTAAATCTCCTGAACAAAGACATATATGCTCTTAATTGAAGCAATTATGACTAGAAAATACAATTAGAATATGAAGGATATAATAAACATCCACTAGCTAATAATTACCTTTCAGCTTCCTTAATCTACCTTTCCCCTTCAGTTGCTCCCCTTCAAATTTGTTATTGGAGTCCAGATCACAAATGCGACGTAAATTGAGCTTTGACGCTAAAATAGGAAGATAGTCACTAACATACAACATGTTTTGGTATACCGTATATCCTTCCATCATAGAACCCTCTGCATGTGCTCGTTGTCTCACCAAACCCTTCATACATTTCAAGTGCCTTTCAACCATCCACATGGACCTTGAGTGCAGAGGTCCACACAACTCAATCTCCTCAACTTGGTGTATGAGGTAGTGTTCCTGTGCATTGAAAAATGGTGATGGTAGATGCTTCTGCATTTCTCACATGAGATGAGGAATTTCTCTCCTCCAATACTTTATATCTTCTTTATGGATTTCTTTAGATGTCAACCATCTACAAGTGATGCAAACCAATAACGATATTTAACAAAAATAAACTTTAAATTACAATATATGTTGAAATAGTGCAAGTAATCACTAGTTACCTCGTGTATTTACCAAGATTATATATAAATTGTTTGACATTGTTGTCAAAGTTGTCCGGGAGAGAGAGAGGTAGAACATACTGTATCAATATACAAACCACGCCATTTATTAAACAAAGAGTATACAAACAAGAAAAAATTATATGGATGTAACAATAATAATTACCTTGATGAAGACATGCCAATCATGTGTTTTGACCCCCGCAAAATCACCTTTTTTAGTTATGATATTCTTGAAGTTTGCACAAAAACTGGTGGGAAATTTAATTTTCCACATTACTTCTTTGACAACATTGCTTTGTTGCTCCGTAAACATCCATGGAATTGATTTTATATTAACTTGTTCTCCGTTGGTATGAAATTGGATGGCGTCTTTCATTGCATGGTTGCTTTCTTGAATGTCTTTGCACACTTTCACAACTTTATCTTTCTCCCTCCTTAGCTCTAGTAGTCACCATAAGGTTTCAGTAACATTCTTTCCAATATGCATTGTATCAAACAAATGAGAAATTTGTAGGTGTTCATAGTAGGGCAACCTGCTGAATTGAATAGGATAACTTTTCATTCATCGTGGAAGACCATTAATCCCTTCATGATCACGATGGACAGCATGAATATTAGTTTATAATTAATAAATTACATCATAAATGAAATATGGCCACTACAGCAAAAAACTCACAATAAAAATTAAAATACATAAAAATTCATATACGATGATCCATACGTACCATGATTACGATTTCTACTGTACTGCATCTTCCAAAGGTGAGGTGTCATTCTCCATGGTTTTAATGCAGTCTCCTACTTCCCATTGAAAATATTTCTTTCATTTGTTCTATACCTGTGATTCTTAGAGAGGAAATGCCTATACTCATCAAACACCTCCTTTCTTAAGCTTTTTGAACGACGAGATTTTATCTTAGGACCACAAACTGGACATGCAAATTTACCCTTTGTCTAAAGACCTACAATATTTAGATATGGAATATCTACATCAAATGTATTCATATATAAAATATTCTAACTACTCCATATCATTAAATGCAATTAAAGTGGAACTTAAAATTACAAACCACAAAATGAAGTTAACCCAGGGGCATCATGTATTGTCCATACAACCATTGCATGGAATTGAAATTGCCTTTGTCGTATTGGTATAGATATGTCATACATAGTTATTCCATTCCATAACTTCAGTAGCTCATCTATAAGAGGTTCTATGTATACATTCATATCTTTGACTTGGAACTTACCTGATTCATAATTTGAAGTACATATAAAATATATCATTATGAGAACCATTAAGATATATAAACCATGAAAAAGAGTAAAATAATAGATATATATATGAAATTAAGATACATATTACGACAAATGAGATGCCACAAATACATTATAAATAAAAACAATTTTCGTCAATAAAACCTGGAATAATCATCGACAACATTATGTGCTCCCTCTTTATTGACAACCATGGAGGAATGTTATTGTTGATAACAAAAATAGGCCACACCATGTAAATGGATTTCATCTGTGCAAATGGATTAACACCATCTGCTACCAAAGAAATCCTAAGATTACGTGGTTCTTCTTTAAAGTGAGGCCACTTTTCCTCAATATCTCTAAAAGCAGTACCATCTGTAATCATTCAGATAACATCATCTTGACTTCTATTCCTGGCATGGTAATCCATAAATTGCACTATGTTTTTGCACCTGAACAGTGGTTGCAAACGTGGAATGATAGGAATATAACGAAGAACCTTCTGAGGCACCTTTTTTGTTACTTTATCTGTACGATATCTACTTACATGACATTCCGGACATTCTGTTGCAAATTCATACTAATTATAATATATAACATGGTCATCGGGGCATGCATGAAATGCTTCATAATGCATTCCAATCTCTTTCATGATGGAAGATAAATCTCAATATGTGCGAGGTAAAATATTTGATGGTGGTAACAAAAATTCAGCTATCAAGCTACAAAAAAAAAATTGTTAATGTAATAAATAAATAATATTAACGAAACACGCTTCATCCGTACAATGATCAATAATGAGTTAACAATACAATTATTAGAGGAATACAAATAAACTTTATCACGATCCTATATATGTGATGGATTATTTTAGATACCTTAGCATCCGTGTGATTGCAATGTTTGAAAGACCATTCATAACCTTCAAGTTCATTATCAACAATATAGTAGAGAGAAGATTTGCTTTGGAGCCTTCATAAAGGGTTTCATATACCTTATCGAGAAGAGGTATATCATGAACATCATCAAAGTCATCATCATTTTCATTATCAACATCATCGTCATCCATTCTAACGTTAAATGAATCATGGATCAATGTATTTGTACCATCATCTTCAATTGCATCATCGACATGATCATCTTGTTCAATATGATCATTCACTTGTTCTCCATTAAACATAAACGCTCCATGATCCTGATCCTGAACTTGTTCTAAAAGCACTTCCTCTGGACAACATGCTATAGGGTGTCTTTCATTTAATATACATACATGGAAACATCAATAGATATACATTAATATATGAAAAAAAATAATACATATAATTACCAAAAAAAACGAATATAATAATGTTTATAATGCTAAACCTACAAATGGACGATATTTGTTCCCCCCCTCAGCATGTCCATGTTCCCTGCAATGTTTTGTGGCTGTTGGGATCAATATTCTTCTCCTCTTAAATCCCCTGCATTGAGTACACGGACAATAACATTTTCCATCACCCCTTCGTTTCGTTGCATCCCATAGTCTAGCAAGCAATTGTCAGTTGTCTTCGTTTGGATCCAGAATATTTAATCTATTTGTCATTTTTTCATAAACTTCATTAATGAATATAACCATTTGTCTTAAAAAATCAAGTTCCATGCATCAACATTTTGTCAAATGGAGAGAAGTCAAAGAATAAAAAATTCTTGGCAAACTGTCTATCGATGAAAAAAAAATCCCACAACCGCCCGTTGAAGAATAAAACAATTCCTGAAAATGTCCGTCGAGGAACAAATAATTTTCGCAAATCGTTCGTCGCTTCTACAACAAACATGTTGAAATGTTTAAAACAAATTATATTTATAATGGACATGCATCGGATATTCGACACCTTGAACATAGTTACCGTTGAAAGTATGGGACCATAAAATTTAAAATCATGTAAACCTTAATTTTTTTTTTATAAAAAAACCTATACAACCCGTCGGATATCCGACTCTCAGAGGTCGGATAACCGACATTATTGGGTTCACAGACATCAAAGATCCGACATGGAAGTGACGGATAACCGACACTAAAAGGGTCGGAAATCCGACGCCCTTGTGTCAGATATTCGACGACGCTATAAATATTTTGTTATCGGCATTCTTTTGAGTGATTGTTGTCTGACACATCCGTGCAAAATGTCGGATGACGTCAGATTCTGACGTCGGAATTCGGGTTCAAATCCTGTTGTGGCAGGGCAGCGTTCCAAATTTCCATTTTAGCGTCAGTGCGAAGAACTGTAAGTTGGTGTGGGTAAAGCTGTGAGGATTGTCATAGAGCAAACCAGGGAGCATGTGAAGAATGTTGTGCCATTGCTATCCCTAGAACCATCTTCTTAAGATAATCATGCCATCATGTGAAGAGTATTGCGCCATTTTTATCCCTAGAACCGTCTTTTGAAGAGAATCGTGGCATTCCAGTCCGGTGGCACATGTACTACATGCATATGCATAGATTGCAAGTTGTGCCACATGGAACATGGGAAATCACACTCAAACCCCGTTAACATTATTTCAAAGTAAAGACTGTTAGCATTATTTCAAAGTATAACATATGTAAATGTAACATTTAATGTCTCAAATTAATTCTAGCAAGTTTGCTAGCATTTTTACAAAAACGCTATAAACTTATTAAATACATGAATCCATCTATCAATCTAAGTTTCAGAAGGAGAAATACTCGCCCGCCTCGATTTGATGCCAAATAACACCTCTAAGTTTTTTATTTGATGAAATGGTGGTGTTAGGTATTTTATTGGATGAAAGGGCGGTTTCAATATTTTGTACTAAAAATTTGTTTAAAAGAGTACAACATGTATTGAGGGACAAAACCCTAAAGGTACAAAACATAACCCTAGAACATGAACCGACATAAAGTTTGCGGCCCCAAGGTGGTTAGTTGAACAATGAACTTCTTGGGGTCATAAAGGTCTATCTAAGCTTTACATCTTTTGATTGGGGCCAAATGCATGTCATTAGTAGCCATATGGCCCCTCTAATTTTCAAAAAAAATCATTTAGGGAATCAAAATGGCCCCAAAAGTTTGGGACCCAAAAAACCGTAGAAAAACAACTAGGAAACTGCCACAATGGACAATTTTTTTGAGCTAATGGAATAGGTGGGTGGACGTCGATCTCCATCTAGATCATTACCAGATGTAAAACCAAATGAAATCATAAAGATAATTGTTTGACACTCATGAATTATGTCGCATCAGGAGCACCAAATTCGATGAATACACAAGGGATTCCTTTGTGTCGAGTATGTCAGACTAGAGGACATCAGATAGAAGAATGCTTATACTTATAGAAAAGCGTAAGTGTGTTAGATAGTCTATACTATAAATTTTGTCGGTTGGTTGGCTATGACAAGGAAGATTGTAGAGCATATCAGCTGTTGCAAGAGAAAACAGTCGACAAATACCTGATGAAAAAATGTAGGTTGAGCAAGCTCATGCTCAATATCCACATAATCAATATTCTCATCCTCAATACCCTCAACCCAGGGGGTGGAATTTTCATAGATCGAGGATGAGGGGGAGGATTTGGTCATAGAAGAGGCCAATTGATATGTTATACTTGTGGACAACCTGGACACTTTTCCAGGGACTACACAAATCCTACTACGACATCTTCATATTGTAAATATTTTGACCATACTGTCTAAGAGTGCCCTCAGTTGATTGTGAAATGGCAGGCCAAGAATGTGGGAAATCGAAATCCACCTCAAAATCCCAATCCAAACATATAAAATGTCTCTGCTAAACAAAGGGAACCAAATATTGATGGTGTGACAAGAGGAGGTGTCGTGACGGGAGTTGATCAAGAAGCACCATATGGACAACTATGAGTGTGACTAGCAACAAAAAAGAAAGTACCATTCGACATCCATACAGAAAAATAAGTATTCTTTGATGCACAATAAGAATGCACCAACCGTACTCACTATAGAACATGAGAAGCAGTTAGTTGTGAGAGTTGTAGATGTCCAGTTGATAGTTAGATAGTTATACAAAATGGGACTAGATAAAATTCTTCGATGTTGTGTTTTCAAGCTCAAACGACCAATGATCTTGAATGATGCACATGTTGGTGTCGCAATAGGCCATTATGCAGGCAAAGCTACAGTGTGGAAGATATTACAAGTAGGATTGTGGTGGCCTACTCCATATGAAAATGCTTGAGAATATTGTCGCAATTGTGATATCTATCAAAGAAATGGAAATATGTCGCAACTAGATGAAATGACGCTAGTACCTCATATAACTTTACATGCATTCGACAAATGGGCTATTGATTTTGTCAGACCTATTAATCCACCAAGAAAGAGAACCAGTACACAATACATTATCACTGTGATAGATTACTTAACTACATGGGCTGAAGCAACACCAGTCAACGATTATACTATTTCGACAATGTTGTAACTCGATTTGGATGCCCGAAGATTTTGATAAGTGATAAGGGAACACATTTTGTCAACCAGTTGATTAACGAATTAACTGAATAATTTCATATCCAAAACAGGAAGATGACACCATATCACCCATAAGCGAATGGTGTTGTCGAGGCATTCAACAAGATCCTAGAGAACACATTGACAAAGATCTGCAGTATTCAAAGAGATGATTGGATCAGAAGTTATCCGCGGTACTATGGGAATATCACACAACATGTAAGAAGTTGATAAGATAAACTCCATTTCGACTAGTTTATGGACAATAGGATGTCATGCTAATGGACTATATTGTACCCAGTCTGAGGATAGTTGTGATTACTAAAATGATTGATGTTGGCGTTGTTGAAGAAAGATTGTTGAAGCTTGTACAACTAGAAGAAGACAGTTTTTCTGTAGGCTATCATCATAATGTTGAGAAGGTGTGGCAGAAATCTTGGCATGAGTTACATATCAACAAGAAGCAATTTCAGGTTGGAGATATCATTCTTCTGTACGACAGTAATTTTTTGAAGCATCCTGGCAAGATTAGAACACATTGGATGGGACTGTATGTTATCATTCATATCATTGAAGGAGGTGCAATGCAATTGCATAAATTAGATGGAACACCTTTCAAAGGATTGGTGAATGGAAGTCGGATAAAGCCTTACCATGACAATCACAACTTGGTCGACTAAGAATTAAAAAAGAGTAAAAAAAACAAATGATAAAAGAGAAAAGAGAAAAGAGAAAAAGAGAAAAGAAAAAGAAAAGGACAAAAAATTGCATAAATGAATAATAGAGAGCGTTCGCTAGTAAATTTGATAAATTCCTTGCACAAATTTGTTAATAAAATGAAGAAAACAACCCAATAAGTAGAACAAAAATCAAAGATGTCACAAGATGATAGGAATTGATTGGATATGGTTGTTACACTAGCTTGTAGCAGTTTTACAGATGAAGGCATTACACCTTAGATGTTTTTAGAAGCCAAAGTATTTCGACTTGGAGAAATTGCATGTAACCTCCACTAGAGGGTCACAGAGTTGGAGTTACAAGTAAAACTCAGTACACCTGTAGAGGTACAGGAATAAAGGAGAAAAGCAGCAATTAAAGCTGCAATGAAGATAGAATAAGCAGAGGCACTTTATGCCAAGGCGATCGAGCAAGTTTCTCAATCATGGGAAGCTTTGATGATGATGAAGAACTAGAATAAGTAACAAAACAACTATGTATTGCTAAGGCAGAGGTTAGCCAGCTGAGAAATGAAGTAAAGAAGTTGTTGATAGCAAAGAAGATGGCCAACGTTGCCGACATGAAGATACTACAATAGTAGGTCGCAAAACTGTGAACACAACAACAAAAGAGAACTGATAGGGTCGTAGAGTTACAAGCAGAACTAGAGAAAGTTACAGGCATCATTCGACCTATAAATGAGAAGGTGCGACAATTTTTGGGGTCAGCAGGACTTACATCTTCGGAACACTTCAGTTTCGAACTTGTGAAAAACTTGAAGAAGACAGAAGAAGAAGTGTGATAGGAGACTGAACAAGTAGTGAAAATCATCCAATATTTTCAAAGCAAAGTTGCAATCACTGAACTTTCATACTAATGTGGATTGGGACGAGCCACGCATGAGTGTTGGGGGCCTGTTGGCCCTAGGAAAAGTTAGGCTGAATTATGCCATAATTATGCTCAGGAAAATAAAGATTCAGGTCACAAGACAAGTAAGAGTTGTGATAGAAAGAGTTGCGATGGAAGGAGTTGCGACAGCGGGAGTTGCGATGGGAGAAACCGTGATAGAAGAAGAAAAAAGAAATCGAAGATAAAAGTTCAAATAATTTGGAAAGAGTTAGTTAGACTAAAATATTGCTTTTAGTAATAAAGACTGATTGTATTTTTGGGCTGATAGTGCCTTTTTTTAGATGTAATTGAATACATTGAAATAGAAATACATCATGTCAACTAACAATTATGATTTAGTTGACGGTTGAATCAATATTTGTAAAAGCTTATAAAAGCATGAACCCAAGCTATGTGCGGGTTGGTTAAGCGATTAAGATATCAAGGATAACCAGTCGAAGAGAGGAATAGGCTTGATCTAGGTTAATGTGTGGATCAATGATTCAGAGAAAAAGAAAATAAATACATAGGCCAAAACTAGAGAGCATGAGATGAGAGAAATATGTATGAATTGTAAAGAATATCTAAAGAGGAGTCTGCAAGCTAAGTGCACAGAACAAAGGTGCTAACATATTTCTCATGCCAAATGAAGAGCACCTTTGTGGTTTTTCTCGAATGGGTTTCCACGTTAAATCTTGTCTTTGTGTGCCTTTGATATTTAAGTTTATGTCAAGTGCATGTATGTTGTGAATGAAGTGGATGTGAATATGTCGCATAATTTTTGTTATGAATAATCCGTGTGTGTGTGTGTGTGTGTGTGTGTGTCGCATCTCTAATAGATTGAATCTGTGATAATGCTTTATGTTAAATACTACGATATATGTCGATAAATAAGTAGACTATTATCTTGAATGAATAAACAAGAATAAGAAGTATAATTCTCGGTTTTGGTCGAGTAACTCGATAAATTATTGTAAGAGNTTGTTATGAATAATCCGTGTGTGTGTGTGTGTGTGTGTGTGTGTCGCATCTCTAATAGATTGAATCTGTGATAATGCTTTATGTTAAATACTACGATATCTGTCGATAAATAAGTAGACTATTATCTTGAATGAATAAACAAGAATAAGAAGTATAATTCTCGGTTTTGGTCGAGTAACTCGATAAATTATTGTAAGGGTGAAAATTCTCACATAACTGCAGAAATCTGGTTTTGGCAGTTCCCATAAGATATCTTGGGTGAGACTACATATGCGTCGCAATTGTTGCCGACGGAGTCCTAATCTGTCAAGACGATATCTTGGGCTTTGTTGACAAATCAGGAATATGAACCTGGGTCGACTGAAAGCGTGCCAACACCTTGTAGTGCCATATTTTATATATGGTGATCCAAATTCATGTTACATTCTATATCGTATTGACTTGTATCGTGGATTATTGTTGAGATATCACCATGATACCTTTATCAATTTAAATTTTATAGATGGATATCAAAAAACTTATTTCTTGTGATATTGGTATTTAGATCATATATATATGAATTGTTCTTTTTACTTTACTATAATGATGTCCATGATCAGTTATTGATTTGATGATATATTTGAATTTCACTTGTTTTGATTAAAGATTATGGTGATGTCATCAGTATTATCTCGTTACTTTATATATATTTTGGAATTTGTTGTTGTTGTTGTTATGGATAATTACTAAGTATTATGATACTACTAATTTGGATGGGTGTTGTACATTTCCCTTAAATTTATTCATAAATGTTATGCTATAAATTTAAATTGTTATATATGCTTTTGTATATTTCATTATGTTATTTGGGATCTATGATATATTTCGTTATTTAATTGAAATTGATAAAATAAATATAATAAAGTGGGTCATAACAAGCAGAACTTGGAACTATGAGTAGGAAGCAAAATGTGGTGTCAATCTAGAATCAAAATGTGGCACTAATGTGGAAGCAAATATTGGTACAAAATTGGAAGAAGATGTAGGCGTTAAATAGGAAGCCAAATATGGTGTGCAAAAGTGGAAGCACAAATGGGAGATAAATTGGAAACCAAATGTGGCACAAATGCGGAAGCAACATTGGAGCAAAACTAGGTGTTAAATGGGAATCCAAATGTGGCACTATTGCATAAGAAAAATTGAAATCCAAACTAGAAGAAAAAAATGAAGAAAATTTAGGCACTAAATGAGAAGCTAAATGTGGCATCAATGTAGAAGCAAAATGGGATTCCAAAAAGGAAGCAAAATAGTGCTAAATGGGAAGCAAATATAGGTGTTAAACAGGAAGCCAATTGTAACCCTCATGCACAAGCAAAAATGGGTGCTATAGTGGAATCCAAACATGGTTTTACAGTTGTAGCCATAATGGAAGTAAAATGTGGCACTAAAGTGGATGTTATGGTAGGTGCTAGAATAAAAGAAAATTTTACTTTTAGGTACTAAATTCAATGCAAAACTAGGCACTAAAATCATAGCAAACTAGGCGCTAATCTAGGAGCAAAACTTGGTGCTAATGTCAGTGTTATGCTGAAATAAAGTTTCTTTCCATATTTAGAATCGGATAGACTTACTAATTTAGAGGAAAAATAACACTAAAAGTTGGCACTAAATTATGCGCGAACTGCTGATTTTTTTTCCTTGGAAAAAAAGCATAATTTTATATCATCCAAAGAGAGACAAAATTACATTTTGTAGATATACATTTATGCATATTGTTATACAAAAATATCGTCACCCTCATGTTATGAGGTAGGTATTCCCTTGATTTCTCCAATCCCTCAAAGTTTTCCCTAGAGAAATGAAGGAATAAATTAACCCCTTGCATTTTTCCCTCTTTTGAGCTGGTAACGCTCTTTCCCCGTTGACAAAAAGTGTTACCCAAGAAGCAAAGAGCCAGAACCACTCCTGATACATGAGCAAAGAGTGGTGCCACTGCTTCTAACCCTACTGCAAGTAGTGGTGTCCCCTTATCATCACCTTTTTGCTTCATTGGAAGAGCGGTACTTGAGTTTTGAAGGCAAAAAGAGAAGCTTCGAGAGGATTCTCGAAGTTGACCTCCGTGGAGCCTCATCCCTATGTTTCAGGACCAACTGGAGCTCAAGATCCTCCCTTTTAGGATCTAATTTCCACCTCACCCATGAGATCCTCAACCATACCTATCCTCCCATGCCTTTAAATACCGTCTCACCCCCATGGGAAAAAGGAGGAAGAATTGTGTTTCATACCCAAACTCTGTCAAAATCAAATTTGAGTCTTCTTCAAATGGGTCTATGATGTATTTTAGTAGCCATGACTTTTTTGTATCTCACATGGATCTGCATTGTATTGCTCGGCAGCCATGTTGTGAGTCATTTGGGACATGTATCAAAATATGCTACAAAAATTTGATGATGTTTGAGAAGTTTCAACCTTTGGACCTTTGCCTCGATGCTATACCTTGTTCTTTCAAAGTATATTGCCTATCATTCCCCTCTAGCCATTATACTTTGGGGGGCATCTTTGTTGTGTTGAAATCTCTTCACCCTCATGTTATGAGGTAGGTATTCCCATGACTACTCCAATCCCTCAAAGTTTTTCCTAGAGAAATGAAAGAATAAATTAACCCCTTGCAATTTTCCCTCTTTTGAGTTGGTAACGCTCTTTCCCCATTGAAAAAAAGCGTTACCCAAGAAGCAAAGAGACAAAACCACTCCTGATACATGAGAAAAGAGTGGTGCCACCACTTCTATCCCTACTGCAAGAAGCGGTGCCCCCTTATCACCTTTCTTGTTTGCTTCATTGGAAGATCAGTGCTCGTGTTTTGAAGGCAAAAAGAGAAGCTTCAAGAGGATTCTCAAAGTTGACCTTCATGGTGCCTCCGTGGAGCCTCATCCCTATGGTTTAGGACCAGCTGGAGCTAGAGATCCTCCCTTTTAGGATCTAATCTCCACCTCACCCATGAGATCTTCAACCATGCCTATCCTCCCATGCCTTTAAATACTGGCTCACCCCCCATGGGAAAAAGGAGGAAAAATTGTGTTTCATACCCAAACTCTGTCAAAATCATTCTTGAGTCTTTGGAGGCAAGGTGAAGTTAGAGGTAAGGAGCCATTGGAAGGAACTCTCAACACCAAGGCATGAAGGTTGTAGTCTCTCCAATCATTTATTAATAAAGAATGTCTTTTCTTTCCCATATATGTTGTATCATATGTATGTATTGCTTGATTCCTTGGTCAAAAGCATAGATCTAGTCAATTATATTGTATGCTATCATGTTTTACTTGTTGTTTTCCATCTTTTACAAGTTCTTCTGCAAGCATAGCGAGGACAAATTTTGAGAGAAGCACCATGGAATTCCATTCAAGTGATTAACCAGATCTAGGGAGAGTCTAGCATTCTGTGTTTGTGTTTTTTTCTAGATCTGAACCAGTCAGACTAGGGTATCTCTTGTTCGCAGGAGGTGTGTATTTCCAGCTAACACATATATGAGTAATAAATAAAAGTGTCAACAAAGTATGTGATGATGAAATCATACCCATAACATACAATATCAAAGAAAACAGTAAACTGTCAACAGACTGAGGCCACCCATAGCACTGTCAAAATAGTAAAAAAATGTCCACTTGAACACACTTCAGTGTTCTAAAACCACAATATCTCCAAAAGAAAATATTATGTCCAAGAGACAAACCACGAAACTGTCTTTGCATGCAATTCTGCTCGCGGCAAAAATGGGAAGATCGCCGCAATAAAAAAAGGAACTTTCAATAACCGGCCTTTCCCAGAAAGACTGTCAAGTAAAAAACCGATGCATAAAAGAAACCTTGAAATGTAAAGTTTTTTGAACCAATGAAGATTATATTGGATATGCCACCTCTATAAAAGGCCGATGAAAATATTCATATACGGTATTTTCTAACCAATCCTTAATCTTCCACAGGCCCGTATCCAACTGGAGCCCCTCCTTCGAGGCTGAGTCCACTTGGCAGTTGTTTTCCCTGTAAACATGTTCACAAGAAATCATTTCAAATGACTCTATGACTTCCCAGATAGATAGCAAAATGTTTTCAAGTCATAAATCTCTGCAAAGTTGAATTTTGTTGTTGTGATACAATTAATATAATGGTTGGAGCAATTGTACTCTCTCTAACTAATCATTCATTACATTATCTTTATCATCTGCCGCTATTACATGTACATTCAATCCACTTATATAAATGTCTAACGTATTAACACATTGGATGATGACGTTTACTAGGCCTTGAGAGGCCTCCCAACATTGATCTTACAAGGAAAACACTTAGATTTGTTAGACCAATTAAAACTAGGTGATCTAACGTGGTGGGTGAAATAATGAATCATTTGTTAAAGAAAAAGAGAGATTCTAGTATTATTTCAAAGTATGATGTTAAGGAAGACCCTTTAGTTCTTCCCTTGTCACCATCTTTATAATATGTGTACAATACATTGTTTAACCACATTAGCTTTGGTGCGTGGCCTAATTCTAAACAATTTCATATACCTCTCCCCTTTTGAGGAAACAATTATGTAAGTGTCCCCTTTAGAGTCTCGGGATCAAATCTGGGCATTTTTATACTCTTGCATCTGGTTGCTCAATTGAGATAGTCTTGAGGCTATTTTGATTCCATATTTTGGACCTTATTACTCTCGTGTTGATTATTTGGGGGTTGCATCATATAAACACATATTGGTATACAATTTGGTTGCACATGGTGATTAACACAACGATAAGGTTTATATTAATGGGTGACCATGAATAAATAGAAAATATTACAAGATTTACTAATAGTTTTAGGTGAACAAATTTTAGGCAAATTGCAAATTTATGACACCTGAAAATGACAAAGAGAATTTATGTCCAAAACATGTCCAGGAACATATATTTATGTTATTGCTAAAAATAGTCTTCATTAATTACATTCTTTATGGGGAACAAATGCTTCCTTAATTATAACAACAACAATTGGATGTTCTTCCTATTAATTTCCCCATGAGAAGAAATAATAGTTAATTCATTATATTAGTATGCCATGCAATACTAATTGCTATTTGAATTCATGCACATTTATGTTTCCAAAGTGTTTGTGTGTCCATTATTTACGTGAATCATGGATGTCATGTAAATAACACAATTAAATATAACATGATTAATCATTGTTTATGTCTATGCTTAATTGAATTCATTAGTTTTTATCACGTAATTGGTTGAATGTGCAAATGAATATTGTATCTATCTATATTTTAACTCTTAGTATACTAATTTATAATATTTGAAATTGATAGAAAAATTATTAAGGAAACAATAGCACTAGTTCTAAAAGTGGCACACCACTCACCTATTATTTTCTTCATTTCCATAACTCAAATGCAACTTTGAAGGAGATATGAGATAAACGAGATAGAATGAAGCATGCAAAGTTTGATAAATGGATTAATCAATCTCCTATAAAAGCAAAATTTGAAGCACAACCTACCAAAAAAATAATAAGGTGTGATGGGAACACCAATAATGATGGTGATTTACGATGGATACATCCTTAGATCATGATGCATAATTCTTAAAACAAAAGTTAAACATTAATTTTAGAGACAATTAACAATCCAATGGGGTGTAAAACCAAGGCAATAATGAAGATGACGATAATATATATGGGGATGAAATTATTAAAAAAAAATGCAACAACACCCTTATTCGAAGAATGAAAGGCGTGATGCTCTAAAATTACAAGAATTTTGCTACTCTACAACATGGAAACAAATAGTTGGTCAAATGATAGCTCTTCAACATTGTTGAGGTACTGTATGTTTTGGTGTGATACACAAATTTCACCATAGTTTATCAACAAATTTTTATAAACTTTATTTATATGCAAAAGAGAGTTCTTATTAGTTAAAAATATAATAACCATGCATATTATATGTTTTTTTATCAACAATGCTTTAAATAAAAAGTCATTTCCAAAGGACAATAGTCTTCCAAGAACTACCATGGAAGAAAAAATAATAACAAAAGATCTATGGGTGTTCAATGACTCCATTCGTGCATGCCCTAAACAATGTGTTCTATATAGAGGCAAAATAAAGAAGATGAAAAGTATCCAAAATGTTAAGAATTACATTTTCACGATGATGTCATTGGAAAAAGAAACAAATAAAGTGTTGCTCCACATGCCAATATTCTCCAAGTTAATGTGATTATCATATGTAAGCCATTGGCCCAACTAATGGAGTGGCATGTATTCAATAGAAATAGTGATGGAGTGATGTGGGTCCCAACAAATTCAAGGGCAATGAAACACATAGAATCTAGTTGGCCAAATAGAGTGGCATGTATTCAATAGAAGTAGTGATGGAGTGATGTGGGTCCCAACAAATTCAAGGGAAATGAAACACATAGAATCTACTTGGCAAAAAAATATTGGTAGGAAGTGAAGCACTAGCTTTGGTCTTGCAATGGACAAGGTTAATCCCTACTCCCAACAATCTAGCATACCGATCACATGTACCATGATTCTAATCAACTACAATATTCCACCTCAGATATTAGTTAGAATGAATGTCTAATGTGGTTTTTGATAGTACTTGGAAAACATCAAAGTGAAGAAAATGGATACATATTTGGTAGCTTTAATAGATGAATTGTAACTTTTATGGATCAAGATTAAATTCACACTTTATGGCAGAGTGTGTTGGCACAATCATGATTTTTCAAGATTCGTGTTGTTCTTTGGTAAGAAGAGTGATTTTAACAAAAGAATATAAATAAAAATACTAAATATATTGGTGCAATCATGATTTTTCACGATTTACATTATTCTTTAGTAAGAGGAATGATTTTAGGAAAGAATACAATTAAAAGTACAAAATATATAGTATGTATGCATTATTAATTTCTATAGGGTAACTTATTCCTTCCATGATTATTGTCAAGTTAACATAATAAGAATAATTTTGCATAATTTTAAATGTAGGGCTCAAGACAAAGGTTATCATACATGTTTCCATTGTGGTGGCAAATTGCAAGCGAGGTTTTTCAAAAGATTTGAGTTAAATGGCCTACGAAGGACATAAAAGTTTCTTTCTTTAAATCGTCATTTATGTCATCCGAAAAAGAGGGAGATTGTAAATGGCAATGAGGTTCTTCAACCACCTCATGTAAAGACACTAACAAATTGGTTAAATTTGTGTAATGGAGTTTAGCATCAGTATATAGTCCTAAGGGAATCAATAAAAAATTTAAATTCTATGAATTGCTCTATTGAAAGGACTTGAACCACATTTGTTAGACCCAGCACCTATTTAGAAAAACATTTTTTTTTTTTACACATGTTTCCTTTGAAAAAATGACTAATATTTATCAATTGGGAATGACTTCAAAGAGTCGAATACAAAGAAGTGTGCATGGAAAAAATATATTGAAAGAAGGAAAGATCAATATGCTTTGGGAGCATCGAAATGATTGTTGAATAAAAATTAGGTACAAATTTTAAAAATCTTAAAGTCTATCATAAGGACATCAAAGGGATATAGTTCTTCATTGATGAAAGATTTTACTATTATTGTACATGTCATTGGTCTTAAGTCGCATGACCATCCTAACCTATTGAAACTATGTTGTTCTATCTCATGATTATAAAAAATAAAAATTGCATGATCTATAGACGTACACGCATTGCACACAAACATACATAAATGTACGATGTATGATTGAATTATTTCTATAAATTACAACATTTTAATGATGATCATTTCTTAATGAACTATATTTATCCTATAACTTTATGAGGTTATTGCAATGGAAAATTCCATAAATACCCACAAGTAGAGATGGCAAGGTTGTTCGATTTTGTAAGGTAAATATCACTAACTATATTACCAATTAACATATCACTGCATTAAAAAATCTTGACACCGACTATAATATTGTTAAATATTAATTATTAACTAATTCTAAAATATATAGAAAAAATTATAACTACATAAATAATAAGCAATGTTTAAATGTTATCATTATGTTGCATTTAGTAATAATTTGGATATAGGTGGATCACTTCAACGGAAACTGTTATTGATTCTATTCCTTGATGGTGAGAACATATTTCATAAATTGTTTGCACCATAGTAAAGGAACTACTAGCAAGCTTCATGGATATTCAAGTACACCTTTTTGTGCATTTAGTAGATAACACTAAATTAGTTGGTGTTTTGAGTGCTAAATGGATGCTTTTCTTAGAAAGCTACGTGAAGGGACTAAAGTCATTTGTAAGGAAACGAACATGACCAAAAGGTTGCATGGTGGAGGGATATGTTGTTTTGGACTCTTTCTACTTTGCAAACAAGTACATAAATTAACTCCATGTTAATGCACCACTCTTCTGGAAGGTCAAATATATAGAAGAAACAAAATACAACGATGAGTGTTAGAGACAAATGGATAGTGTCATGCCTTAACATGTAATTGTATATTATTGTACATGTTTATCTTATAAATAAATAATATAAGTAATCATGATAAACAATTTTTTATCAATGGAGTAAAATTAAATCAGTACTTCATGACATCATATGATTATCAATAGGTAGTTTGTTTGTGTATAGATTTCAATCAGACAATAGTGATAAATAAATTCATGTTATATAATTTAGGTGCACCAAGATAGTGGGTGGAGTCCTGTGAGAAAGAAATAAAAGAAAGAGTGGAAGGATTAAGAGTTTTAAGAAAGCAATTAAGGGGAAGCATTGCTAGATGGACTATGTGAACATTGGTCAAACCATTACTCTAATAAGTGTGTATGAAAACACATATCAAAGAAATGTGATATTGCATACATTTCATAACTTAAAAGGCATGCAGAGAGGCATTAAGCATTTCTAGAGGATGTGCCTACAAGAAGGTTTATATGTTATTTCTTCTTGACCAAATACATAAAAAAATTATAATTTGGATAAAAAAAATTGTTTTGGGTTATTTAGAGAACAAAATGAAGGAAGCGATATAAAAATGGAAACACACACACAAACATTTTGTAGAGTGAATCATAGTACTGAAAACCAAAATTATATTAATGAATGCAATTTAAAAACATTGTAAACTACATGCATTACAAACTAGATCAGGAGGTGGTGGCTTATCTTTGAAGAGAGATGTGTCGGCTACACTCATTCGCAAGAGATTATTACAAAGAGACCAGAAAGGTTTTATTTTATCATAAGAAAATATGCAAAACCCCTAAACATCCAAAAACTAAACCCTAAGAGATGAAGTGCCAAAAGGATTTGTGGGCCCCAAGGTGGCCAGTTGCATTCCCAGGGGCACAACTTTTGCATATGATCTTTGTTTAGGGCACACTATGGCTTGTTGGAAAGAACTAATTGATAACTATGATTTTTGGTTGGGGTCATGAAATTCCATGGAAAGAACTAACTGAGAAGTAAAACTTTTGGTTAGGGCCATGAAATGCCATGGCAACCACTCAGCCCTCAAATGGATAAAAAATAGCGTTTAAGGACTCAAAATACCCCCAAAAGTTTGGGCCCAAAAAAAACATAGAAATTTCCAAGAAGATGGAGACTCAATGTAACTCAATGGAGTAGGTGAATGGACACCATTATCCACCTGGATCAGTCCTCCCCCTTGGGAAGAAATGATACCCATTACATCAAGCTCCTCCATTAGATGGGGAAACTTCTGCAAAATCGTACTCCTAGTGAGCCACTTTCCTTGGTGAAGAAGTTATCCCTCTTTAACTACTCAATAAATTTGGATGTTGTATTTGAAAGTGCTCTTCATATCAAAGGCCATGATTCAATTGACTCTCACCTCCTCAATGCAGTCATGATTGAGTTATGTAGGTTCCAAGTGCTTAGCTACCACTAAGGTGTCCAAGAGAGGTGGAAAACATTGTTGAAGTAGCCACACATTAAATATAGGGGGAAATATAAGGAAAGGGGTAATACTTGATTCAAAATCATTCTCAACCATAGACTTGGTGATGGTGTGAGGCTCATATCAGAGTAGTCGGAGTTTTCGATGAGGTCGTATGAGGCACTCTTTTGGCAAATGCAACCATACCTTATCTCCCACCTAGAACTTGTGTGGAATCTGATGTTGATCATGGTGTTGATTATACTTATCATTGGATTTCTTAAAAATATCATGAACTTCTTATTGGATGTGATGGATCTATTCAACAAATTTGGCTAATCGATCAACTTCATGGTGTTGGGAATGTTATATTCTTTGCATGAAATCGACAGAAACATTGAAATGACTATAACCTCAATCGATGATCAACCAAAGGTTGACTAAGTCAATTCAATAGTAACATAATAACTCAAAATGGCTAGGAAGTTATGGATTTCCATTAATTAGCAGTTGGTTGTAACTAACTCGGGTACCACGAGCTAGTGTATGTATTGCATCTGTAAAAAAGATGTAATGAGATGAGATGAGTAGTGTAATTAAGTGAGATTTGTTGTATTGTAAATAATGGTTGTCAATGCTAGTTAACAGTGTTGATTAATAGATTAGTGCTAAAGTGCATCGGTTTAATGGTTTTCCCTGATATAGGGGTTTCCATTGTAATTTATGTGTATTGTGTTGATTTGTTGTGTGCCATTGCTTAATGTTTAATTATGCTTAACTATATGAATCAATATGCATGCTCATTGTAATAGGTATTAGGACCCAATAGTTTGTATCAGAGTTGTATTCGGCTTCAAGGGGACACCTTTGTTGCTAATGGTTTAGCTTGGTCCTAGATCTAGTGAATACCCTTTTAAGTGGGAGTTTCCAGAAACATCGATTCATAGTTATAATGGCTAACACTTTGAGATATAAATTTAAAGTTTAATGGGAAGAATTTTGAGATTTTGAGGCTTAAAATGAAGGATCTCCCTGTAGATTAAGAAAAATGGGTCATTGTAATTCCTGGTACAACTCTGGAAGGTATGTCATCAAAATATTGGTAGAAAAATGAAAAGAAAGTAAGGAGTACAATCTGACTTTGTTTACCAGATTTTGTATTACTAAATTTCTTAGGAGAAGACATTGCGAAGAATCCATGGGAAAAGTTGGGGAACTTTTACCAGTCGAAATGTTTGGTTAATAAGTTGTTTCTTCGAAATATTATATCTTATGAGGCTGAGTGAGGGAGACTGAGGTGCATATCACCTTAATGCATTCAACACTATGATTAGTCAGTTTTTGTCTATGGATATTAAAATCATTTAGGTGGATAAATGTATCAATTTGTTGTGTTCTTTTCCAAACTCCTAGGATAGCCTGGTCATGGCTATTGGAAGTAATAATACCACAATGAAAATTGATGATCTGGTCACATATTTGTTGTAAAAAGATATGAGACAAAAGAACATGGAAGGTTCAACCCATCGCATCTTGATGGTAATAGGGAAGCCTGTAGACAAAGGAAAAGGAAAATCCTCTAGTAGAAGATCAAAGTTCAGGCATAAATCTAAGAATATATCTAAATTTCCTAGTCTAATGATGAGAAGATGTTGGAAATTCTGTAAATTCAAGAACTACAAGAAATATCATGAGTCAACAAAAGTCGAGAGAAGCAAAGGGTCTGAGGAAGGGAAGATGCCTAATAGTAATCCTTCTCAAGAAGAAAGATGAGATGTGTATTTGGAATCTACAGATACATGATCAGATCATGACTCTTGGTTGATCGACTCTGGTGTGTCATATCATATGACACCTCACAGAGAATGTTTTTGTGAATATGAGAAGTTTGACAGTGGTGATGTTATTCTGTGAGATGATTCACTAACCAAGATTGTCAAACAAGATAAAGTTAAACTGCTATTAAAATATGGAAGGATAGCAACACTTTTAGGAGCATTGCATATCCCTTCTAGGAGTGTCGCATATCTCTTCCAGGAGTCCTACATATCCCAGGTTTGGCTTGAAACCTTATCTCAGTTAGTAAGATGGGGAATGCAAGTTTGTAGTTGTATTTGAGAAAGATATGCGCAAGATGGTGTGAGGAGCAATGGTAATGATGAGAGGATTTTGTATTGGAACCTTGTACAATCTATTGGGAAGAACATGCACTAATGGATGTGTTAATGTAGTATGTCATGAAGCCAACAACGTGTCTTCTTGTCTAGTCAACTCAAACACATTGTGGCATCAGCAAATGGGACATATTGGTGAGAAAGGTCTTTGTGCTATGCATAGTAAAGGTATGGTTGAAGGTCTTCCTAACTATTATGAACAAGTAGAATTATGTGAACATAGTATTTATGGTAAACAAAGACATGTGAGTTTATCATCTAGTGCTACTAGGGCTAGGTAAATAGTCGAGTTAATACATAGTGATGTGTTTGGACCAATGTCAATCCCTTCACTAGGAAGATCACAATATTATGTCTCTTTCATAAATTATTTATCCATAATAACATGGTTGTATTTTTAGAGGAATAAATATGAGGTATTTGAGAAGTTCCAAGAGTTCAAGGATCTTGTGGAAAATCATATTGTTAAAAGGATCAAGGTGTTGATAACTAATAATGTAGGAGAATGTTGTGGTAAGGCACTTGACCAATTCTATAGACATCACAGCATAGATCAATAAAACACAACTCCATACATGCCTGAATAAAATGGAGTTTCTAAAAGAATGAATAGAACATTGATGGATAAATCTAGGACATGCTTAGTGGTGCACAAATCACACAAGAATTATGGGTAGAGGTAGATGACATGTCATGTTACCTGGTAAATAGGCCATCGTCAATGACTTTGGTTGATAAGACTACATATGAAGCATGATCCAGTAAAAATCCCTCTCTTAAACATCTTAGAGATTTTGGTTATGATTCCTTTATGCATATCCCAATGGATAAAAGAAGCAAACTCGACAGCAAGTTAGAGAAATGCATATTCATCAAGTATAAGGATGGAGTGAAAGGGTATAAGTTGTGGAATCTGGTCACAAGCAAGGAATTTGATAGTATAGATACATTCTTCAGTGAACAGAGAAAAAGAGGTTGTTTGCAAGCTCAAGAAGTCTCTCTATGGTCTAAAACAACTGCCCAAGATGTGGTATTAGAATTTTGATATGTATATCCAGTAGTTAGGGTTTGTGAGAAGTCAAGTTGATCACTGTGTGTACTAAAAGAAAGTCGGTGATCACTTTACATATGTATTTGTGTATGTTGATGACATGTTTAGTCGTACATAACATGGATCTAATTAAGGAGGTAAAATTGCAGTTGTCCTCCAAGTTTGACATGAAGGATCTCAGTGCAGTGAATTTCATTCTTGGAATGGAAATAAAGACAGATTGAGAAGGTGGAAGGATCTAATTAAATTAGAGTAAATATGTTGAGACAATTCTGAAATGCTTCAACATGCAAGAATACAAACTAGTCAAAGTCCCTATTCATGTGGGAGTTAAATTATATGTTGAACAGTGTCCTAAGACACATGAATAAATAGAGTGCATGTCATGTGTGCCCTATTCCAGAGCTAAGGGTAGTCTGATGTATGCTATGGTATATACTTGATTGCATATTTCCCAGGCAATGGGAGTATTGAGTAGGTATATGTTGACACCTTGAAAAAATCACTGGACTACAATCAAGAGAGTATTAAACTACCTATGTGGCATGGTGTATTATGAAATTTGCTATCAAGGGGAACCTGAGAACAATAAGGAAATAAATGTAATTTTTTTGTTGACTCTGACAAGGAAGGAGATCTCTACAGCAAATGGTTAACCAATTGGTTTTCTTCAAGTTATTCGATGGAGCAGTCAATTGGAAAGTAGGAGATAGTCAAATGTTGCACTTTCGACTACTGAGGATGAATGCATGGAAGTTACTCATGCATGTAAGGAGGTTGTTTGGTTGCAGATATTGTGTTCAAAGGTTGGGTTTGTTCAGCATGTTGTTACGTTGGATTGTGTGTTTTGCTCTTACCCAACAACCTCAAAAAATTTTATCAATCAAAATAAAGTTTTGATTGATGAAATATTTGAAGTTCTCATTTCAGGTTATGAAACCAGGAGCTACTGAAAGGGTGAAATTTCATTATTTTATAACTTTCGGGGACTGTTGTTATTTGGCAAAATTACTATGTTAAAACCATTATTTTGAATGGATTTGTGTCTCAAATTAGGGAATAAGTGTTTTTTTTTTTGGTTTATATGCTTTCTACCATAACCCGATCTCGACCTTATTTGAACATTCATCATTTGGTATGTTTTATTTGTGTTTTAGTTGCCAATTTAAACAAGGTCATGGGACATAGAAGGCTAATTTTTCGCGCTTGGATTCTTTACCCAAATCATGCAAATCTTTATCTCTAAGGTTCATCCTCCAATTTTGAACTATGCTCGATTTAACCACAAGCATTTAATCCCGACCTTTGTAATATTCTTCGTATGTGACATTTATTTCTGCATTTAAAGGTTGGGGGTCGATATAATGCGTTATGTGATATGTGTTTTCACGTAGCATACTCACCATTTTCAAAGGTTGGAATTATTATATAACAAGGTCTGTGTTTTAACGCCCAAGGTTCTTTGCCTATGGTCAGTTAATTCGCATCGCCATCCCCAAATATGATCCGCTTGATTGAGGGCTGATATGTCATCATTACACACGTACAGGACTCTTTAATGACATTTAATTTCAGTACGAGCGTACCGTCATGTCTTCCTGCTCATTGAACACCTATGTCGTATTTGTTTCATGGTTGTATTTCGATCAAGCCGATTAAAGCATGGCCAAGCGAGGTTGTTCTGGAGTCTTCACCATTTCGTGCCATCATTTTATCACCTCTCTGTATAATCATTCCTGTTCGCTCATGCCGATTTTACAGGGTTTTTGTGTGAGTTTATCCATGTCTCATTTCCTTTATGAAAGAGTCGGATTTCATTGTCCATGGTTTTTGCTTGCCTTGTGTTCCGAATGGTCTCTCTCCAGCGCTCTGGGTTATCGCAGTCCGTTGTATCTTCTCTTTGCACAACTGTGTACATTCGCACTTGTAGTCATGGCCCCAGTTGTCAGGGTTGAACCTGATAATACGAAGCTTCTAGATGAGGATCTGGAACTCCTATCCAAAGTAGAGGCAGTCGGGTGGCTTCCCTTTTTCTACAAATTTGCAGACTCGAACCCTGAAGTTACCAGGTTGTTTTCCCTCTTGCTGGTTGATGGCAAATCCAAGGTGGTCGACCTTCAGTTCATAGTGGATGAGTGCACAGTCACCTCGGCCATGGACTTACCTTTAGCAGGTGAACGCTGGTTTAAGTCGAAAAAGATGAAATCCACCGAATGGAGGCAAATGCTGAAAAACCCCTCCCAGGAAGTGTCTTTCAGGGCTGGTGTGTCGCACAAGTATTTTAAAAGAGAATGGAGACCTGTGTTGGATGCCATTCACAGGTATGTTACTTTCAAGGTTCATCTTTCTTCTGCGTATGTTTATCATCTTAGGTTAATGACTGTATTTCTTGGTCGGCCCATCAATCTACCTCATTATTTAGTCCGAAGTATGACTAAAATGTCCGCGGCCATCAAGAAAGGGCCTAAAAATATCGGTCGAAGTATTTTTCACCATGGTTTCATTAGAATGCTAGTGGAACTGGAGCTGTCCAAAAAAATCAGTCCTGGGATCATTTTCTTGAGCAAAACAGTTTCATGGCGTTTTGCCACTGCCAATTTGACTGCGCAGAGGAGTGTTCTAGGCATCAGCAGCCTTGTGAAATCCCAAATCCACCTGCATATAACCCTCTGCCAAACCATAACTCTCATGAAAACCCTAGCGTCCAGAAAATTTGTGTTCCCGCTCCTATGCAAGGTCTCGACTCTCTCGTACGTCCTAAACGAAAGAGGAAGCTCGTAAACCCTTCCCTGGTAACCCCAAACCATGATGATAAAACCTGCGAACATATGAGTAAGACACCAAGTGTTAGGGTTATGGGAAGATTAAATAGGAGTATGGTGGCAAAAGCTAATACTGTTAAGCCCTCTGTGAAGGACAGTAAAGACATAGAGACTATTGTATTGGATGATGAGGAGCATGGACCCGTCTCTCACAATCGCCCTGATATGGATCCCGAGCCTGTGACTCACCTGGCAGAACACAGCCCTCATAATCCTGATAAGGATCCCCAAATGGATTCTGTTCCAGATCCTCAAATCAAGGGTAAAACTGTTGAAGGGGATTCAGCTGGTTCAGACTGAATTAGTGAAGCAGTCCACCCACTATTCGTCAATTGCTTGCTTGATAAGATACGTCGCATGGAAATAGAAATAAAGGAAGTAGTGGCACTTAATGATTCTGTGAAGGCCGAGAATACGAGGTTGCAGGAGAACTCTGATTCAGCTGATAAATGCATCCTTCGTTTGAAACGACACAAGAACATGTTAATCCGGAAAGTTCACAAATTATCTCATAAGAATCATCAAAATAAAGAAAGGATTCGTGAGCTGAATGCTCAGGTCGCCTTAATGCAGCTAAAAGGTCCCTCGCAGGCTCCATTTTCTCAAATGCTGGCTAATGGTGTGAACATACAGGTTTACAATACCCCTGCTAGATCATAGCATTTTGAGATACTCACGTTTTGTACAGATGCCTAGAAAATAATTTCAAGTTTTGAAGTATGTAAATAGAAGCAGCAAATGATATGAGGTTATTTTACTTTTCAGGTATCGTTTTGAGTTAATTAGTTAGTTTTGTATTTAGGTTGATTACCCTTGCAGTTTGTGCTAATTCTTACTGTTTTGATATTGTAGATGATTTGGTTAGTTTTCCAGATGCGCCTTTCCTAGATTTTGATGATCACGGGTTTCTGGGATTATCTCCCAAGAATCGTGAAGGAATCAGTTGAAGCCATTTTCAATTGTGGATATATCGTCCTCCAGGTGTCACCAATCTACTAGTTTCTTCATCATTTTTGGTTTAGCACTATAGTCTGAAGTCTTTTCGATTTCAGGATATCGTAATGTGTAAAGAAAATGACAATTTCATTTGTCATTTTTCTTTTTTTAGCTAAAGCCAGTTAAGATTGCATAGTGTAGATCCCTTTTTCCTGGTAAATTAGAAATATCTCTATACGAGATCTTATGTATATAAAGGAGGTACAGTTCATAGTTTAAGGAGGTCGATGGTTGATGAAAGGAACTAGGAGGATCACGTTACTTTGACATTTCTCTGCAACTAGGACAATTTCTTGTTTATAATTACAGCATCTTTTGACTGAAGATATTATAAGTATATTTGTAGTATTTTCATTATGGAGGTGTACTTGTAGTATCGTATGATCCTGTTATTTTCTTTTCGCAGTTTTCTATGTTTTGTCACTTTTCTTTGGAGAAATGTGCAAACGTACTACGTTGAATTATTGATCTATTCTGGGTTAACTTGTGGATTCATGTCATGTATTAAATTTTGATGTTATCATTCAAATATATGATATACTATTTCTGGGTATTACCTTTTTATTTCTCAGAATTTCTTCTGAAGATTTTGAGATTGTCTGCACAGCATCATTAATTGCAAGTTAATTCCGGGATTAACGTTATTATGCTCCTGATCAGGATAGGATATTTAGGATATGTGTGTGTGTTAGTTCTTTTAATTTAGCTCATAGAAACTAGATTGGATCGTATTTTTATATTTGCACTCTGTCAAATTATCGTTCAATCTTTTTATGAATGTATATGTGTTTATATTGTAATTTATATGATTGGTTGAGTTTGTTAACATTTTTTTTTATCATTTATTCCTGTAGACATATGTTAATCAGTTTAACTAGATGAATTTTTTTGTTATCAGTTGTGTATCATAGTAACTAACTTAGTAATCAATCAGTTTTTTTAACATTTTCCTTTGTATATTCATAAGTGTAGTATATGTTCAGCTAACAAACATTTATTTTATTCCTTTGAGTTTGAGTTTGTTCTTGTAAGAGGGAGTGATTTAAGACCAAGAAACGGGGCCTTAATCCCGTCAGAGACAACTATCTAACGATTGGGANCTAACAAACATTTATTTTATTCCTTTGAGTTTGAGTTTGTTCTTGTAAGAGGGAGTGATTTAAGACCAAGAAACGGGGCCTTAATCCCGTCAGAGACAACTATATAACGATTGGGAGCAACTTTTGAAAGCTCTTGGATCGGGTTGCCTCTTAGTTTACTATTGTGTCATTTTGGCCTGTCAACATTGTGATATTTATAGTGCAATCTTCTTGGCAAAGAACCTAACATATCACTCAAAGACAAATCATATTGATGTATAGTAGTATTTTGTGAAAGAAATGGTAGAGAACAAGAAGGTGTTGTTGGAAAAGGTAGACATTGTAAAGATTGTTTCAAACTCATTGACCAAGTCGGTGAGTACTGATAATTTTTCGTGGTGTAAGGAATCGATGGTCATGTCATCCCTCCTCTAATGAAATCAAGCTCTGAATCTCTTATTTATGCAAAGAAAAAAACAGGAGGGATAACTATGGGAATCTTATATTCTTTGCATGAAATCGACAATTGAAGTCAATAGTTTATTAGTATGCAAGCCTACTAGAGTCGGAGGTCAATAGGCATTAGAAGTTTGGTCAATTGGCTGACAATAATATTTGTTTGGTTGAAGAGAATGACTAGTTGACAAGAAGTAAAAAAACATAGAAATGACTAGAAGCACACTGGATGATCGACCAAAGGTTGACTGATTCAAGTTGTCTATAATGGAATAATTCAAAGTTGTCAGGGAGTTATGGATTACCATTAATGATCAGCTGGTTGTAACTAACTCGGGTACCACGAGCTATTTTATGTAATGCATTTATAAATAAGATGTAATGTCTATGAACATAGATCATATAAGTAGTGTCATGAAGTGTGATTTGTTGTATAGTAAATAACAGTTGTAAATGATGGTCAAGAGAGGTGATTAATAGATGAGTGGTGAATCTCATTGGTTTGTAGGTTTTCCTTGGTAGAGGAGTTTCCAGGGTAATTTATATGTATTATGTTAATGTGTTGTGTGCCATTTCTTAATGTTTAATTGTGTTTAACTATATGAAAAAATATGCATAATCATTTTAATAGGCATTAGAACCCAACACATGGGAGGATTCATCCTATGTAAAAGCAATGGGTAGCATTGCATCAATTGGGGATAATTGTTGGAACCCAAGGCATAGTTGAAATGGGTTGTTGTTATACCCAAATCCTGTCACTAGCATGTGATAAGATCTCTAACACCTTTAATTTCCCTCAATACCAAACTTGAAGTGAAAACAGTGCTCCAGATGTTGATCCTACATATAAAAACTCCAGCACCGCTCTCACCCTTAAGCTTATAAGTGGTACCTTATATAGCACCGCCTGAGTTATGTGGAAGAAAGGTGGTGCCACTGCCTTTCACCTTTGTTTTTGCCACGGTTCTCACGTTGCACCGCTCTATCATAAGGGAGTATAAGCGGTGCCCTTGGTAAAAAGTGAAAAAGAGGAGGTTTCACGAAGCTTCTAGAACAAAATCTTCATGGCTAGCCTTATCCATACTCACCTGGTGTTGAAATATTGTAACTTTGAAGATTATTCTATATGGATTTCTTTGTGGTCCCCGATGGTCCTACCGGGAGAACCACTTGTATTACTTTGTACCCCGATGCTCCTAATCGAAAGAACTAATAAGAGTCATGAGGTAGTCACCTCTAATTGTAAAGGTGGGTCATTAGCACCCCAGTGTGGTTACTTGAGCCTACATGTGTAACTCGAGCCTACATGATTAACTCGAGCCTACATGACAGATGAGTTAACTTAAGTGAACGGATGAATATAAATAGAGGTGTAGTGCTCCTCATTTGAAACACACACTCTCACTTGTGTAGTGCATTACTGGGGAAGAGAAGTAGCTGGAGAAGGAGGAGGATCAGGCTTTGATATCCTTGCTGGTTTTATCTTTTATCTTTTTGGGGCATCTATATTCAGGAAGGTTTTGTTAGTTTTTTCCCTTTAGGGTTTTCCCAGGATAAATCTTTGTGTTCCTTTTGTATGGTTGTGCTTGTCTATCTTTCAGTGATCCTGTTTATATGCTTTTGTTATGAAAATGAAATGAAATATTGATGTCTTAGCTAAGCATATGAAAATTTAACATGGTATCAGAGCCACCTTGAAAGAAGACATTATGCAGCTACAGAAGCTAGGGATTCTTAATTTTTGGGTCTCTATCCACAATCGATCAGCAAAAGAAGGCTAGATTGAATCTCCATTGAAGGGCGCATCTTTCTGTCGAAGTGGAATTCGATTCCGAGCATTTTCAGTTTTGGTGTGGAAAAATAGGGCTTTCTACATAAGAGGATTTTTTGAGTGAGCCTGGCATAGGATTTTTCTCCTCATCAAAATCTAAGTTTAGAGACCTGGATCAAGAAATTTGGTTGGGTGAAACTCCGGGAAAGTCAAACCCTAGCTTGACCCCGAGCTAGAAAAACCCTAAATACTAAAACTGCTAAGTTTTGGTACTTTTGCTATATTCAGAGATTGGCGAAGGCTCGGGAGTTGAAAATTGCAGAGGCCGAAGATACAATCCTGATGTACACTGTGTCCAAAATTCAGCCTCATATTCACTATATTCTGGGAGATATGATCCCTCCCAGTTAGGGTTCCAGCCTCTTCCAGAATTCATCCCTAAACAGGACACCTGGGGAAACTTGCTATATCTTGGGCTACATAAGTCCAAATGGAATTCCTGAAGATGTTCCAAAAATATCATGAACTTTTATTTCTATGATCCGAATATTAGACTCAGAAGATGAACCAGTGACACGTGGCATGCCGTACAACTTCGTTGTTCTGAACAGTCCTGTAACAGGTCACCTTGGGAAAAGAATCATAAATCCCAATTGGTGAAACCAATTCTAATGAAACATATGGTGTTGGATCAGGGACATGCGAGGATACCTCAATGATAAATTTTAGACATAGAGGAGCATTAATTTCAGATATATCATAGAGACATTAACAGGAATTTCTGCAGAAGAAATTGGAAAACTAGGGCTTCCTGTTCTGGGAGCTTCCCTCCATTGTTTTCAGAAAATGAGTACATTGGACAGCTCCATTTGAAGAGACATATATTTATATCTAGTCAGATCTAAAAGATTCCAAGTTTTGAAAATTAGGGTTTCTCTGACAATCCCTAGATCAGCCAGCTCCGAAAACAGTATGGACACCTCAAATCGGTAAGATCTAATTTTTTGCTATTTGAATTTGAGGTTCTCATTTCAAAGTGATCTATAACATCTGCTTGTTGATGAGCTTGATGAAGTTGATAACTTCCAAGCACGGAAGTATTTGATCTCTTTGAAGAAAATGAATTGGACACCTACATGAGTAGAGAGGTTCCAGTTCTAGAGGGAGATGAGGCTCAAAGCCTTACAAAAGAAGAACTTAATCAAGGCCAAGAAGATCATTGTTGATTCAATCACGGATCAAATTGTACCACAAGTGTCTTCCCTAAAGACACCGAAGATGTTTTATTCCTTGATCAAGCTATTTGAAGATAAGAACTTAAATCAAAAGATGGCTTTGAGAAAATAGTTGAAGAATGTGAAGATCTAGAATGCAGAACAACTTGAAGCGGTAGAAGAAGAAGTGGAGAATGCAGAAGTGGTGATAGCCACCTTGAATGGCCTCCCGGGATCATCGGATTCATTCATGCGAAGAATGTATTCCAGAAGGAAGTAATTACTTTCAGCTTGACTCATAAGAAGAGAAGAAGAAGATTGGAGCAATTGAAGATCAAGCTCTCACCATTCAAAGAAGATCCCTCAAGCGATGAGGAATATGAAGAACTCAATTCTTGAAGAACTTCTTATTCATCTTATCATTTGGATAAGAAATGATGATTTCATGAATGAAGAAGATGATAAAGAAGAATGATCAAGATGGAGTCTACCCACGAAACAAATAAAATATAAGTATGCGATTGTCATTTCATGATATTGTTTTGTTATACATTTGATTATATTCAGTTGATGTGTTATGCATGATAGATTGTTTGCATTAATGACTGTATACTACTAATATGCATGTGATGGGTAAGTAGCTCATGGTGCTATACAACTCTCCATTTCTACTTATCAAACCTCTTTGTTGACATATTGGATTAGTGCACAATCTCAATGATGTCATGGTAGAGATGGAAGGCATCTAGAAAGTTTCTGTGAGATATGGATGAATGTTGTATTGGCTAAACAGTTGCATGATGCATAAGAATTTGTCGTTATGCATATGAAATAGTTCTAACCATGCAATTGGTGCATTTGAATTGTAGGAAAGGTCCTGTACAACCTCCTACAAGAAAAAAAGGATGAGACTTGTTCCGAAGAACAAGTGATGACAATTCAATAAACATGAATCTGAAGCTCCCAAGGTCAAAGACACCTTCAGAGAGCAGTAGATCCACCTCGAAGGATGAAGACCACCATGGGTATGAGAGATAACTCAAGATGAAGAAAAGAATGCTATGAAAGAAGCTATGATCAAAGAATGACAGTTGATCATGAGGAATGATGTATACGATATGATTTCGAGACATAAAGGAAAGTATGTAGTATCCTCCATATGGATCTACAAGAACAAGTGTACAAAGCAAGGTTCGTGATTTGCCTCAGAAAGAATAGACTATGACATGACATACTCTATTGACCAGTATATATCAAGCATAGAACCACCTGTACAGAATGAAGAAGGAAGATAATACTCCACTTCAGGGCGAGTGACTACAAAAGATATCTGAGTTTGACACAGTACGACATGATGGACAACTTCCTGATGGATCGAGACTTTACCAAGAGTAAAGTGGGTTACAACCTTCAAATTTGAATGCAGAATACTAGGATATGTTGATGATCTGACAAGATGAAATCATGGAAGATGTTATGATGAAAGATTACTAGAATGATGTTTGGGATATAGTACTCAAACCAGAAATCAAGAATGTGGTATCTTACAAATGGATTTGCAAGATAAAATATGTCGCTGATAGAAGTAAGGAAAGACTTGTGGCTAGAGGTTTCTATAAGTAAGAGGGAATTAATTCTGAAGAGACACTTCTCCAGGAAGCAAGGTACACTTCCTTCAGAACTATGATGGTAGTTTCTCCCATGATGAAGTAAAGACAATCCTTCCTTAATGGTATGATTGCGGAAGAGTGTTACATCGAAAGGATTTGAAGTTGAAGACAGATGGACTCATATATGTAAGTTAAAGAAGGCCCTCTATGGCATGAAGCAAGCTCCCAGAACTTGGTATGGAAGGATAGACAGTTTCCTATCAATTATGGGCTTTACCAAGAGTAAAGTTGATCCTAACCTTTATCTCAAGGTTGTAGAAGATGAACCTGTCATCCTGTTATTATATGTGGATGACTTATTCTTGACAGGGAATGAGAAACAGATCATGGAAAGCAAGAAGAAACTAGCAGAAGAATTTGAGATGAAAGACCTTGGGTTAATGCACTATTTCCTAGGTCTGGAAGTTGACAAAGTTCAGAAGGAATCTTTCTCAACCAAGGAAAGTATACGGTAGAGATATTGAAGAGATTCAATATGTTGGAATGCAAAGCCATGGCCACACCCATGGACTCCAACCTGAAGTTGTTAGCTGATGACTCATCAGAGTTAGTGGATGCGACTCATTACAGACAGATCATTGGGTCATTGATGTACTTAACAAATACCAAACCAAACATTTGTTTTGTTGTGAACACCTTAATTCAATATCTTGTTCAAAGATGGGTTCACCCAGTAGCTACAAAACATGTGATGAGATATCTGAAAGGGACTATAGACCTTGGTCTATACTATGATGGTAGCCATGACTACAGATTGTATGGATATACAGATGCAGATTGGGCTGGAAGTATCTCAGACAGGAAAAGCACATCAAGTAGATGCTTTTGTTTGGTGTTAGGAACCCATGTCAATCCTTCTCTTTACCGTGTTAGTATATTGTTGTTGGACGCATATGCTTTGTAAGTCGTCCCATAGTAATTGTTGATCCATAGTTTGTGTTATTGTTGTTGGGCGCATATGCTTTGTAAGCCGCCTGTAGTATATGTTGATCCATAGTTTATATTGGCCCATGGTTTTGACCCATACTATGGGCGCCTACTTTTAGTTTATAAGTGTGTGTTGAGGCCAAGGAAGGCACCGTAAAGTTATTTTGTATTGAGCTTGCTCAAAGGAGGTTGCCCCCTCGAAGTGGCATGCGATTAATATAAAAGTGATTTTAAGTTCTACTGCTATATCATGTATTTTGATTAATTATTTGCTGCAGGGTCCTCACATCTGGTATCAAAGCACTTTCTTGGGCTCGTTGGGTGAAATTTCTGCCCAAATTTTTTTTTCTCGCTTCTGTTGCAGGTTCGGATCTGGGAATAATCCCTATCCGCTTAACTGTGGGAAGTACTTGGGCATAAGCCCTAAAACTCATTGTGAGGAGTACCACAGGAACCCCGAAGTAGCTGGCCCATTGAGAGGACCTGCCAGCGAAAAGGGCACCGCCCCCTACCTGATTGACTAGTTCCCACCTGTGAGATAAACCAAGAGCTGTCGTTTGTGGCCAAGCGGTTATCAGTTGTACCTGAGCCGTGGAGTGAGGGGTACTGCCCCAATACGCAAGCCGTCAGGCAGCATTGGTGGCCGAGTGAATCCCTTGAACCGATAGGAAGCCGCACATACCTGGGGTCCATATCTATTTTCAGTTGCACAATCACAGATTTCCTCTGTCCATGAGTGTTTCCGGTCAGTTCCGCGCCGTTGCAAATCCATTTGTTGTCGATCACTTCCGCGCCATTGCAGATTCCACTGTTTCAGATCACTTTCGCACCGTTGCAGATCCCTTCCTAAAAAATTCTATTTTTCGGCCATATCTCCTTGGTTTCAACTCTGTTTTCCCTGAAACTTCACTGACACCTTTGCAATTCCATTATGCATATTTCATTCCTGAAGACCCTATCCCAAATTCCACTTTCCAAGACCCGAAATCCCACATTTGTCTATTTTTAGGGTTTGCCATAACTCCTTCAATTTTCACCCAAACGCCTTCAAATTTTGTCACCATACTCATTTCCTCATTCTGCTTCTTTCTCCCTCCATACCAAATTTCCTAATTCTTTCACCCCGCTCCTAAAATCCCCATTTTTTGCTTCCCTGTCCTTTCGACAGTGTCCAAAACTTACTCAAACCCAAATTACCCTTCCGATTTTTTCCCAAATCCAGATTTTCCTCTACTGAAACAGTTTCTGTTTTGGTTTTCTACCCACTCCCCCTTTAAAAAAAAAAAACAAACAAAATTCCTGGTTATGGTTGTCACCCGCACAGGAGCAAAAACCATGGAGGAAGCACTTGCAGCCATCCAAGCCAAACTCCAGGAACTGGATGAAAAATTTCTCGGTCTCCATCTTGAGCATTCAGCTATGAACACTAGACGACAGTCCGAGTCTTCATCAACCAATGGGTTCTCTTCTTCCAGCAATTTTCGCGGTCCGAAGCTAGATTTTCCTCGCTTCACTGGTACTGATCCGACTGGATGGATCTATCATGCAGAACAGTATTTCAGTCTTCATAATACTTTTGATGTCAACAAAGTTCCACTTGCCTCCTTTCATTTGGAACAGGAAGCTCTTCAATGGTATCGTTGGTACCTCAAGGCTCATGAAGAGCCAAAATGGCCTGATTTTTTCCAGCTCCTTTTGCAATGATTTGGTCCTAGTACTTTTGATGACTTCACAGGAGCTCCACGGGGACTTCACTTAGTGAACCTCTCACATAGCACGTGCGATCGTGGGATATTAAAGAATACCCTTAATTTCGAGAGATATTGACCCAAACTCTTTTCGTTGAAACCCCCTCCCAATACTTAAAACTTTCTCCCCACCCCTTTTTATACCTCAATCCGTATAAACCACCCTACCCACCCCCACCTTAAACCCCTCATCCCCCAAATACTTGCAATATATTGGTTTGATTTTTTATAATTTTAAAACCCACAATATGAACTAACGTGATAGGATATTGGTAAACAAGTGAAGCCCCCGTGAGGAGCTCTCACTAAACTTTGCCAAATTGGCACTGTGAAAGAGTATCAAACTGAATTTGAGAAACTAGCTAATCACACTGAAGGATTACCTGATGACTTCTACCGGAGTTGTTTTATCAGTGGTCTAAAGGATGCAATTCGCTCTGAGGTCAAAATGTTCAGTCCCCACACAATGATGGAAGCCCTGGGGTTGGCTAAGTTGGAAGAAGACAAGATGGAAGCCCAACAGCGCTCCAAATCCTCTTTTGTTCCCCTCCGAAATATGGTTTCTCAACGACCTCCCATTCCGCCAGCTCCTTACCTCCAATCAAGCATTTGTCTAAAACAGAGATGCAGGAACGCAGAGAAAAAGGGCTTTGTTATAATTGTGATGAGAAATTCCATCGGGGACATCGGTGTGTTCAACAAAAGCTCTATCTCTTGGATGTGGATTCTCCACCTGCCTCTGAAATTGGTGAAGAAGCTCCCGATACAATGGATGCTCCGGTTGACATTCAGGAGCCGCCTACTGACCCTCAATCTCAGGACGACCAGCCCAAGATATCCCTCCATGCTTTAGCTGGAGTCACTGCCCCCCAAACAATGCGGGTACGCGGTTACTTCAAGAAGCCTCCTCTTACAATACTCATTGATTCTAGCAGCACTCATAATTTCATTGACCCTCAGATCGCCAAACAAGCTGATTGTTTTATCCATCCTTGCTCCAACTTTGAAGTCATGGTTGCCAATGGGGGCACCTTACCTTGCAAAGGGAAGTGTCGTAATGTGCGTATCTCTATGGGAGATTATAACCTCCGCTCTGACATGTTTTCCTTGACCTTAGGCGGATGTGATGTGGTTTTGGGCGCTCAATGGCTGTGCACACTTGGCCCCATATTATGGGATTTTGCTGAACTTTGGATGCAGTTCTCCCCCGATGGACACAAACACACATTGAAAGGATTACAACCAGGGTCTCTCAGCATCATCAGTTCACATCGCATGGAAAAACTCCTGAAGAAGATTTCCCATGGTGTCATCGCTCAGCTCCATTCCATTTAAATGCAACCATCAGCGGCCCCCACTACTCCTTTGGATCTCCAACAAATTCTGGATCGATATACAGGTGTTTTTGCTGAACTAGTGGGACTTCCACCTTCACGACCAGAGGACCATCATATTCAGCTCTTTCCTAGAAGCATTCCTCCCAACATTAGGCCCTATCG
Organism: Pseudotsuga menziesii; assembly: GCA_001517045.1. Lineage (NCBI taxonomy): Eukaryota > Viridiplantae > Streptophyta > Pinopsida > Pinales > Pinaceae > Pseudotsuga > Pseudotsuga menziesii. The sequence continues at coordinate 357,650 of LPNX010930482.1, read as the reverse complement.
CTACCCATTTCACCAAAAAAAAGAGATTGAACTCCTCGTTAGGGACTTACTGAAGCAAGGTATTATTCACCCAAGCACAAGTTCCTTTTCTTCACCAGTTCTTCTTGTCCGCAAAAAAGATGGGTCATGGCGCCTCTACATTGACTTCCGAGCACTTAATCACCTCACCATCAAGGATAAGTTTCCAATTCCTGTTGTTGATGAGCTTCTTGATGAGCTTCATGGTGCTTAATTTTTCTCCAAGTTGGATCTTCGCTCTGGGTATCATCAAATTCGGGTTCATGAGGATGATATCCCTAAAACAGCTTTTCCACACATGATGGCCACTATGAGTTTTTGGCCATGCCCTTTGGTCTCACTAATTCTCCTTCCACATTCCAGGCCTTGATGAATAAAATATTTCGACCCTATTTGCGGAAATTCATTCTGGTATTTTTTGATGATATCCTCATCTACAGTAAAACATGGGCTAAACATCTCCAGCATCTGGCTCTTGTAATGCAACTTTCCTCTGATCATCATCTCCATGCCAAAAAGTCTAAATGTGTTTTTGGCCAAAAGGAAGTTGAGTATCTCGGGCAAATTATCTCAGCACAAGGGGTTCGTGTGGATCCTGCCAAAATTGCCGCCATGAACAATTGGCCACCTCCTAAGACACTCAAGAGCCTTTGTGGTTTTTTGGGGTTGACTGGCTACTACCGCAAGTTTGTCAAGGATTATGGGAATATTGCAGCTCCATTAACTGCTCTGTTGAAAAATGATGCCTTTACATGGACACATGTTACTGAGTGTGCATTTGACAAGCTGAAACAAGCTATGTGTACTACACCTGTTCTAGCTATGCCCGATTTTTCCAAGCCCTTCACTATTGAGAGTGATGCTTGCGGCAATGGACTTGGTGCTATTCTCCTTCAAGATGAACACCCCATTGCGTTCACCAGCAAAGCCCTTTCCAGTAAGAATTTAGCTGCCTCTACATATGAGAAGGAAATGATGGCTATTTTGCATGCAGTACAAAAGTGGCGACCCTACCTCTTAGGGAATCATTTCTGCATCAAGACTGATCACCAGAGTCTGAAATATTTCCTAGAACAGCGTGTATCCTCCCCAGCCCAACATAAATGGGTTAGCAAACTCATGGGTTATGACTATGAGATCACTTATAAGAAGGGTAAGGACAATATTGTGGTAGATGCCCTTTCTCGCACATTTGCTGACCAAGGTTCTCTTTCCGCTATTTCTATGCCTGTTCCAAATTGGTTGCAATCGGTTCAGCAGGGTTATGTCAATGAATCTTCATTATCTCACATCATCCAACGCTTGGCCAACAACCCTTCTGCTGTCCCACATTACTCTTGGGATGGTGCTTCACTGAGATACAAGGGTCGTCTGGTGCTTCCCCAGAACATAGCTCTTCAACAAGCTATCTTCTATGAACTCCATGCTTCTCCGTCAGCTGGGCACTCTGGTTTTCTCAAAACGTATGAACGGGCACGGTGCAACTTATTTTGGTAGGGCATGAAAAGGACAATTCAACAGATGGTGGCTGAATGTGATACCTGCCAGTGCAATAAGGGTGAAACAACACCCCTTCCGGGATTGCTCGAACCCTTGCCCATACCTACCCAAATATGGACAGATATTTCTATGGATTTCATTGAAGGGCTCTCTAATTCTGGAGGGAAGACTGTGATTTTGGTTGTGGTTGATCGCCTCTCCAAATATAGTCATTTTTGTGCTCTCAGCCATCCCTATACAGCCTCCTCCGTTGCTCAAATTTTCCTGGACCAGATCTTTCGTATTCATGGAATGCCTTCTTCCATTGTCTCGGATCATGATGCGACTTTCACTAGTCATTTTTGGACAGAACTCTTTCACCACACTGGCACCAAACTGAAGATGAGTTCTGGTTATCACCCACAAACGGATGGTCAGACTGAAATTATCAATAAATGCTTGGAAACTTATCTTCGTTGCTTTTCCTCTGAGCAACAACATCAGTGGGCAAAGTGGCTCCCTCTCGCTGAATGGTGGTACAATACCTCTTACCATACTGCCTCTAAAATGACTCCATATGAAGCAGTTTATGGTCAGGCACCGCCAGTTCTTCTTCCTTACACCCCCAGCAGTTCTCCAGTTCAGGCAGTTGACGTGGTCCTTTGAAACCGCGCTGAGGTTCTTCGCATTTTGTGTGAAAATATTCACATGGCAAGATATCGCATGAAGCAACAAGCTAATCAGCACCGTTCTGAGCGCACTTTTGAAGCCGATGATATGGTTTTTCTTCGTCTCCAGCCTTACAAGCAATCCTCACTAAAACTCAAAGGGCATCATAATCTTGCTCCAAAGTTCTATGGGCCATATCGGATTCTTCAGAAGATTGGGTCTGTTGCTTATAAATTGGAACTTCCGCCTTCTTCCCGCATTCATCCAGTATTTCATGTCTCTTGTCTGAAGAAAGTTCTTGGCACCAACATCAAAGGCCAAACTATTTTACCAGAACTGGATAATGAAGGATCCATCTTTTTGGAGCCGAAGTCTATCCTCAATAAGCGCACTCGTCAGCTTTGCTCTCGCTCTATCACAGAGGTCTTAATTCAATGGCACGGAATGCAGCCCGAGGATGCTACATGGGAACCACTCCTTCAGATTTAGCGACAATTTCCACATCTAAAGCTTTGAGGACAAAGCTTTTTCTAAGGGGCAGGGGATGTTAGGAACCCATGTCAATACTTCTCTTTACCGTGTTAGTATATTGTTGTTGGACGCATATGCTTTGTAAGTCGTCCCATAGTAATTGTTGATCCATAGTTTGTGTTATTGTTGTTGGGTGCATATGATTTGTAAGCCGCCTGTAGTATTTGTTGATCCATAGTTTATATTGGCCCATGGTTTTGACCCATAGTATTGGCACCTACTTTTAGTATATAAGTGTGTGTTGAGGCTAAGGAAGGCACCGTGAAGTTATTTTGTATTGAGCTTGCTCAAAGGAGGTTGCCCCCTCGAAGTGGCCTGCGATTAATATAAAAGTGATTTTGAGTTCTGCTGCTATATCGTGTATTTTGATTAATTATTTGCTGCAGGGTCCTCACATTTGGGGTCTGCTATGATTTCATGGTTTAGCAGGAAACAGTCCAGTGTTTCTCTTAGAATGACAATACATAGCAAATTGCTCTGCTAAGTTGTGAAGCCATATGGCTTCGAAAGCTGATATCAGGTCTCCTTGACCTGAAGATGGATACTACATTGATTCCATGTGATAACGAGAGTTGTGATAACAGAGAACCCTGTGTTCCATCATAACACATAGAAATTTGATATTTCTACATACAAGATAAAGATGCAGATGATGATGTTTCAGTATTCCCATACTAAATATATAGATGATGTTTCAATATTTACATACTGTAGATGCAGATGATGGTGACTCCGTATTTCTATACTGAAGATATAGATGATGATACTTTCAGTATTCACATACTGGAGATACATATGGTGATAGTTCAGTATTCACATACTGAAGATGTAGATGAAGATGGTTTAGATGATGATGCGCTAACAAAGCCTCTGTCTCAGGTAAAGTTCGAACACTTTTGGGACAAGCTTGGTGTGGTTCGGAAATACATTCCCTGAAAGGGGGAGTAATGATGTTGAAGTGGGATTGTATCATCCCTGGGCACCTGCCCTAAAGTGATCCAGAGACCTCAGTATTCGAGGATGAAGAGGGATTGTATCATCCTGGGACATATGTCCACAAGTGATCTGGTGACTTTGGTCATCGAGAATGTGGTAGGATTGTATCATCCTTGAACTTCGGTTCAAAACGGATCCGGTGTAATTTCGGTCATCAAGAATGTGGTAGGATTGTATCATCCTTGAACTTCAGTTCAGAACGGATCCGGTGTAACTTTGGTCATCGAGAATGTGGTAGGATTTTATCATCCTTGAACTTCGATTCAGAATGGATCCGGTGTAACTTCGGTCATCGAGAATGTGGCAGGATTGTATCATCCTTGAACTTCGGTTCAAAATGGATCCGGTGTAACTTCGGTCATCGAGAATGTGGCAGGATTGTATCATCCTTGAACTTCGGTTTAGAACGGATCCGGTGTAACTTCAGTCATCGAGAATGTGGTAGGATTGCATCATCCTTGGACATCGTCCTAAAGTGATAGGGACTAATTCTCCCATAATCAATCCGGTGGCTTCGATCCTCAAGAATGTGGTAGGATTGCATCATCCTTGGACATAGTCCTAAATTCG
>LPNX010930482.1:252174-353241 GCA_001517045.1 Pseudotsuga menziesii | reverse complement strand
TTCTCCCGTAATCAATCCGGTGGCTTCGGTCCTCGAGAATGTGGTAGGATTGCATTATCCTTGGACATAGTCCTAAAGTGATAGGGACTGATTCTCCCATAATCAATACGGTGGCTTCGGTCCTCGAGAATGTGGTAGGATTGCATCGTCCTTGGACTTAGTCCTAAAGTGATAGGGACTGATTCTCCCGTAATCAATACGGTAACTTCGGTTGTCGAGAATGTGGTGGGATTGTATCATCCCTAGACTTTAAGCCCAAAAGTGATCCAAAGACTTTTTTGTCTTTGAGTTGTGGATTGCAGGTTTTCGCTGACGATGATGATGTCGTACTGATCGAAAGATCAGACTATGATGATGATGACATACTGATCGAAAGATCAGAGTATGATGATGATGACGTATTGATCTAAAGATCAGAGTATGATGATGATGCACTATGATTATGATGTTTCTGATCGAAAGATCAGAGTATGTTGATGATGTTTCTAATCGAAAGATCAGAGTATGATGATGATGTTTCTGATCGAAAGATCAGAATGTGATGATGATTATGATCGACAGATCAGAATATGATGATGTTGCTACTGATTGAAAAGTCAAAGTGCTGAAGATGTTGTTGATCAAAAGGCCAAAGTGTTGAAGAAGTTGTTGTTGATCGAAAGGCCAAAGTGCTGAAGAAGATCTTGCTGATCGAAAGGTCAAAGTGTTGAAGATGATGTTGCTAATCGAAAGGTCAAAGTGCTGAAGATGATGTTGCTGATCGAAAGGTCAAAGTGCTGAAGATGTTGCTGATCGAAAGGTAAAAGTGTTGAAGATGTTGCTGCTGATTGAAGAATCAAGATGCTGAAGATGTTGCTGATCGAAGCGGTCAAAGTACTGATGATGCTGAAGACTAAGGATTGAAGATGAAGACTACATGATGTTGAAAAGCTTCCAATGATTTCTAGATGTATCACCCTGATGATGTTGATGATGTCCTCTATCTCTCTCCTATTATTGTTGTTGTTGATGTTGTTATAGAATACCCTTCTCGTTAAGGGGGAGTGTTGAAATATTGTAACTTCGAAGAATATTCTATCTGTATTTCTGTGTGGCCCCCGATGGTCCTACCAGGAGAACCACTTGTATTACTTTGTACCCCGATGCTTCTAATCGAAAGAACTAATAAGAGTCATGAGGCAGTCCCCTCTAATTGTAAAGGTGGGTCATTAGCACCCCAGTTTGGTTACTTGAGCCTACATGTGTAACTCGAGCCTACATGACAGATGAGTTAACTTAAGTGAACAAATGAATATAAATAGAGGTGTAGTGCTCCTCATTTGAAACACACACTCTCACTTGTGTAGTGCATTAGTGGAGAAGAGAAGTAGCTGGAGAAGGAGGAGGATCAAGCTTTGATCTCTTTGCTGGTTTTATATTTTATCTTTTTGGGGCATCTATATTGAGGAAGCTTTTGCTAGCTTTTTCCCTTTAGGGTTTTCCCAGGATAAATCTTTGTGTTCCTTTTGTATGGTTGTGCTTGTCTATCTTTCAGTGATCCTGTTTATATGCTTTTGTTATGAAAATGAAATGAAATACTGATGTCTTAGCTAAGCATATGAAAATTTAACACCTGGGTCAGTTAAGATCGAGATCCATGCTTTGGGGATTTCATGGCCACCTCATCCACCTATTTCTCAACCATTCCTATCCCTTTGAGCCCTATAAATCCAAGCTCATACTCCATGGTTGAGGAGAGAAGAAAAGAGTAAAGTTATGTTGCTAAATTAAAATCCTGGCCTAATCCATCAGAGAGCATAGAGAAGCAAGTTGGAGCTATCGGGGATGAGATGTTAGTCTTATGAAGGAGTGCATCGACACTAAGGCAAAAGGTTGTAAGCTCTTTCATTTCATATATTAATGCAAAGTTGGTTCCTTTCCCATATATTTGTTGTGTTATAATCTCACATGTGTATTATCAGATTCCTTAGTCACTAATATAGATCTATGGATAGTTTTTTGGTACCTTTGATGTTGTTGTGTGTTTGATGTGTTTATGCAGGCCTTCCATCAGATATCTTATTCCAGGCATTCATATCTTCCGACCTATTTGTGACTCATTTGTTCTAGATCTAAACCATTGGGACCAGAGGAACAGCTTCTATCCACAGAAGGTGCAATATTCTTGATAACAAATCTGGCGAATTTGCTGGGGAAACAAGCTTCAATTGATCTGATCTTCCACAGTCTTCGAACACTTGTCTGAATCCAAGATCCAGTCTTCAATCTTTTCAGTCAGATCTACCATTTGGCTTAGTGAATTTTTGGTTTGAAATCATCAGATCTGAGTCACCTTGACTTTATATGCTCTGTATTTTTGTTTGATTCATCAGTTTTGATATTGTTTTTGCAACTTCTAACTTGATTTTTTTTCTCTCCTTGTGTTCTGGGATTTTACAGGGAACCACTCGTGTGCTTTGGACAATACTTGTTTCCACTGCCTACACGCAGTTATCCATAGGCGGTGCCACTGCCTGAGTTCAGTCATCAAGAAGCGGTGCTACTTCAAAAACTGCTCTGCCAGTGACCCTTTCAGCGCGGTGCCAGGTAGGCCCTGTTCCAGACTTTGTTTTTTTTATTTTTTGCAAAAGTATATTTTGATTTTGCTTTCAGCCCTGTATTGTCAAGGCTTATTTGTATAAATCTAAGTATTCATGGTTGGAATTTTTTGGTGGTAAGAGATTGTTTGGTTGAAAAATCCAACAGTTAGGTTAGGCTTGTTTGTTATTCACTGCTTCCATGCTTGTTGGTTTTTATTTTGAAAGGAATAATTGAAAGTGTTGTTTCAGTTAGGTCTCTTTTTGTTCATTGATAAAGACTAAGAGAAAGGTCGCTTGATCATTTTCTTGTTTTCATTTTTCCATAGAGTTAGTGGGAGACTTCTTTTCTCCTTCAAAAAGAAATTTTTTTGTTGAGGTTAGGTCATTGTTTTTATCAATATTAAGTCACTGGACCTCTGATTAGCCTCATAAGATTTCAGAATTCCTCTTTTGCATCATTATCTCATCAAAAGAAAAAAATATCAATAGTTTAAGTTAGATCCTTCCATGTTTTAGAGAAAAATTGAAAAAATAGATTGCATATGCATATTGAGTGTCGGTTGTTTTTCTTTTAGAAAAAGAGACTCTATCCCATCTGATTGTGTTCAAAAAATTAGTTTGGAGTGTGTTGCTTGTTTTATTTCTCAGATCAAGATTCGTTTAATATAGTTGTTTGGGAATTTTTTAGTTTCAAAGCAAAATTGAAAAGAAAAAGAATCTCTCTCCTTCTCGTAATTAGGCATAATTTGAATGGTAAAGTGAAAGAACTTGCATTTCATATTTGCATGGTTTTACTTTTCTGTCAAAATCTCATGCATTCACCTAACCGTCCACCTTAAAATTAACGGTAGTTATAGGCCTAAAAATTGTATAGAAATTTGAATGATAGGTTACAGACATGTTTGGGCGTCATTAAACATAGGAGTTGTCGTTACTTGTCCGCACTACAACCCGGGACTCACCCGGTTCTTCCACGTACCGTCGGTATATCAAACAGCTTTTCATGTACCCTTGAGGTATATAGAAAGGTACTTCATGTACTCGATTGTATATCAAAAGGCCCCTTGTGTACGGTTGTGCATCAGACATCACTACTACCGATTTGAGCTCCCACGTACCTTGCGTATATCGGGAGACCCCACTAGGATACCCTGTCCATCTGAGAAAAACCCTTTGGCCATCTTGTGTGGAGCAATACACCGAAAACAGCATTCAGGGATATTACTACGCACGTACCCTTGTGGTATATCACTATTTGCACCTACTTGACAATCCCAGTGAGAGACCGACTTTTTGAGCTCCTCCCATCATTTAAGTTTGCTTGTTGGCCTGTAGCTTGAGTAGGAGAAATTTTTGTGTGTGTTATTAGTTTTGAGACCCTAGGTTAGTTTCGTAACTGATACCAATATGGATGAGTTTCGGTTGATATGATATAGAAGGAATCAAGGCTTGCCACCCGATTTTCCTCCTGTTACAGGAGAAAATCAAATGGAATCCATCGATCAAGGAGCTACAACTACTTCCCACCAGGAAGAAAATATAGTTGTAGAAAGTGGAGACCAATTAACTTCTTATGTTAATCCCTAGGCTCAACATCCTCCTATGGCTGATACTTCCTTTCATCCGCATATGGAAGGTCATACTGATAGTCCTGTTCCACCTGAGTATGGCCCAGATGCTCCATTTTGGAGAACTTTTATGGGGCAGGCCATTCCCTCATTTGGGGTAAATAGGCCCTCTCCTGAACGATATTCACTGAGTGAAGAAGAATATAGAAAAATCCAAGCATTTATTCACCGTGCACATGATTTTCAAGAGAGAATGCAGAGATTAGATACAATCTTAGCAACCCCCATACCTCATAAAGAACCTCTTTCGACTCTTCTTCCCCGTAATATGGATCCTTGGCCTCTGGCTGAAACTAAACCTTCTTCTGATGGTCATCCAACATATGGTGAGACTTCTCGTAATCCAGGTCAAACCTCCAATTCCGCCCCTACAGTTTTGAGTTCTAGGTCTGTCTCTAGTCAGCCCATCCTTTCTATGGCTGGGGGGAAACCATTGGTTCCAGTAGTGTCTGTACCTTCTAACGTCGGGGGGAAACCTCGGCACGACCTACGTTATCCACTAATGGAATTGTTACTAATAATAGGCAAACCTCTACTGTAGGACAATCCATAGTATATGTCCGTCCCACCAGCACAAATGTGGTAAACCCTCCTTCGAGCTCAAGTCAGCCCTCAGTGGCATAACCTACAGTTCATCAACCCTCATGGGGTTATGGTTACCTGGAAAATCAAATGCCTCTAGGGAATATGAATTATCAACCCACCCCTATAGGAATCTCTTACACTGGAATTCCATACCCTGGGAATACATTTACACCATGGGGGAAACCCAACTAGTCTTATATGCCAACGATGGGAGGAATACCTATTCATACTATTGGTGGTGCTAGAGGACCAACTTATGGCGGTCCTCCTCCTAATGGTTCCGAAGGTCCTGGTGGTCCTCCTTCTGGTGGTCCCAGTGGTCTTGGAGGTTCTGGTGGTCCTCCTTCTGGTGGTCCTAGTGGTCCTGGTGGTCCTGGTGGTTCTGGTGTCCCTCCTCCTGGTGGTTCTGGTGTCCCTCCTCCTGGTGGTCCTGGTGGCCCTAATGGTTCCGGTGGTCCTCCTCCTGGTGTCCCTCCCCCCGGTGGTCCTGGGGGTTTTGGTGGCCCTCCTCCTAATGGTCTAAATGGGCCTAATGATTCTGGTGGCTCTGGTGGCCCTAACCCTAGAGGTCAATATTTGGGAAGTACATGATCTCATCAGATGTTTCAACAACCTATATATCAGTCAACCTACATCCCTACTGGTGGTTACATGCCTTATCAATATTACTAGTACGTGGAACCCAATCGTCAGTTACCTTTCCTAGCAACTTTGGACTTACCTGATTTGTCCAAGTTTATTAATGACCCCATTCAACACAACCCTTCATGGCCTGATATTCCTATAAAGTTGCCATCGAACATCCCAAAATTTGATGGTAAGTAGGAAAATGATCCCAAAAATCATGTTATGACTTTCCATCTATGGTGTTCATCTAACTCCTTAATGGATGATTCTATTCGATTGAGACTCTTCCAACGCACTTTGACTGATACGACCATGAAATGGTATATTGAACTTCCACGACACTCATTTGTGGATTTTAGTGCATTGGCAACTGTCTTCCTCACACACTTTCAGGTACCCATTCGTTATGAAACGGGTACAGAACTTTTTACCTCTCTGCGTCAAAACACCTCCACACACATGTCGGATCACATCTATGAGTGGAGGAGGTGGAGAAGGCTCATTAAAGCTCTAATCCCGAACCAACTATTAGTTGATTGGTTTACAAAGTCTTTGTTGCCAACCATCACCCGAGATGTGGCTATGGGCGGTGTTGTCACCGAAGAACAAGATATTAGTCGCGCTCAGTATCTAGACTTGGTATATTCCCAATCTGGAACTTTGTATGACCTTATTCCTCAAGTTCCTTGTCCCAGCACGGACCCGGCTAAGCCACCTGCAGAAACTCCTATCGATGGGGTTGTTGGTTAAATCCAGACCCCGTCAACGGCTAAACCTATTAAGCAACCCCATGCTTCTACTACTGCTCCTTCTAATCCTACGATTTCCACTGAGGTGAATGCTATTCAAAGCACGTAAACACTTGGTAATAATAAAAATAAAGGTAAAGGAAAAAACAAGAAACCTGGAAACCAACAAGAGAACCCGAAACCTACAACCAATGAGAACAATAAAGGGAAGAGAAAAGCAAAATATCCATGTCTGTTGTGCGGAGGGGATCACTTGATGAAGGAGTGTCCCCATCGTGAGGAAATCAATAATTTTTTGAAAACTAACCCTACGCCAGTAGTTCTCACTGATCCTTTCCCTTCTCAGCAACAACTGATAGACCACATGTCTAATCAGAGAAATTCTAGTTCTACAAAGGAAATTTGCATGATGTCCTTAGAAACTATTAATTTGCAAACTCGAAGTCTGAATTATGACAAACCTGCAGATAAAAAAGAAGATAATTATTCTTCAGATAAATCTCCCCCCATTGGTTCTCTCGCATCCTCGTCTAATCATCCCATAACTATCGAGAAACCTAATCTCACAATGATTTTGAGTCAGACCAAGAGTACTCTTAGAAAGTTTGTTTTTAATCCCAAATCCCAAGCTGCACAGTTCTATAACATCGTTGAAGATCTCGCTCAGGCACCATGTGCAATGTCTACCTTGGAAGTACTCCAAAGTTGTCCTACACAACGCAAAAACCTGTTAACCGCGTTAGGAGCCTTAGACCCGGACAACACTAATTTGATTCATTTCAATGTCGAGAACTATAAGTCTAGGCTACCTCACCAGCTCACTTTTCAAATTATAATGAAAGTAGTTGGGGAAAAGGTCTTTAGAACTATCCTAGACAAAGGAGCTTCAACTTCAGTTTTGTCCCTGTCTTGTTGTAAAGCCATCAGCTCTCCCTAGCCTATGAAATCATTGACGACCCTAAAAGGCTTTGATGGACGAGGCTTCCAATACCATGGTCTCATATCGACACTTTCGATCGAGCTTGGGGGCAAAGTTGTTTCCGTTCAAGTGGAAGTGGTGGATCCCTCGTTAGACTACAATCTCTTGCTAGGAAGAAATTGGTTTTATGCCATGACTATTGTCACTTTGACGGTATTTCAAACCCTCTAATTTCCACATTTAGGGAAGATTGTAACAATTGATCAGCTTGATTTCTATATGTTGGATGTTACCACCCCTATGGAAAATAACATCCCTATGTTAGTTCAGTCCCCTCCTCCTTACCAGTCGATTGGGGTAGGCATGTTGAAGGATTCTTCCCTTGTGGGAGTGTTCCCATCAGCTCCTCCTAACACAGAAATGACAACAGCAAATATGATTTCTTCGTTTGGTTATGATCCCAAGGGAAATGAATTTGTTGAGTCAACCTCATTGAGTACGCATGAAGCAATGTACAATGTTGTCCAATCCTTTTTCGATGACCACACCGATGATCTTCATCTAGTGGCTTCAAACCCTTACCACCTGCCCTACTGGTTAGAACCCTCTCTTCCTACTCTAGATTATCTCTCCCAGACTTTTCCTTCTAACGAGTCCATCATGGAGATCATGAGTATGAATGAATCCATATGGGAGGATCACCATAACAGATCCTCATTCCTCCCCAACACAAGTTTGGCATACCAAGATTTTTCATCTCTCTTTAGTACTGATATTGTCCATACTCCTCAAATGCCTATATTGTTGCAGAAATCTCAACCTGAAGGAAACCTATGCAACATTACTAAAACGAATCCAATTGACATATCAGTCAAGCCTGGCACTCTTGAGCATGTTCATGTTGGGAAAAATTGCTCAATAGAAGAATCTGAAGCATACAAAGCACTTTTTAAGGAATTCTGAGATATGTTTTCCTGGTCCTATGAAGAAATGCCTGGGATAGACCCATCTATCGTGGTTCATGAAATAAAAACCTATCCCATAGCCAAACCTGTCAGGAAAAAACTAAGGCAAGTCCATCCATGAAAGGCTGCGGCTATCAAATCCGAAATAGAAAAAATTCTTAAAGCAGGGTTTATTTATCCTGTGCCCCTGATGGAATGGGTAGCAAACATTGTCCCTGTCAAGAAAAAACAGGGCACCATTAGAGTCTGCATCGATTTCAGAGATTTGAACAAAGCCTATCCCAAAGACAACTTTCCAACTCCGATCTGCATATTGAACATATTATCGACAACTGTGCTAGAAGTGTCATCTTCTCATTCATGGATGGCTTTTATGGCTATAATCAAATCGAGATATTGCCCACCGATAAGCACAAGACGAAATTTATTTTCACATGGGGAACTTCTGTGTATAGTAAGTTACCATTTGGCCTAAAGAATGTTGGGGCTACATTTCGGTGTGCTATTTCCTATGTATTTCATGATGTAAAACATATTGTAGAACCATACCTTGATGACCTCCCAGCTCATTCACAACGATGGGAGGACCACCCTAGTCATCTTAGGGATATGTTTCTGAGATGTCGGCATTATAATATACGGCTCAATCCACATAAATGTGTTTTTTGCATTGAGACGGGACATCTCCAAGGCTTCATGGCTTCTAAGGATGGAATCTGGATAGATCCATTGAAAATTGCAGCTATTTTATCCCTACCAGCCCTAACCAATCTTGTTGAACTCCAAAGTTTGCAAGGGAAGGGAAACTTTCTCCGTTGTTTCGTTTGCAATTTTGTAGAGAAAACATACGGCTATATGCGTCTCCTCAAGAAGGACACTCCATTCTTTTGGGATGACCAAGCCCAATGTGCCTTTGATAATCTTAAGCACGCTCTGACCCATTCACCCATGATACACCCCCCGAATTATTCAAAGGATTTTCTCTTATAAATTGTTGCCTCCACTACTACCATCGGAATGGTTTTGGTGTAGGAAAATCTTGACGGTCAGGAGCACGTGATCTATTACGCCAGTAAGAATCTCATAGATTTTGAAACTCGATACTCATGTGTGGAGAAGTTAGCATTGGCCATGGTCATTGCTATACAGAAATTTCATCTCTACATCTTGCTTCGCACTACCACCGTATTGGCAGATCAAAACCCTATGTATTACATCCTGACTCGTCAGGTGCTAGCGGGGAAATATTCCCAATGGATAGTCATCCTACAAAAATTTGACCTTGATTTTGCCAAGGCCACGTCAAAGAAATCCTTGGTATTTGCTGAGATGATGTGTGATCTTCTCTATGCTTCGACAGATTCTGAGCCAAGTGATTCATTCCTAGATGAATTTATGTTCTTGATAAGCACGATCGATTTATGGTATGGAGATTTAATCATTTATCTCCAGACACAAAGATTTCATCCCACTCTATCCTGTGATGATCATCGTTGTATCCGTCACCACGTGAAATACTACCTTATCCTGAATGATACTTTGTATAAGCATGGTATTGATTCCATTATCCGATGATTCCTTACTCATGAAGAGGTTGAACAAGTTCTGAATGACTGCCACTCTGGAGCATGCGGCGGTCATCTCTCTGTGATGGCTACTGCCCAGAAAATCCTTCGCGCTGGTTATTTCTAGCCTTCAATCTTTAAATATTGTCATGAGGCTGTTAAGAAATTCCCACCCTGCCAACATTTCTATGCAAAAAAGTGCACCCACCCTACTCTGTTACATCCCGTCAATGCCGTTAGCCCTTTCGCCAAATGGGGGATTGATTTTATGCATTGTAAACCTACCTCAGTCGAGGGGCATGGTTACATCATCGTAGTCGTTGATTATTTTACGAAATGGGATGAGGCTATGCCTACGTATGTAGAGGATGGTAAGACTACCAGCCTCTTTATGTTCAATCACGTGATAGCAAGATTCGGAGTCCCACATTCTATAGTTACCGATCACAGGTCACATTTCTGGAATCAGATGATGGAAGAACTAAGTGCTAAGCTGGGTTTTCGTCATGAAAACTCAACACCCTATTATCCGCAAGATAATGGTCAATTCGAGGCCATTAATAAAGTTTTAAAAACCATGTTTTGACGGATGGTTGGAAATCATAAATCCAACTGGCACCACATCCTCTTCTCCACTCTTTGGGCTTATAGGACTTCGGTAAAAACAACTATTGATTTTACACCCTTCCAAATAGTTTACAGACTAGAAGTTGTCTTGCCTATTCAGTGTCAGATTCCATCTTTGAAACTTGTCGTTGAACTTCTCCCAGATACTTCTACCGAGGAAGAGAGATTCCTATACCTGAAAAATCTTGACGAAACTAGACGAGATGTTGCCTTCGCCAATGAGGCACATAAGAAATGCATCAAGGCACAGTATGAAAAGTGTGTCCAACCTCGTATTTTTAATGAAGGTGACCTAGTTCTGACCTACGATCAGAGACATGACAAACTAGGGAAAGGGAAGTTCGAATCAATGTGGTACGGTCCCTTTATCATTTCCAAAGTTTTAGAGAAAGGGGCTAATGAGCTCGTGGACTATGATGGAATCCCCTTCGGGCAACCTCGCAATGGGTTGTACTTGAAGAGGTACTATGCCTAGATCATTCATGTATGGTACCTTGTATATATGTACATTGTTTGAATTTTTCAATGTGTTTTAGTATTTTCAATATGGTTTTGAGTTTAGTGCCCAAACTGTTTATACCATGTTTTGGTTATGCAGAACAGATGGATTTTTATGGCTTCGCTAATGATGCTTGCCGCGATACCTTGAACCTTGCCTCGGTTGCTTGGGTTCTCTATTCCCCATCTCATGATTTGGTTAGTTCAGGAGTAGTTTGTATTGGTCCAACTACCAACAATATCACCGAGTATCAGGCAGTCATAGGTCTACTGACTGAGGCTGCATCCCGGGACATTCGTAATTTGGTAATTTTCATGGACTCATAATTGGTGGTTTGTCATTTGAACCATGTCTATACCATCAAGAACCCGGTGCTTCTCTGTCTATTCCAGAGAGTACGTTTGTTGGAAAGGTCATTTGAAGTAATTACTTATAGGCATATCCCTAGGACAGACAATGCAATTGCTGACTTATTAGCGAATTATATCCTAGACTGGTATATTGCTCATACATAATTTGAAAATCAAACATGGTTCATCATATTGTAAATAAATAGTAGATAACATGTAAACTCATGTAAATACATTTTCCATTTGGAACATATAAACACCAGAAATAAAAGTCTGTATATATATATATATATATATATATATATATATAGTGTTTTACAAAAAATAGGTCATGAGACCTCATCTGAAGCACTCTGGATTTCAAGTAGTACAAAATCATACAAAATCCTGAAGCTATATCAACTTTCAGTAATACATCATGCAGGACTATCTAGTGGTGCTCGTGATAGCACATGACATCCCGTACTACTCTACATAGCAGTCAGCTAAAGCGGCCTGGCACGCTTGCAGTGTGCCTCTGATACCTCATGGGGAGGTCATCGATTGATGCATCAGGTATATCTAGAGTCAACCTCTCCAGCTTATCCTCTAACTCTCCCATTGGTTCATCACCTCATTGAATAAAACAAGCTCCCACTCGTATGTCCAGTGGGGAAGATCCCCCAGGTCATGTTACTCCAACATCTGCATGAAGATATTTAGGTCTTGTTACTACAAATAAAAAAATAAAAAACATTGAAATACAGAAAACAAATTGCCATTTTAGGATTTTGTTTCTTACCAATGTCTCCCCACTGCGCACCAGGTGGAAGTGGTAGATCAGGGTCACCCTTGAAGTCAGTACCCGTGTATGCATAATCCTCAGTCATGAGGATCTATTCGTTTAGCTAGGGGAAAAATGGAGCCCCAAACTTCACTTTTCCCCTGCCTGCTCCTGTGCGTACGATGATTCTGACCCACCTCAGCATACGAGCGTCTCTCACTATCAGCTCTGTAAATACCGCTTGGGGCCTCATGTGAGGGACCCGCTCAAAGAAGAAACATGCTAAGATGGATCCATAGTCGAATTGTTTCAGCTCTCCTTTTCGACACTTGGTCAGCTGGTCCTTGAAGACTGGAAGTAATGCCTCTACCCAGTTAAAGACAATAGGTTCCATGGCCTCTATAGCATATAGTATGTGTTCCCTGGAATCCTGATGAGCTCCTTGGCTCCCAACCACCCTCTGCATAGTGAAAAGAACTATACGAAGAGGACCATCCATCACTGCCTTAATGGGAATTTTCTTCCCAGATATTCTGGTGCCAGGTATGCAGTGACGATTGATTAACTCCTAGGTGGTTATTTCCCCTCCACGGGAACTAGTCAGTGAAATAGGAGCACCTCATCTGGATAATCCTGTCAAGAAGTAGATATCCTCTACCTCGATAGTCAGCACATGGGCTCCCAACTCAAAATATTGTTGCTCCAGGTTCCACATATCAAGGATATGCTCCAACAAGCACTCATGGGACACCATGCTAGGAGTGCAAAAGAATTTTAGGAGGCCAAAATCCCTCAGTACAGCTATACACCCCGCATTTCTCTCGGCAAAGGCATCGTCATCATCGTGTTGTCGTTCTTTCCATATGACCATTTTTTATCGGTTAAAACCTGCCAAAAACAATCAATGGGATAATTAGAAACATAATCAATCACCAAATCATTGAAAAACTCCTATTTTTGCTTTCCCATTCAAGTTTCCCCACTCACGGCTGGCACCTCCTGAACGTCATTTGCACAGAGCGGTGGCACCGCCTGAATGCAGAGGAACATGTGCGGTTCTTATCGGGCACCACCTGTCTTGTAAGGGGTAGGAGCGGTTCCCATTTTTTGGATTTAGGGATTTCCTAAAACTGCCCAAAAACCCCATAAAATAAAAAATGAATGCATTAAAAGGAAAGGCTAAGGTTCAATCATTTACCTAGCTCTGACGATGCTCGAAACGGATGGTGGAATCTCCTGGAATCACTGACTGAAGATCTGGCTCAATTTTCTCCAAAATACTCTCACCAAGTGGTAAATAGTAAAATGATTTGATTTTAACATTCAAATGACATTTATATATATTTTTAGGGTTTTATGTGTTATGTTGATGTTTCAAAAATCATTATTATATAAATGCCCATTTATATAGTTCATTAAAGTCATTTTTTGAGAGATTAATGATCATTTTTTAGTCTTACATGAGTAAAAACGGAAACAGTGAAGTCTATGGGGAGTTTGTTTTTGACTTTTTCGTACTTCCATAAAACGGAAAAATTCCCCGAGCATTTTTTTCGACACTTTGGTCACGCTCTTAGAACTCAGTATCAAAGGTCCAAGTCTTTTTCCGATTCTTTTTAGGCTTGTAAAAACTTCTCATCATGAAAAAGAAACCTAATGGAGTCTCCTTTAAGCTCTTTTTGGACTCCCTAAATATGAAAAGATTGTCGAGTACTTGTCTTCTTCATACTCGTAAAAGTATTTGAAGGGACATCTCTCCGACGGTAGGNGAAACCTAATGGAGTCTCCTTTAAGCTCTTTTTGGACTCCCTAAATATGAAAAGATTGTCGAGTACTTGTCTTCTTCATACTCGTAAAAGTATTTGAAGGGACATTTCTCCGACGGTAGGTTATCTCTTTTTCGGTTCGGATAGACTATTTACAAAAAAGGAACGCTCCAGCCAATCATGATTAGAAGAGTTCTCTCGGGTATTATTTTATACTTTTTTTGGGCCCTAGAGACTAAATCATACGAAAAAGGACCCTTTGGAGTTTTCTTCCGTCTTCATTCAGACTCTCTAAACATGAACGATACTGAGTTTGCTTTCGTTGGACTCGTTAAATTAGACATTGAAAGACCCTTTTTGGGAACGAACCCCTCCTTGCTCAGGTTCGTGAAATATATGAGAATGGACTTGTCTTTGGATGAGCTTCAATGAGTGTTTGTTACCCTCTTTGGACTCGTAAAAATGAAACGAGGCACTAATCAATCATGATGGAGAAATTAAGGGAGGGGAATCATTTTGCAAATCAAATGGCAGTTGTTTGTTGCCTTTGAACATGGCACTTTTCTGCATATCATTCAGTCAATTGGGTATTCAGCTAACTTACAATTCGATCCACTTTAATGAGTCATGTCACTCCTTTGAGCCTTTCAAAAGAATGCATAGTCCACAGTCGTATTGTGTGTTCGTCTGTTTTAGTCATGCTGCCAAGTCTTTTGTCATGCTGCTTGATGTTCAAAGGAAGTAAGAAGTTTACCTCTGCAGTTAAAATAGCCTTTGTGTCAATACCTTTGAGTTAGTCCTATGGTTACATTATCTACAACATTCCAGAACTTTGTTTTGAGTTTTGTGTCATCGATGTGGGATTCATCATGGCCCTCCTTCAACGAGACTATTCCCGCTGACATCAGCTCATTATCCAGAAAATAGTCTTAGAAACAAGTTTAGTACCTTGAGATCTATATGCCTCAATGACATATTCTCTCGCTCTTGACATAGGTTCACATCATTGATATTTGATCAAGAGATTCAACTAGGTGTTCGACATCAAAACATCTATTCGCGCTCAGTATATTGTACTAGGGTACCTTGGGAATCATTGACATCAATGGTGATATCCCTCGCACTTGTTAACGGTTCACATCATTGGCTAGTAATCAAGTGGTTTCTACCATGTTCGACTTCAAGACATTGTAATCACATGGATAGAATCGTACTTTGTGGAAGACGAGACGAAGACCCTGGGTATTTGTTAAGCACTCATAGCTTCCTCCCCAGGTTACGATGGAGTATATTGTATGAAGTACTAGCATGGATCCACATTTGTATGGTCGTGGCTATGCTCAAATTTGTGTCTTTACGACATAGATCTACATTGTATATCTGGTAGCTATGTCCAAGTTTGAGTCCTCTATCACATTGATCTACGTTGTATTCTAGTAGCGATGTTTGTTTATTCCTCTCATGGATCTTCCTTGTATTGGTTTGTAGCCATGATGAGGTTACATTTACTCATGAGTCAAAGTATTGATGTATTGCATATGCCTACTCGATGATACTCTCCGATCAAGCTGGATCTTAACTTGGAGTGATAACTTTCTCTATCAAAGCTCTCGCCTATCGTATCCCTCTAGCCTCATGCTTGTTATACCCAAATCCTATCACCAGCATGTGATAAGATATCTAACACCTTTTTTTTCCCTCAATCCCAAACTTGAAGTGAAAATAGTGCTCCAGATGTTGATCCTACATATAAAAACTCCAGCACCGCTCTCACCCTTAAGCTTATAAGCGATACCTTATACAGCACCGCCTGAGTTATGTGGAAGATAGATGATGCCACCGCCTTTCACCTTTGTTTTTGGCGTGGTTCTCACCTTGCACCGCTCTATCATAAGGGAGTATAAGCAGTGCCCTTGGTAAAAAGTGAAAAAGAGGAGGTTTCATGAAGCTTCTAGAACAAAAGCTTCATGGCTAGCCTTATCCCTACTCACCTGGGTCAGTTAAGCTCGAGATCCATGCCTTGGGGATCTCATGGCCACCTCACCCACCTATTTCTCAACCATTCCTATCCCTTTGAGCCCTACAAATCCAAGATCATACTCCATGGTTGAGGAGAGAAGAAAATATTAAAGTTATGCTGCTGAATTAACATCCTAGCCTAATCCATCAGAGAGAATAGAGGAGCAAATTGGAGCTATCAGGGATGATATGTTAGTCTTGTGAAGGACTGCATCGACACTAAGGAAAAAGGTTGTAAACTCTTTCATTTCATCTATTAATGCAAAGTTGGTTCCTTGCCCATATATTTGTTGTGTTATAATCTCACAGGTGTATTATCAGATTCCTTAGCCACTGATATAGATCTATGGATAGTTTTCTGGTATCTTTGATGTTGATGTGTGGTTGATGTGTTTATGTAGGTCTTCCATCAGAGATCTTATTCTAGGCATATATAGCTTCTAGGGAAAGTCTTTCGACCTAGTTGTGACTCATTTGTTCTGGATCTGAACCATTCAGACCAGAGGAACAGCTTATGTTCGTAGAAGGTGCAATATTCCTTATAACAGTTGTGGCAAATAGATCCATGAAGGGATTTATTGTAGCTATGTTTAACATAAGGAGTGATCTCATCCCAAGTGTGGTGATATTTGGAAATGTGCATTCTCATGATAAACACAATCATCATGTTGATCATCCCTATTTGTTCATTGATTTGGGGGTAAAAGGTAATCGATTTGGTTAGCTTGGTGTTCATAATCGACTATATCATGAATCAGAAATTACTCAGGAATCTAATGTCTCAATCCAAAATAATGGTCTATGGGAGGCCAAAGTGAACCCAAACACGCTCGAAGAAGAGATTAGCAGTGACCTTTATTGTGACGCTCATCTTACAAAGAGTTAAAATTTCCATCTTACATAACTGGTCAACAACCACAAATATATAGTCATCTCCATTATTGGTTGAAGGAAATTTTGACATGTAATAAATGGAGACAAATTATCAAGGTCTATATGGGCTAGGAAATGGAGTGTAAACCCCACTTCTTGATGGTAGGTTTGGCAATGGCACTGGTGGTGCACGATCTGTTGTACTTTCCAACATGTTGTTGAAACTTTGGCCAGTATAATTACTTTTGCAATATTGTAATTGTCTTCTCTACATCAAAGGGGCCTTCCACTCAACTGTAATGCACATCCCAAATCAACTTCTCATGTTCTTTGTCAGGATTTCAAATGTGGTCAAGATGGCATAAAATTTCATCCTGAAGATGAAACTTTGAGACCAATATTCTTGCACACAATGTCTGATAAGTAATTCAAGGTCATTATTGTACAATTGGGGCCAATTGGAGGTTTCTTGTCCATAAGAGTTGAGAACAGTTGTCAATGCAACAATCAGAGGTCGACTTAGACAATTTGCAACTTGATTTGTGTTTCCCTTCTTGTACTTGATGTTCAAGTGGAACTCAATCATAGGTATCTAGAGCACTTCTAATGGAAGTCATTTTGTAACTTTTCATAGCTCTACATGAATTACAGGAGCTTGTGATCAATGTGGATTATCATCTCCTTCCCTACAATGTAATGTTTTGTCTATTGGCAATAGGACTACATAATGGAATACATCTCATTGTCATAGGTGGGATACCAATGAATGTAATCAAAGCATGTCTCACTATGATAAGACACTCAATGTCCATGCTAATTGAGGACTGCACCAATAGCATAATCAAAACCATCTATCTTAATTTTGAAAGGATGTTGCATGTCTGGAAAAGACAGAGGGATGGAGCCAATAAGAGGTTTTTTCTTAGATTCTTGAATGATTTCTATTAGGACACACCCCATATGAACTTGGAATTGGCTCCACCCTTGGTCACTTGGCTCAAGGGCCAATCAAAATGAGAGAACCCCAACACAAACCATTGGTAAACATTGGTGAGGCCCAAGAATATAGGGAGCTCCATTTGAGTCCACAAAGTTGGACAATCATGAATGAATTGGATCTTGGTTGGTCCCACTTACACCCCATACTCATCAAAATTATATCCTTGATACTAAATTCTCTCCATGCCAAATTAAAAATTTCCCCCATTGGCGATAACTTATGTTGTCGCAGGGTGCTAAGGACATGTTGAATGTGCTCCAAATGTTCCACCCAAGTTTTGTTGAAGATGAGGATTCCATCCAGATACACAACATTAAGGAGTTTGTGAATGACTGCGAGATATGATCCATAATACTCATCATTATTTTTAGATCATTAGTCAATCCAAAAGGCATGTCAAACCACTCAAAAAGGCCTTCTTTAGAATTGAAGGTTGTCTTCCATACATTAGTTTGCTTGATCAAAATTTGGTGCTATCCTAAATTCATATCAACCTTGTTGAAGAAATTGGCATTCTTAATATGATCAATAAGATAGTCAATCCAAGGTATTGGTATTAATTCTTGACAATGATTCTTGATGATAATCAATACAAAGTCACCATTTCCATCATTCTCTTTCACCAACACAATTGGGCTCCCATAAGGTGAGGAGCTTGATCGAATGTGGCCCTTTTGGATGAGATCTTGAATCTGACATTTTTTCCTCACTCTCCAAAAGAAAGCATCTGTATATTGGTCTGTTATTTAAGGTAGCACGATGTTTCAAATTAATTGAGTGTTTGACCTTGCAATGTAGAGGCACCCCTTCAAGTGGGGTAAAGTTATATTTGTATTCTTCTATAATCTTGTCCACTTACTTTTTTTGTTTAGAGAGACATTGCATTAAGGTTGTGGAGATCACATTCACCTTCCATCCACCTTCTGAACAAACCATGAAGAGGAAAAAATTCCTAGTCTGAAAAATTACCTCCCAAAGTAACAATGACACTACGGGGCTTGGACTCATAAACAACATGGCGTTTCCACATAGACGGTTGTCCTAGAAGAACATCACAAAATTCAAGTTGGGGAACATCACATGGTATGTCATCTTTGAAGGGCTAGATGCTATAGGATATGCAACATTGCTTATGGGCATGGATGTCTCACCCTTGGCTCAACCAATCAATCGTGTATGGTTGGGGGTGAGGTGTTGTTAGGAAATAAGGTTCTTCTCGCTACAATTGTCAACAAGTAGTTGTAGTTGAGTCCCCTTCACCCACATTTATGAATTGAATAACTACTCCTCTTCCTCTAGCTCATCTGGCTCTTTTGGTTGGATCCTTGTGGTTGCAATGGTGGCACTAGTTTCTATGTCAATTACCTACTTTCCTTTATCTTGTTTTGAATTAGAGTCCAATCCAGAGTTAGGATTTGAGTATTTCATCTCAGCGAACAAATATTATTTCAAGTAACATTTGTTAATGTTGTGCAAAGGGATTTTGTAGAACTCACACCACTTTCTAGTGTATGTATTCAACTTCCCATTACCCTTCTTCACATGTGCTTTGGAATGGTTTTCATGAGTTTGGTTATCCTATCTCTTTCCTTTGTTATGTGATTTAGAGCCACCTTTACTAGTATTTTGTTATGGTTTATTTTCAAACCCAAACTCCCACTTATTATTCTGTTTTAATTTTTCAACAATTTTAATAACATATCACTAAATGGATCCTAGTGAGGATATGTCTAGGAAATCCATCTCTATTTGGATGTACCTGTGTAGGACACTACTGCATTTTAGTACTAAGTGTCATTCATAGTCTCTAACACCCAACCTTGTGTTAAATGTATAGCATCAAGAGTCATTCTCCGGACTTGTGAGTCATATCAACTCAGGACTTGTGAGTCATATCAAGTCCTATATATATATCCTCATGTGTTGAGGTGGAATTCTAGTACTTAAGTCTTGTGAGTAATATCAAGATCATATACTTGTGTGTAACATCAAGTCGAACTTGTGAGTAATATCAAGTCAAGTATTCTCATAGACGGTACCCTATGAGATGGACCTCCGGTTATGGAGATGGGCTTGTGATCAGTAATATCAAGTTATGATCCTAATGTAGTCATCCAAAGAATGGGTAACCATTGAGGTGGACCTCCAATTGTTGAGATCTAATGCTTTACCTCTTAAAGTGGTGATACTGTGTGATGTATTACTAACCATGGTCATTCGAGTTGGATAAATCTATTAAGTCTCCTCTAGAGACTGATCACCTCTAAAGTGAATTACTTTAGCATATGACTATATGGTATGAGGAAATATATATGATCATCAATATGTGTGACAATTCTTCTAAGTATAATATGATAAGATGGATAAATAACAAATACACATGTGGACCATGCAGTAAATAATAAAGAGATAAGCATAGAGAGAGAGAGAGAGAAAGAATTTGAATGCCTCCAGTGAATTCAAGTTGTAAATATTTGGTTAAATATGAATGCCTCAATCAATGCCTCAATTAAAGCTTGTGCTTCAGTTAAATAAATAATCTCTTTGNGAGAGAAAGAATTTGAATGCCTCCAGTGAATTCAAGTTGTAAATATTTGGTTAAATATGAATGCCTCAATCAATGCCTCAATTAAAGCTTGTGCTTCAGTTAAATAAAGAATCTCTTTGTGATCCATGCATAGTTAAAAATAGTAAATAAGGTGATTTTCATGGATGGCACTAAGAGTGAAGCAATGATGGCACTTAGAGTGAAGCATTGATGGAACTAAAAGTGAAGCACTTATGTGACTAAGAGTGAAGCATTGATGACACTAAGGGTGAAGCATTGATGACACTTAAGTTAGCATGTTAACTAAGTGATCAAATTTCAGTTAAAGATTGAGTTCAGTTCAAAGTCAGACAAACATCAGTTAAAGCTATTCTTGGAAGGAAGGGCACATATCTTATGCATGGAGAAGAATCCTATGAACTAACTTGGCACCATTGATGGAAAATTCAAATTTCTAATGCATGTATGGCTAAATATCATGCATCCATTTGCTAGGGTTTGCATGGCTAAGTTTTGACTTCTTATTAAAGTTTTGGCCACTTTGCAAGTTCATTGTAGTTGATGTAGATGATCTCTCTTCTCTATTGCTCTGTGTTCTCTCTTATCAAGAAATATGATAATGTGTTGTAAACCATTCACTGCAAGTCTATCTATTATACTCAAATAATTGTTGGGTTTTTCATCCTATGTATTTGGATGGTTATCCCAGGGTACATCTTGTCTCATATGGTTGAATGATTTATGTGTTTGATTTGTTTATGAGATTCATATGTGCAATGATTGATTGATAAAAGTTTTAAAGTTCAAGTATCTCCATATTTACTCAAAACATCGACACTTTGAGAATAGGGTATGGAATATATTGGTACTCTTGATACATATGGTCTCTCTCCTAGCACAAAGTTATCCCATCTCATGTATTAGTCATCATAGTTTCAAACAGGGCAGAACTCCTCCTTGAGTGCACTGAAAAATGCCACCCAAGTTGATTTTGTCCCAAATGTCATAAACTCATCTCTGTCATGCCTCTCTTAGTAACCTTCCCATCAATATTTTACATGGGGAAGGGACATAAGGAGTGCGAAGGTGATATTTTTCGTTGTTGAATTTTTTTGAATAGAGGAAAACCCTCTAAGAGATTTAACCATTTATACAAATCATCTGCATCTATCTGACCTTCAAATAAAGGAATGTCAAAGTTAACTTGTACATTGAAGGGTGTCACACCTCCAAAATAGTTGTTGGTAGAAGGTGTCTCTATTGTTGTTGGTAGTTGACAAAGACTCTAGGTTAAATTATCCATCATCTCGTTCCTCAATCGTGTGAGGGATTCCTTGAGAAACAACTTAATAAGATCTCTTACTTTGACATTTCTCTTTTCTTCTCCCACCATGTAAGGCTCCTTGTGCCAATGACAGTGGTTGTCCCCATGCTAAATTAGTTCAAGACCCAACTCTTGATACGCGTATATCATTGGGGACATGCACCAAGAACCAATAAGGGCACACGATAGTACAATAAAACCCAAATTTTATTAATGAACTTAATGCAAAAACATTGTAAAGTGCAAGAAATACAAACTAGTTCAGATCGTGGTAGCTTATCTCTAAACATAGATGTGTTGACTATGCTAAATCATAAGAGTTGATTACAAAGAGACTGAAAAGGGCCTTTTATCATAATCATAGAGGAAAAATCCCTAAACATCCAAAAATGTAACCCTTGGAGATGAAGCACTAAAAGGATTTGCAAGCCCCAAGGATTTGAGGCACTCTTTCAGTAGAATGCAACCATACCTTATCTCCCACTTGGAACTTGTGTGGAACTCTATGTTGATCGTGTTGTTTCTTATACTTATCATTGGTTTCTACAAAATATCATGAACTTATTATTGGATGTGACAAATCCGTTCAACAAATTTGACTGCTTGATCAAATTCCAAGCAACCTTGAAAGGGGTTGTGGCCAATAGAACCATGAAGGGATCTATTGTAGCTATGTTGAGCATAAGGAAATATCTCATACCAAGAACACATATGTTTGGAATTGTACATTCTCAAGATATGCACAATCATCTTATTGACAACCTCTATCTGTCCATGGGTTTGGGGGTGGAAGGTATTCAATTTGGTCAACTTGGTGTGTATAATCATCCATACGCTAGACTATAAAGACATCAAAATATACTATCTTGATCTTAAATAATTCTTTGTGGGATGCCAAAGTGAGCCTAAACATACTTGAAGAAGATCTTATAAATGACCTTTGTTGTGATGCTCTTATTACAGGTACCTAAAATTGTCATCTAAGAGAACCAGTCAAAAACCACAAATGCATAGTCATTTACATGCTTGATTGAAGTAAATATAAGCATGTAATCCCACTTTCATGCATCCCATTTTCATCCATGATGTATCCTAGCTACTGAATTCTCTCAATGTTGAAGGAACATTTCCCCAAACCTGGTTATAACCTGTGTTGTGACAGGGTGCTCAAAAGTTGCTAAATATGCTCCAAATGTTCCACATAAGTTCTGTTGAAGATGAGGATGTCATCTAGATGCACAACCATGAAGGAGTTTTGAATGGATGGAAGATATCATACATGATCCTCATAAATGTTTTTGGAGCATTAGTTAAGCCAAAAGGCATGACCAACCACTCAAAAATTCCTTCTTTAGACTTGAAGGATGTCTTCCATACATTGATTTGCTTGATCAGGACCTCAGTGGTATCTTGAATTCATATCAATATTATTAAAGAACTTGGAATCCTTAAGTTGATTAAGAAGATCATTAATCTGATGGATTATATACCAATTCTTGATGGTGATATTGCTCAAAGATTTGTAATCAATGCAAAGTCGCCATGTCCCATCCTTCTTCTGCACCAACACAATTGTGAAGAGCTTAAAATTTTATCTCCCCGTTCTCTAAACAATATCAACTGTATAATGGTCCATTAGGTAAGGGAGCACCAAGTATGAAATCAATTAGTGTTTGACATGGTAGTGCAAAGGCGCCCCTTTAGGTGAGGCAAATATATCTCTGCATTCTTCTACAATCCATCAACATTAAGACATCAAGCAGAGGTTTTGGTTGTCGCATTGACCTTCCATCCACATTTTGTTTGAACCATGAAGAGGACAAATTTCCCAATCTGAGAGATTACCTTCAGACGCTACTTTTTCGAGATTAAGGAAACTACAATATTCGGAACTAACTTTGTTACCCTATAGATTTGGCCTTCCAAAGAATCAATGACACTATAAGGCTCATACTCATAAACAACAAGGCAATTCAACATATAGGGTTTTCCTAAAAGAACATCAGAAAATGTGAATGGGGCAACATCACATAGTGCCTCATCGTTGAAGGGCTTGATGTAATAGGATAGGTGGCACATCTAACTGATGTGGATGTCTCACCCTTCGCTCAACTACCTAATGGTGTAAAGTTGAGAGTGAGATGTTGTTGGCAACTTCAATCTCTTGAAAACCTCAACAAAATTTGTTTTTTTGGATACCACATATGTGAGTGGAAGATTTTCTCCCCTTCCTATGGATCCTCTAGCTCTTCTGGTTGGATCTTTGTGGTTATAATGATGGAACTAGGTGCCATGTCAATGATCGAATTTCCTTTATCTTTTTCCAAATTAGAGTTTGATCAAGAGTCAAGATTTATTAAATTCATCTTAGCCTATGGTGATTATTATGAACCACATTCGTCGATGTTGTGCACAGCGAGTTTATGGAACTCATTCCAGTGTAATTATTTCACTTCCCATTACCCTTATTTACATGTGGTTTGGACTATTTGTAAGTTTTCCTATCATTTATTTTTCCTTTTCTCTACAAGTTAGGGCCACCTTTACCAGGCTTTTTCTACGGTTGATTTGCAAACCTAAAATCCTACTTTATCTTCTACTTGAATTTGTTTTCTCAATTTTGAAAGCATATCAATAAGAATTTCCTAGTGAGGATATGTCCAAGAAATACATCTATGTTTGGATGTTCTTGTGTAGTCCATTATGGTATATAGGACCAAGTGTCATTCAGAGTCTTTGACACCAAACTTTGAGTGCAATGTATGGAATATATTGGAAAACTCTGACACCGTCTGCTATCTCTCTTGACACAAAGTTTTCAATCTCATGTACTAGTCATCATAGTTTCTAAAGGGGTAGAATTCTTCCTCGGGGGCAATGAAAAGATACACCCAAGTGGAATTTTTCCCATATGTTGTATACTCGTCTCTGGCATACCTCTCCTAATAATTGTCCCACCAATATTTTACATGGGGGAGTTACATAAGGAGTGTGAAGGTGATCTTTTTGTTGTTAGAAAAATTTTAAACAGAGTAATGAACCTCTAAAATATTTAACCATTTCTCCAAAGTATTTGCATCTATCTGAAAATCAAATAAATGAATTTCAAATTTAACTTGTACCTTAAAGGGTATCACGCCTCTGAAATGGTTACTGGTAGAATTTGTCTCCGTCGTCATTGGTAGTCAAAAAAGGAAATGTCCATCATCTTGCTCCTCTATTGCATGAGTTCTTCCTTGAGGAACAACGTAATAATATCTCATGCTCTGTCATATCTCTTTTATCATCCTGCCATGTGAGAAATATTGGGCCAATGTGAGTGGTTGTCTCTAAGCTCAATA
Organism: Pseudotsuga menziesii; assembly: GCA_001517045.1. Classification (NCBI taxonomy): domain Eukaryota; kingdom Viridiplantae; phylum Streptophyta; class Pinopsida; order Pinales; family Pinaceae; genus Pseudotsuga; species Pseudotsuga menziesii. The sequence goes on along the minus strand of LPNX010930482.1, from coordinate 328,514 downwards.
GTTCGAGACCCAACTTCCGATACCCAGATCTCGTTGGGGACATGCACTGAAAAACAACAATAGCATATTGCTTTGATACCACTATTCTAGATTATTTAGAGAACAAAATGAAATTAGTATAATAAAAATGGAAACACACATACATATATTTTGCAGAGCACATGATAATAAAGTAAACCCCAATTTTAATTAATGAATGGAATGGAAAAACATAAGTAATACAAACTAGAACAAATGGTGGTAGCTTGTCTCTGAATAGAAATGTGTTGACTATGTTCATTCACAAGATTTGATTGCAAAGAGACTGAAAAAGGATTTTTTATCATAAGCATAGAGGTAAAAACCCTAAACATCCAAAAATCTAACCCTAAAATATGGAGCGCCAAAAGGAATTGTGGGCCTCAAGGTGGCTAGCTAACTTTCTGGGGGCATAAATTTCACACAATATCTTCGTTTAGGGTGCACGATGGCTCATTGAAAAGTACTAACTTACAAGGTTCAATGGTGTGCTAGGGGATTTTGTGGAACTCACACCACTTTAAAATGCCCTTCTTCGACTTCCCACTGCCCTTATTTACCTATGGTTTGGACTATTTTTCATGAGTTTGTTTATCATTGCTTTTTCTTGTGTTCCAATGTGAGGCTACTTGGGCCAACGTGAGTGGTTGTCTCCAAGGTCAATTAGTTCGATACCCAAATCCCAATGCTTGGATCTCATTGGGGACATGCACTCAGAAACAACAAGAGCATATTTCTCTGATACCACTAATCTAGGTTATTAAGTGAATGAAATGAAATCAATATAATTAAAATGGAAACGCACACAAATATTTTGTAGAGCGCATGATAGTATAACACAAATATTTTGCAGAGCGCATGATAGTATAGTAAAACCCAATTTCTATTAATGAATGGAATGGAAAAACACAAGTAATACAAACTAGATTGTATTGTGGTAGCTTATCTTGGAAGAGAGACATGTCATCTACATTCATTCACAAGAACTGATTGCAAAGATACTAAAAAGGGTCTTTTATCATAAGCATAGAGGCAAAAACCCTTAACATCCAAAAAAATAACCCTAGAAGATGAAGCGCCAAAAGGAATTGTTGGCCACTACGTGGCTAGATAACTTCCTAGGGGCATAAATTTTACAAACAATCTCAGTTTAGGGAGCATGATGACTCATTGAAAAGTAATAGCTAAGAAGTACAACTCTTATAGGGTGAGGTAATGCCATAGCAACCACTAGCCCCATGAATGGCCAAAAAACACTGATTAGGGCCTCAAAACACCCCCAGAAGTTTGGGGCTCGAAAAACCATAGAAATTTTCCAAGAAGATGCAGACCACTTGTAACCCAATGGAACAGGTGGGTGGCCACCAATATCCACCTGGATCGATAATGTTCATATTCATATTCAAAATTATTAAAAAAATATATTGTCATGATATTTTCATTTTCGAGGAAAACCTCATAGGATCCCTCCTTCTCTAGAATATACACAATAATGGCGGTTCACTAGCCAACTACAATAATGATTGGTAACCATGAGGGACTTGACCTTATTTGAAATGTGGCCTAAGATCTATATGTCAACAACATGCCTTGTGTGGAGGTTTCAATAAATAGAGCTAACCCTTGGAGCTATCTTGTCATGATATATGCTAGTTGCTTAAAAATATATTATATTTTATTCATAATCATGTCATCACTTACACTGCATGTGTTTGAAATCCTTTGAATTGTAAAATGGATACAATTGTACCCTTCCATGTATGTATTTAGATATAAATTATTTTTGAGTCAATACAAGGGAACCTTCCTCAGTTGTGCATGGAGGAGAAGGAGGTTTCGAGGTTGGATGAAGCCATTGAGATGCCATAGTTCATGGCTGAGCATACTGGTTTGACATAGTTGTATTACCTTTCTATTGGCTTGATAAACCCAACTAAGTGTTGGCTTATCTTGAGGTTTGGTAGGAAGTGCTATGAGTGAGCCTAAGAGATCCCTCAGTGGGTAGCATAGCCCAGCACGGGGGCGGTCTCTGAGCGCTGAAAGAATAAAGGCCGAGTAGATACCTATGGTTTGGTGGAATGTTGCACCCACATAGCTAGTTTCTTGGATGGTTTACAGTTCAAAAGATAAGTATTCCTATGTATGAAAGGCATAATTGGTTATGTGGTGAATGAATTCCCATTCATGGTTCATTAAAACGAAATGATAGCTTGAATTATGCATTAAGTTAATTGTCGATTGCTTAAAATGGATCATATATGTGTATGTGTTATTGCTTAATTCCTAGAATGAATGGGTCAGTCCATGTATGCATTGCACATGTAGTTTCACTGTATTTCCATTGTGAATGTTTATTGCACTTATATAAGTCTTGGTGACATTTAAGGGTTTGAATTTGTGTTATTGTGATTGATTGTCCCTGGGAATTGAACTGGAATATGATGAATGGATGATTGTGGTTATTTAGGTTTATTTTTACATGAATTGCATAGATGAAGTATTTATAACCTCACTAGGCATGTTTATCTGTGACTGTCTTTATCTTTTATGAAGCCATAACATGAAAATTGGAATCTTACAATCGTGATTTAATCGTGTTCTTGACAGGGTTTAATGATGAATGTCAATAGGAATGTTAATGTTGGAATGTCCTTTATCACGTGTGGAATAAGCCAAAGAATCAGACTTCAAATTGAAAAAAAAATTGTAGCGTTTTCATGGACGAAACCGCAGTGTAGAAGCCATGGAAAAAGTTGGGAAAATTTTGGCTATGTGTTGACCTGTGAAGATTGTAGAAGTATCGATCATTGAGCATCATGGAGGAATCAATCAGAGGCATTGATCACAATGCTAACATGATAAATTTAGACTCTCGATGTCAAGGAGGCAGTGTGCCAATATCGAAATGCAGAAGTCGGGAGATAAAATGTAAAAAATTTGGTTTTCCATGCTAAATTCTGACTCTCGACGTCAAAATGTGGAAAGTCGGGAGTGAAATTAATAAAATTTGTTGCAGCATGCTGACTTCCAAATCTCGACGTCGGGGAGGTGGTTTGTAAACATCACGAAGGCAAGGTGACGGCGTAGAAATGAAGAATTCGGGAGGTAAATTGTCCAACGTTTTTATGTCGTTCTGACATCCAAATCATGACGTCGAGTAAGTGAGGTACCGACGTCGGAATGCGGAATTCAAGAATCAGGGGTTAAATTGTTGAGAAATGTGTTATGGTGTTGACTTTCAACTCCCGACTGTATGAAATGCAGAATGTGGAAGTCAAAATGGAAATGTAGCAAGCTAAGTTTTTAGTGCCGACTTCCGACTCCCAAATGTATGGACACCAAAATGATCGAAGTCAGAAGCAAAGGGTCGGGAGCATCCCAAAAAGGTCGCAGAAGTTAATTAAGTCGTTGGGATTGATAATCGACCATCGGATCTTAATGCTAGGATAAATTAAGCAGTTAATATCAATTATAAATATTATTAAGGGGTTGATTAACCATGATTAAGGTGTTAAATATCCATGTGCTTATGATTAATGGGTATTAGGCCATCGAAGGCTCAATTTAACAATCAAAATGGTTTATAAACTTAATTAATGGATTAATTAAGGAATCTTAAGGTATGGATTAATTCGACTTACAAATTATGGAATTGAAATGGATCATTTGGGTGAATTTTGGAAGCCCAATACCATGGAAGGTTCTTCTGATGCTAGTTTGGATGAATGAAGGCATCATAAAATGGTATCATAATAAAGAAAAATTAAATTTAGTCATTCCAAGAAGTATCTCGTCGTATCAGGAGACACCAAAGGTGGTTGGGGACATTACACTTAAAGCCACACACTTGCACAAGAGCACCTGTAATTTTAATCTAATGTCAAAATTCCAACGAAAATGGCCATTTCTTGATACAAGTCCCATTTATAGTTTTATGGCGGGTTCCAACTCGCTTCTAAAAGCCATTAAGAGTCACATGGCTCATTTCTATTGTGGGAATAAAAACCAGTGTAATCCACAAAACTAAGTGTCTTTGGATCCTACAGTTGTGTTTGGGAAAGGCCTACGTGCACATGCTATCCACAAGATCCAAAAACTGAGATTTCAAAAATTCACCTTTAGGTGCAAAATTTTGCATTGTCTCCTATCAATTGAAACCCTAGTTTTAGTAATAATCAAACAAAACATGTTCATGACACACTCTTACAAGAGATGGGTAATCCTAGTTGTAATCTAGTATCATGAGTCCATTAGAATTCATATCTCATTGATATGATTCTTGGTTATAGTTTTAAGGCAAGTTGTAACTCATCGAAGCCATTAGGGACATGTGGCTAATTTGTGGTGGGGACTATATAAACTAGTCCAAGTAACAAAATTCAGTGTCATCATATCCTACAAGTGTATTTGGGAAAGATCGATGTGCACATGCTATCTAAAAGCTCAAAAAATTGAGATTTCAAAAGTTCACCTCTAGGTGCAAAAATTACAATGTTTCCTATTGAGAAAAATCCTAGTTTTAGTAATCATTAAATAAAACACACTCCGATCCACACACTCACGAGAAAGGGGATCCACTAGTTGTAATCCATTATCACTATTCTAATGGAATCAATGGTTCACCTATATGAGTCTTGGTTATATTTTATGGTGAATTGTAACTCTCTCTTGGAAGTCATTAAGAGACACGTGGATAATTTTCACTGAGGGCATATAAACTAGTCCAATCAAAAAAATTGAGTGCAAAAATTGCAATGTCTCCTATTAAACAAAGGTAGAATCAAGAAATATATACTTTACCACCCACCCCTTCACATAAATTGACACTTGATTATTGGGGAGAAGTGGCGTATTCAACAAGACATAGTGTATTCAACAACCCACAAATATCTGAGTGTATACATCCCACATAGGTTCCACAATGAAATTAAATGGAAAACCTTCTAAGAGAGCCACAACAAAATAATAGAACCCAGTAAAATGTAAAAATGTTTTTTTTGTATGAACCTGTAAATTTCAACACTTCCCATATTACCACTCATGTGTTACCAAGTGGAGAAGATAGAAAACCAAAGGCCAACCACCCTTCAAATGAATCGGGGTCAATTTTCAAGTGGACCTGACAAAAACATGGATTACCACCCTACTTTTCACACAAAATGGCACTTGACTTGGGGAGAAATTCCCTCTTCAACAAGTCGTAATGTGTTCGACAACACATTAGCTTCTATGCACAGACCTATCATGTGAGTTACACAACTCATCGAAANCTTGACTTGGGGAGAAATTCCCTCTTCAACAAGTCGTAATGTGTTCGACAACACATTAGCTTCTATGCACAGACCTATCATGTGAGTTACACAACTCATCAAAATATCAAGCCATCTTTGAGAGCCATCACAAACCTATGGTTTTAGTATTTATCTTCAAATCATAAAATTAAGGAGAATAACACTTAAATTAGTGGCATTTCATACTACTTATACTATCTAATTTGTATATATATTTTAAGGTGATTGCCATTTACTTCCATTTTTTTACACTTTAGTTTATGGTCATATTGATGAATGTGCACATATTAATTGTCATTTTATTATACTTTTTTGCACTTCCATATGATGTAATATTAATAATATAACACAAATACGCATTATGGCATGAAACTAAAACAAAATTTTAATAATAGAATGTTTCTTTTTTCTCTGAAACATTGTAGATGATTATCGCATTGACGATGATCCATACTATGATGATACTCAATTAGATATAGGAGGTGATGATGATCATGATGGATCAGATGAATTTGGTGATGGTGGTGGCGACAGGGATGATCACAATGACGAGGATGATGATGATGATGATTATTATGTTGCCAATAGCCAGCGATGCTACTCATGAGCATGTTAATGATAATTACTATCTCCATACTCCTATAGTTGTATTAAAAGCTACAAGGAAAGCACCTTATAGCAGATGTTTTGAGTGTTATAATATTGGAAAAAAATTCCAAAAAACCTCCGCTATAACATCCATTTTTTGTACAGGGGTGGCAGGCGCGGGTGGGATCTTGGTGGATCCCGGAGGACAAATGGAACAAAGATTTGCCTGGGGACTTGGCTCTAGAACCAACAATGAAGCTGAGTGGATGGCTCTTCTCCAGGGTCTTCAACTCATTCGAGACAAAAAGCTCCGGAAGGTTCTGATATTTGGAGACTCCAGGCATGTCATCTATAAGCTGATCAACGGGTATCCCATAGGAGCTATTAAATGTCGCCACTTGTATAAAAAAGCTAAGCTTCTCATGTCCCAATCCTTCTAGGTTTTTCACATTCTCTGACATAATAATAAAGAAGCAGATATCATGGCTAACGTAGGTGCCAGTCTTCCCCAAGGCCACTACAGCCAGGATGGTGATCCTCCCTACCTCAAATTCATTCCATGACGAGATGCTCTAAAATTCTTTCCCGCACTCTCCTCAAGCAAAGTTCTAATGTGAAGTTTTTATCCCTTTGCAAAAATTTTGGATGCCTTATAGGCTTTCATCCTTCTCCCCCCATTTCTCTCTTCTCCCTCATCCTTCTAAGCTCCTTTCTCTTCACCCCCCCCCTTTCTTCTCCTTATCCTCCCCTCCAACCACCTCTCCTCTCTCATCCGCCCCCCTCCAGCTGGCCCTCACCTCCCTCTTCCTTTTGGCGGCTCCTTGCATTCAATTTTGAGTCCCGTATGCCCTCCTCCGAAGGCCGCGTGGATTTTTCTTCCCTCATCAGCTGCAGCTAAATTAAAGTCCCTCAGGCCTTCAATTTATTGCCTCTCCCTCTCGCATGATCGATGCCTCTTCATCCCTTTCTCTATGACGCTTCCCTGCATTGACTCTCTCCATTGTTATGTTCCGAATTTTGGTTATGGTTCTCCAGGCTCTGTGAATTTCTTGCTGAATGTGGTAGCTGGAGTTGGGGGTGGGAGACTGCTGGGAATCCCGTGGCATGAGCTCCCCCTCATTCGTGCCTTTGTAAAGGAGCGCCTTGATCTGTCTGCTTTCTCCTCCTGTCACTGTAGTTATCCCTCAGCGTCCTGGGGTTCTGATAGTCACGTTGGTACATCTCCTGCTCGTGAAGACAGACTGGTTCGGGTTTTGGGCTACTTATGCTCTGGTTGGAAGAAAGGCGCTCTGGGAACGTTGTCTTGCACAGACATACTTGGTGTTTCTGTTCTGCATCAAGAAATTGCAGTGCTCAGGAGTGTTACAAGAGATTTGTGGGGTGAGAACCAGGACTGTATTGTTTACCCTCTGCATACTCAGTTTTCCCGCATAGCAATTACGGCCGATTCTGGAGGTATGGCTCACACTGGTGATAATGCTGGGCTGCTGGACATTAAGAAGAACCTTCGCAGGCTGTATGAGATGACAGCAATAGGGGTAATGGACAATAAATAAATGGCCAAGGAAATCAAAAGCATGAGTGAAACTGTGACCTACACATCGCTTCAGGTTAGTAACCATGATGCCCGAATAGATGATAACGAGAGCAACCTGTGCGAGCTGCTGGGCAAGGTAGACAGAATCCAGGAGGACCTTGAGAAGCTCATCAACATGAACTAGGGAAGTAGGGTTAACGGAACAAATGAAGCAGCTGATCATCCCATGGAAGAAGAATCGGTTATGCAGCCCAGGGCCCCTAGAGGCAACCCTTAACTTATGTCTCTTGGTTAATCTGTTTAATTTTGTATGGGTAATGTTTCTTTGCATATTTATATGTAGCCAGTTTGTGAGGGTATACACTACCCGCAATAACTGCAATTTTGGAACAATCATATGCACTGTCTTATGGAAAACTTTCAGGACATGCCAGTTGTGCAGCAATTTCGATCTGCCGGCATTATATTTCTTGCTCTTTTTGTAATGAATGGCTGTGCACAGCCTATTAATATACTTCTCCTTTTCTGTTTTTGTTATAAAAAAAAAACATCCATTTTTTGTAGCAGAGGTTTCTAGGAAGGTTATAACGGATATTAACTATAACTAGAGAAAAATAGGGAGTCATAGGTTTTAGCAGATGTTTATTCGATGCTTTATATTTCTATAACACGCACTATTGTTATTCATCATATTCAAGGGATAATGTTCTTGATTTATTAGAAATGTTTTGTTCATTGACTTTATTTCATTCCATGTTTTCATGTTCCATCTACAAGCATGAAAATAAAATGTGATGAGTATATATACATTTATAGATAATATAATATACATAACTACGTAAATGGGAAAATGTACCAATTCAATGAGTGAATCATAAACTTCATACATGTTTTTGAAAGCATTCCTCATGTCAGTCCTCAATAAATAATTTGTTGGCTACTCTTAATACTTTATTTCGTGTTAGTTTCATACGCCATGACAAAGAATAGATATAATTAAAGTTTTAATAATGTTCCAATATTATAAACTAAGGGACGTTATAAAACAATCTAGGCACTTACAAATTGTTCAATTAACCCTTGATACCCCAAAACATAATGAGAGCCTTTACTTAATCCATTGTCAATCAAATGATTAGATAGCTCTTCATCGTATGTTAGCACCTATTAAAAAACATACCTATACAATTTTAAATTAATTATGATATTAAAATCACATAAAATATGAAATCTGAAGCAAACCACGAGTATTCACAAACTTTGTGATCAATCATTTTTTGCCTTGCCATCCCATATGATGCATGGAATGGGTGCCATTTTCTTTTCGTTTATGCTACAACAAAATAATCAAAATTTAGTATTTCATATGATAATTGAATTGTATGCACATTAAAAATAAAACAATGATTGCATATGTTTGATGCACGTTATTGTTGGGATGGATCCCCCTACAATGTGGTTATGCTCATTTCTTTAACCATCTCATGGTACACTTTCTTTGACATCCCTACTAGCATATTTCAGATATCATGCCGCTCTTCCTCTATAATTTTAGCAATCTTCCTAAGAAAAAAAAAGCACAATAATAAAAAGGATAAATATTTATATGAAAATAAGCACAGAAAATATTTTAAAAGTATGTTTCAGACTAGTATGTACATATTAAGGGAAAACATTTTTATCAGTAATACCTAAATTTCAAAGAATTATTTTTTTTTGGTTTTTTTTTGCTATTTCAAGTCTCACCAGTCTCAGTTCCCACTGCTCCACAAAATTTTCATGGAGTTTAATTATAACAAAATTCCTAGAGTCATTGGATTGATTTTTGTACTGTAAATGAAATTTGCATCTATACATTCTTTCCACTATATCCCTTGAAGTATTATAAAGCATTTTCCACCTCTCATTAACTTTTAGCACCACTCTAGTTGAACTGATGTCCAAATCATCATCATTTACATTCTTCTTAATTTTTATCTTTTTACGGCATCATATTTCCTCGCTATTCATCCATGCATAATATTCAACAAATTTGAAGACTAAAATTTGAAGCATGATAACAGTTATTCTGGAGGAGTGTTGTCTATAAGAAGTTAAAAAAAAACACCTCATGTTAATCACAGTTGATCCACAATTCCCTAGATCAAAATAATTTCTTCAATTTTTGTTGGTCTTCTTTAGTCATATTATGAATAATCTTATAGAGTTTCCTTAAAAATTTTCTCTGTAGGACATGCAAAATCCAATTCACATCATTAAAACATATATATAATTCCAATATATTGCTTTCATATTAAAATTACAAAAAACTTACCATGTTATTTGTGTCGGATTAGTTTCCCTCACTCTCTTCAAAGTGATTTTTATTTTGTTGGAACTTTGGTGTTGTCATTGATGTCAAACAAGAAACATGTCGATGTCATGCAAGAAGCATTAAGACTTGAATATTGTTGACCTTTGATGATGCAATTAATGATGTTAAATATGAATACTTGATGCCAGTTTGACGAAATATAGAATAAGTGTGCAAGTCTATGAAGTGCGCAAATACCATCGAGGAATGGAATCCAAGTGCACTAGACCCACCAAATGATGGTCTCCTAAGTGCGCAAGTCCCACTAATCAATGGTCCTCGAGTGCGCAATTCCCCTGAAGTCTAAAATGATACAAAAGTGCACACTGACAAAAGAATAAGAAGCTTGACCGAAAACTAAGGAAGAGGGGTGTCACTAACTTAGAGAAACCCCAACGTGTGGAAAAAGCAATTGAATAAGGATAGAAGGAAGAGTATAAGCAAGCAAGAGATGAATATGTTAAAGTAAGCTTGAAGATGAACAAAAAGTGATATTTCAAGTTTGTAAGCTTCAATTATTTGGGGTACCAATGTCTCGTTGATCTAGAAGAAGTGTATACTGCAGTGAATCGAATGCACAAAAGCAATGAAGAGTGTATACTACAGTGTACAAATTAGAAGGACACCCAACACTGAGATGTGCAAAGAAGATATGCAGTAAAATAAATTTATATTGAAGTCGCAGATTAAATATCAGTGACATAGTAGACCGTGATAGTGGTAATTCACAGATTGTAGTACAAAGAGTCACATATCACATATTTTGATATTACAGATCGCAAAAGTTGTAGATTGTCGATATTGATGTAGATTGCACATCTCTATAGTCGCAGTTTTTGCAATAACATATTATTTTCAAGGTGGAAGGAAGGGTCAAGGATAGGGAGTTGGATCTTCCTTTTAGTTGATGCTAAAGAACAAGAATGGGAGATTGCAATCTCTACTCATGTTGGTGCTTGAACACAAAAAGGTTGTGTCTGTGCAAAAGGATTGAAATCCTCTCAGGTCGGTGCTTGAATACAACAAGTTGGTGCTTGTGCAAAGGATTGGAGTCCTTACAGGTTGGTGCATGTCATCAACAAGTCAGTGCTTGCACAAAGGATTGGAGTCCTTACAGGTTGGTGCATGTCATCAACAAGTCGGTGCTTGTTTGTGGGATTGGTTTCCCAATCATATTGGTGTCTGAGTGATTCAGTGCTTACATTTTGGAGATTGATGTCTCTTATATTTTTATGTAATCAAATATTTATAAATATACATACAAATTTATTTTACAAATTATTTGTGCACCAGTGTTTCTTACTTTTTTGACTGAAATTGAGAATTGGAGAACAAATTGTTAAGTGACAATTGTATAATCTACGCTTTATACAGATTCACCCCCCTCTCAATATAAATAAGATTTCCAACCATTGATATCAAACTGGGTGTATTCAGTAATAGTTTAACAATTAGAAGATAGATTTTTGTGCAACTATGGACAAACATGAAGGACTGTCTACTAAAAAAGCACCAAGATTTGATAGGTCAAATTATACTTTATAGAGAATAAGGATGGAAGTGTATCTGTAATATCTTGGATTTGATGTTTCTCGGTCTGTGAAAAATGGTTAAAATGTTCCAAAAACTGTGTTGGTTGATGCAGCTGACAAAAGGCGTTATGAATACAATGCAAGGGCTCGAAATGCATTACTATGTGGATTAGAATATATCAAGGTCATGCGGTGTACATCAACAAAATAAATACGGGATAAACTCAAAAATATCTGTGAATTGGATGAAAAATTCAAGAAGGAAAAGTTGCAGACATATTTAGGATAGTTTGAAACCATGAAGATGAAAGAAGAATAAAACATAGCTTCATATCTTCTCTGAGTTGATGAAATTTGTAATTCTATCAAGTGCCTTGGATTCCAAATTGTTGAAGAAGCAGTAGTCCAAATGTTACTAACACAGGGGGTCAGTTGGTAGGAAATATCCTATCATGTCCATTCATATTGGGGAATAAACTATGTTACGAAAATGAGAAAATATATTGTCATGTATTAAGGGGCCAAGGGGTTTTAATTATTTTATATAGAAATACAAATATTTAGGGTATATTTTATTACATTTCATGTAGAAACAGTGGAGGGGAAGCAAAGGGAAAATCAGGGGACAAGGGCACAAGGTATTGAGTTTGATGGAAACGAGATATTCAATCGGGATGTAGGATGGTTGATGCTAGTGTTCTATTGAAGTGTTTTCATGTTGCTCATGTGTTTGGTTGGTTAATGGATCTTCAAATTATTAATGAAATTGAAGTAATGAAATATTAGGATTTCTATCTTTTATGTGAATGTTATCAATTGGAAGTGTAGTTTTGGTGCATATTTCATGTCTATAAATCATGTGTTTTTATGTGCCTTTCAATGTAGCTTTCCTCCTTTTAGTCCATTTGAATTTATTTTTCTCTAAAAATTCCCTTTTGTGTGATCTCTAAAATCATCCCATTCACTAGAGAGCATATAGGTTTGTGCGCCATGACCTTATCCCTTTTTAAACTTCCTAAAGAAATCCCCATACAATGCTTGGTTGACCCCATTTTCTCATTGTATAAAACACTGGTCTCCAATTCCGTCATAACTTATATTTTACAAACAATTGTTATTTCCTATGAATAAAGTACAATTATTATATATTTTGCAAAGATACAATTACAGATACTTTTTAAATACACTAATATAATATATGGAAATCATACTTATTATAAAAACATATATCTTATTATTCCTTCACATAATAACTTAATTATTAATTAAATACTATCTAAAATAATAAATTAATTATTAATTTAATATTCTTAATACAATTTTAATAATTCATTTTTCCATAACCCCTATTTTCATCGTAAAGGGATCATACCCATAGACATTATAAAGTCATTGTAAAAACATTTTCTTTTAAATCAAAGTTAAATAGACTACGTCCCATGGATAATTTTAATGCATTATAAAGTGTTACTTCATAGTTATGGATTCAAATACAACTAGGCATACAAATGAGACAAATATTTACATTGTTTCAATACTTTGGAAAAGTTCGAATTTTTTTTCAACACCCTTTAAATTCTTGGCATATGTAATATCTGTATTGTATCATAAATATTATGTTTTGGATTTGATATCCAACTGGTCCATTAATGTCATGGTTTGAGTGTTAACGAAAACATCAATGTGTCGACCATATAATCTTCTTGAAATTCCCCCTCCACAATTGACGGTGAAGATTGAAAACAATGGACAACGCATAGTATTGTTGTGGTAATAGAGCCTACATCTCTTAAATGAAGGTAGTTCCACTTGGAATTCCCACTCCATGATCGATGATGAGGATTGAAAACAACACACAGCTCATAGCTCATAGTACTACTCTGATAATAGAGCCTACAACTCATAAATGAATCCAGAGGTTTTCTGCCATTCCATATGTATTATTTGTTAAAAGCTCTCCTCAAACACATATGCAGAGCTTTTCATGCTCTCTGTGTTTCATATTATCTATGTTAATCATGGGAGGCAGAATCTAACATCATAAATCTCTATAGTCCGCGGAGCGTTTTTATTCTCGCCATGCCCATCGGCAACATAGATAAGTCCATTGGGAGAAACAGAACAAGCAAATAAAGATCGAACCGTGGGCATATCGACTCCCCGGATCCATGTACAGGACGTGAAGCTATAGATGAAGACAAAGTTCATTGCCTCCCAACAGGAGGGATACCATCCCCCAATCATAACTAGTTGCTAATCCACCAAAACCCACTCACAGAAATCCCACAAGGAAATTGGGGAATTGAAGGCAGCCGATCCCAGGTGCCCGGCAGAGGATCATACAGATTTAGCCCATAAATGGGGGTGCCAACCGAGATCAATGCTTTACAAAGTGAGTATATAACCTTTTCTCTTGATATTAATTTAAATTTATAATATAAAATGTATGATCCGCATGTAGTTGATTTTTTTGGGGGCATTGTTGATTTATTTATGCCGTCGGCATCACAATTTTAATTATAAGTAATTTTGGACTAGAAAAATTCTAGCATTTCCAAGGTAGTAAATGAGACAAATATTTGACCTATTTTCCTACCACATATGTAACTTAGCAACAACACACCTCCTGGTCTACATGTATACTCTGTTTTTTAGAAAATTAGTTTTGGAGCACGGTAATGACCCAATCATTTCGATGACAGGGAACTGCAAATATCCAAAACCCAATAAATATATAATTTAACATAAAACATATGCATCCTTTGAATCATCCAACTACAATGCTTCGTTGGAAAATAAATTGTTTCTAGTACACACTCGAACATTACATTGACATAAAGCTCATGCTTATAAGTGGTTGAAAGTTGCAGTGTTTTAATAAACAACCTTTGGGTAATATAGAAGGTAGATTGTTTGCAGATCGTTGTTATTTTACCATTTGTTGTTTAGAACATTTCAATTAGATAGATGGGTTTTTCTGGCTTCCAGTAGATATTGGATAATTTCTAAAAGCATTTTAGAAGTCCAGTTGCAGTTGTGGATAATTTTTAAAAATAGAAGAGAGGGATGTGGTTTGTTTGATCACTGCTTAAGATAAATCAATTGTTTATGTAGATTGAAAACAAAAATATCTCTTAGTTTAGAGTTCCATAGAACAACACCAATTGTGAGGGTTGTTGTGTTCCACCGAATAATGATAGTTGCGAGACTTGTTGTGGGGGTATATAATTCTATTGGTTGTGGAGAAAAGTAATGTGCACGAGTTACAATTTCAAATGGAGCTATTATAATTACTTAATTTGTGCATAGTTTCAATAACTATGCCGAGCCTAAGTGGATATATTTTGAAATTAAGTAAATTTAAAGGTGTGAATTTCTTAATAATTGGTTTTAAATGAATCCAAATTTAACTTTTTATTTATTTATTTCTTCTAGTATCTTTGTTTTCTATTATCTCTCCTAGTACCATTAGGCCTGAGTGGGTCTAATGGTCAAGAGCATGTGTTTCCTTCCAGGAGGTCTTGACCGTGACCTTAAAAATATATTATTATTATTATTATTATATGTATATTCCCTTAAATATTTTACATCATATTCTTGAAATCATGATATTGAAGAAGTCTAGCTTATGTATTCCACAAATCAATGGATAAAGTAAACAAATTTGTGATTTGGTAATATACATTAAAAAAAAAGTTTGGTAAGTTTTACTTCTAAGATATTTAAAATAATAAAATTTGCATAAAACAATTATATTTATATGTGAAAAATACAAAGATAGATAATAAAATTTTGTGAAAAATATGGCATACAAACATGAGTACAATTTATAAGTACATATATGTTCATTGTATCCTAATCAAAATTAAATTTATTTACTATTTTATTTAAAACACAAAGATAATGAAATTTTATTCATATAGTGAAAATTGAATTACTAATAACAAGATACAATTTAACATAAAATTAAAATGATTACTTAAAATTACATGGAGTGAGAATTTTGTAAAACTTCATATAAATCAAATACATACTCATCTTCTATTATTAATATTGATTGCTTGACTTTTATAAGTATTGCAACACTGAGGACGGTGTTATTTTAAGGGTGTGGGATTGTAATTTTCCCATTTTTACTCTTGTTGTATGTGTTGGATAGCTATGTAAATATTTTGTATGCGCCATGTATAATTCCTAACACGGAGCTCAAGGCCAAGGTCCCGTTATTGAATGGGTTGTTTAAAAGAAAAGTGAGATAGGCTTGATATGCCATGTGATAGAAAGCCATGGAAGATATTAAACATGTAAATGTTCATAATGTTCATAAAAATGTCAAAAGGGGATGGATATGGGGGAAACATGAATGACAGGGCCTATGTTACCCATTAAGGAGGTGTGAGGGGGTATGGGATTGACCCTTTGCTTCCAAGTGTTACCTTGAAAATACCTATGACATAAATGGCCTTAAACAACTAATTAAATTCATGAGATTGACATGTAATGATGAATATAAACCATGACTACATAGGAAGGTACAAGATTAATGAACGCAGGAGGAAGTACCCCACGTGGGTGTCATTGATTGGGGGATAATTCAACGCTCGGCATGGGAATTTGATTCAATGGGATTGCATGGGGAAAAGGAAACATTTTCTCATGCATTTGGTCACTATTCCATTCGATAATTCATGGATTCTTCCATGGAGCTCTGTGTGTAGCAGCAAGAGAGCCGAGAACCCAAGGCGTTGAACACTGTGAATTATTATGAGTTGGGAAGGTCATGGAGATAACATCTCTATTGGTTTAGCAATATGGACCTTCTATACTTTCCCAGGATAGTAAATGGGAAATTAATGAAGCAAGATTGTAGAATTACATTGGCATTCCAAAAAATTAGTCATGTGAATTCATGCTTCATATAAGAATGTCATTGACAATTAATTGAAATATGTGATAACTATACAATAAATTATTAAAATTAATTATAGTGAACCAGTTAAGCCAATAATATTCGAATGCAAGTGGTTTGAAACCTTTAATAGGTCCTATAAGGATAGATGAAGATACAAATCTCATTTCAATTGACTCACTTACTTTTTATAATGTAAAATTGATCTGTATGAGTGGCCAAGTCATTGTAGTAAAGTGTCATTTCACCTAGATGTTTAAGAGGAGAAAAGTTGATGTGTTATTCAATGCATACATAGAGACAAATTAATGTTTGAACGCCAATAATCCCACAACATTAGATACTAATGGCATAAATGATAAAGATTGTAAGTAATGATCTTATCAGAGGATTAACTTTTGGATTTGCATTTGAGCTAATATATGTGAATTATATAAATATGATATCTATTTTTCCATGGTGAAGTGAGTTATGTACATGAAAGAAAATTGTTCATCAAATATATAAGTACATAATCTCTCTCTCTCTCTCGCGCGCACACACACACACACACACGCCCAACAAAAAAAAAAATTGTTGGAAGTTGGACAATTGGAATTGCATACAATTCAAAAAAAATATTCAATTGCATGGTGCAAACCCTCCAACTAGTTGGAGAGGCACCTCAATATTTTTCTAATGTCACTCAATTCATCCCTAGAGTCGCATTGACTAGATATGTTAGCCATTTCACTATCATAATTGGGGAAAATCAATGTCCTCAACCTCTCCACAGGGCTGATGAAAACACAACCCACCAAAACCCAACACAAATTTCAAATAGGGGAACTGTCTAATAGTGAAGGGGATTAAGCGCCCTTACCTTTCCCAATGAACACACCCTCATGAACTATTGTTTCTACCCAACCAAGCCAAATTCTAACTAAGAATGCAAACACCACAATAACATTCACATGTATTGAAAAAGCCAATGAACAATGGGGGATTTGAAGGACCAACCTTCTTCTCTAACAATCAATTCTAAAATAAACACAAATATCCCACCTTTATGTTGCTTCATCATAATTTTTTACATAAGTTTCTATCATGCCAAGGCAATGTTGAATGTGGAAGAACACAAGGGACACGAGGGGGGTTTAAAACTCCTCCATGTGTCCTTGCCATCATTGCCATGTTCGCTGCCACTTGTATTTCTACTTGCAAGCTCATTAATTCGAGGTTGCTCCAAAATATGATCTAGTTCATGGTTGGTAAATATAACATGTTTCTATGTATTTAAGCTTGTTTGTGGAGTCCCCCATTTTTTGCAAGCATGCCTTTGCCTAAACTAGCTGCTAGGTTTGTCAAGGAATCAACATTATAAATGTTTTCCCTTCAAACATGAAAGAGACAAACAATGTGAAAGGCTCAGAGGTCATGGATTTTCAACAGCATGCCAAATAGAATAGATTCTTTGACATTTCATCTCTTCATAACCAATCTAATGGCTAAAGAGGAGTCCCCAAAAACCACAATAGACTTATTTTCTATGAACAAAGAATGTTAATCCCACAATACAATGCATGGATTTCTGCTTCATTATTAATCATTGTTCCCAATCCCCACGAATAAATTATTTCATGATTTCCATCATGTCCATATAGGACTAACCTCGCTCATGTCACCCCTGGGCCTTGACTATACATTCACCCAACATCAATTTACAAATTAGTTCAGAGTGTTATCAACATTGTAATTTTATTGTCCCTATGAGTCTTTGTTGTTCACGTTCCTTCTATGAGTGCATGATAATATGCCTCTTTGTCTATCATGCCATTCTTGTTAAAGAGCCTCGTTATTCTTTGAACCTTTCAATCTCCATGGTCACACAAGATGAAGGCAATTGAAATTTTTCTTGGGTTTCTATGTGAAGAACTGATAAAAATTAGCTACCCCTTCTACAATATTGATTTTTTGGGTACCTCCTTGATGTGAACCATCAATTATTTGTCACATATCATCCTAATCTTGAGGCATGCCTGAGATAGATTCCAAAATACCAAAGAGAATAGTTAAATATATTTCAAATATTGACCCTTCTTTATCTCTTGTATGGATCCAAATGGGTCGATATATTAATTGACTCATTTAAGTATTCTCTAAATAGATTTAGAATGCAAAAATAAAAACTTGAAACCTTGAATTTTAAAACCCTTACTTGGGTAGAAATGTCAATATATTCATCTCTCAAGCTCTTACACTCTAATCCCCTCTTTAAACTTGTGGGATACTAATCTTGTTAGGGTTCCACCCTATATCCCCTAGTTGGTAGAATAGGCTATTACTTAATCTATCGAGGACCATCTTCATTAAATAAGATCCCATGAGGTAGTAGAGTGTGAAATCAATAAACGTATGTGGACTCCTTAACGAAGTTCCACTAGTTAGTGGTTAGGGCTATGGTCCATTAGAAACCATACATAGTATTAGAAGCAACATAATTGGTTGTTAAATGAATATTACTATATTTGCAGCTCTACTCATGTTAAAGGTTGCCCCTCAAAGAGGTAAGCGTGTAGTGAATTTAGTTCTCAATATCAATAAAGGTTTGCTTCTTCTTGTTATTCTCCAATTCTAGTTTTGTTTATTTTATTTATGCAATTATATTTTAGATAGTTTTGCTTTGAATATTTTATTTTAGCTAGCCAAGAACACCATAAGTGGTATAAGAGCACTTTCTCGTGCCAACATGCACTCAAATTTCAAGAATAAGAAGCTATAGACATGTTTTAGTGTCTTTAAATAAAACATAGATCGATCATTTAACGAGAAACCTACAATTGGGGAAGAATACATACAAAATATATAAAAGACATCACCTAGTTTAATACCCTTGTAACCAATGTTGGTACCCTTTCGAGTAGTACCACATTAGACATCACCTATATATGGATCTGTTTTCCACATACCTTTGAGTATATTGGAATCCCCCATAGGTGAACCTAAAACCAACCTTACATGATCAGGTCGGTCATGTTGTTGTTATATCACACAAATAACAACATTTGGGGAGATCACTCTTCATGCATACTAGGGAATCATGTAGTACAACTAAGGGTATGGTCTATCATCCTTAGTTGGTGATGTGAAAGATTCAATTGGGTACTATTGTTGAAAACCCATTGGTATATCAAAGAGGTATAGCACTTAACACTCATTTTTTATTAGGACCCTACAAACCCTAGCATCTCCTTACAAAGCTTAGCTTCTAAAGCACAAGAAGAAAAATTCTTACATGATTTGCAAAACAAGGGAATTTCTTCACTGCAATATTACTCCCCTCAAATTAAAAATAAATAAATAATTTTAAAAAAAAGGGCCCTACTAACAGCATTGCAAGAGACCTAGCTCAAAATAATCCTTTTGTGACGTTCATTGTCGTGGTGTCACTATGTTGTAGATTTTGTGTGGACCTGCTAGTAATATTACTTGTGACCCATCTCCATAAATTCCTCTTGGGACACTAATCAAATTGAGTTATCTCTTAAATAACCTCTTTAATGGACCCAACAGACCCATGACAAACACCCAAAACATGTCATCAATGGATGAAGTAAATGAAATGGTTCAGTATCTCTCCCAATTAGTTAGCACAATGGAAACCTATATGTCAACCCTCACTATGCAAGTAGGCTTTTGTTTTTATCATAATGAGAAGTTGACAGGTAAGACTGATTAGGGTGGCAATTTATTTGGTGAAGTCTCTCATAAGGTTATGCACCTTGAGGAGGAAGAAGGTGGCAATAATGACCTCTCATTTTCTAATCATTCCACTAATATTATGCCTTGCCTCTCCAAAGTTAATCCAAATAATTTTAATGGGTCAAACCAATTGGGTTGACGAAATGAAGCGCTACTTTTCCCTTCGTACCATAGAAACTGACCTATTGAAACTTTGAATAAGTGTCCTCTATTTGGATAGGGCACATTTCCAATGGTGGAAATGGCATTAGAAAACATCTCCAGGGGTTTCTACGTGGAAGTAATTTGTCAAATCCCTGTTTTCCCATTTTATTAAGGAAATATTTATTCTTTTGAATGTTTTGTTGTTAGAACATAAAACTTAATTGGGGATCTTTTTAATCAAAGCTTTATTAGTAGTCTTAAAGAGAAAATTATAGCCCCATATAAAGCACCCTGCTACATGGTTGGAGGCCACTTATCTTGCATTTCATGCACAACTTGTATCATATGCTGAATCCAAATGCCCTAACTTTCCTCCATGACCAAGCCCGAATATTGTGGCTCCTTAGTAGCCTACCCCACCACTTAAGACCCACAAGTTGACATAGGTTGAAATCATGAAACGTCAACTCAAAGGGTGCATGTTATAGCCATGATCAGAAATATTGTTTAGGGCATCCTGGTCTTCTATTTTAATATTGATTTCTTGACTTTTATAAGTATTGCAACACCAAGGACGGTGTTATTTTAAGGGTGTGGGATTGTAATTTCCCCATTTTTACTCTTGTTGTATGTGTTGGATAGCTATGTAAATATTTTGTATGCGCCATGTATAATTCCTAACACGGAGCTCAAGGCCAAGGCCCCATTATTGAATGGGTTGTTTAAAAGGAAAGTGAGATAGGTTTGATATGCCATGTGATAGAAAGCCATGGAAGATATTAAACATGTAAATGTTCATAATGTTCATAAAAATATCAAAAGGGGATGCATATGGGGGAAACATGAATGACAAGGGATATGTTACCCATTAAGGAGGTGTGAGGGGGTATGGGATTGACCCTTTGCTTCCAAGTGTTACCTTGAAAATACCTATGACATAAATGCCCTTAAACAACTAAATAAATTCCTAAGATTGACATGTAATGATGAATATAAACCATGACTGCATAGGAAGGTACAAGATTAATGAACACGGGAGGAAGTACCCCAGGTGGGTGTCATTGATTGGGGGAGAATTCAACCCTGGGCATGGGAATTTGATTCAATGGCATTGCGTGGGGAAAAGGAAACCTTTTCTCATGCATTCGGTCACCATTCCATTCGATAATTCATGGATTGTTCCATGGAGTTCTGTGTGTAGCAACAAGAGAGTCGAGAACCCAAGGCATTGAACACTATGAATTCTTGTGAGTTGGGAAGGTCATGGAGATAACATCTCTATCGGTTTAGCAGTATGGGCCTTCTATACTTTCCTAGGATAGTAAATGGGAAATTAATGAAGCAAGATTGTAGAATTACATTAGCATTCCAAAAAATTAGTCATGTGAATTCATGCTTCATATAAGAATGTCATTGACAATTAATTGAAATATGTGATAACTATATAATAAATTATTAAAATAAATTACAGTGAACCAGTTAAGCCAATAATATTCAAATGCAAGTGGTTTGGAACCTTTAATAGGTCCTATAAGGATAGATGAATATACAAATCTCATTTCAATTGACTCACTTACTTTTTTATAATGTAAAAATGATCTGTATGAGTGGCCAAGTCATTGTAGTAAAGTGTCATTTCACCTAGATGTTTAAGAGGAGAAAAGTTGATGTGTTATTCAATGCATACATAGAGACAAATTGATGTTTGAACACCAATATTCCCACAACATTAGATACTAATGGCATAAATGATAAAGATTGTAAGTAATGATCTTATTAGAGGATTAACTTTTGGATTTGCCTTTGAGCTAATATATGTGAATTATATAAATATCATATCTATTTTTCCATGGTGAAGTGAGTTATGTACATGAAAGAAAATTATTCATCAAATATATAAGTACATAATTTCTCTCTCTCTCTCTCTCTCTCTCTCTCTCTCTCTCTCTCTCTCTCTCACACACACACGCAAAAAAAAAAATTGTTGGAAGTTGGACAATTGGAATTGCATACAATTCAAAAAAAATATTCCATTACATGGTGCATGCCCTCCAACTGGTTGGAGAGGCACCTCAATATTTTTCTAATGTCACTCAATTCATCCCTAGAGTCACGTTGAGAAGATATGTTAGGCATTTTACTATCATAATTGGGGAAAATCAGTGTCCTCAACCTCTCCACAGGGTTGATGAAAACACAACCCACCAAAACCCAACACAAATTTCAAATAGGGGAATTGTCTAATATTGAAGGGGATTAAGCGCCCTTACCTTTCCCAATAAACACACCCTCATGAACTATTATTTCTACCCAACCAAGACAAATTCTAACTAAGAATGCAAACACCACAATAACATTCACACGTATTGAAAAAGCCAATGAACAATGGGGGATTCGAAGGACCAACCTTCTTCTCTAACAATCAACTCTAAAATAAACACAAATATCCCACCTTTATGTTGCTTCATCATAATTTTTTACATAAGTTTCTAATCATGCCAAGGCAATGTTGAATGTGGAAGAACACAAGGGACGCAAGGGGGATTTAAAACTTCTCCATGTGTCCTTTCCATCATTGCCATGTTCGCTGCCACTTGTATTTCTACATGCAAGCTGATTAATTCGAAGTTGCTCCAAAATATGATTTGGTTCATGGTTGGTAAATATAACATGTTGCTATGTATTTAAGCTTGTTTGTGGAGTCCCCTATTTTTTGCAAGCATGCCTTTGCCTAAACTAGTTGCTAGGTTTGCCAAGGAATCAACATTATAATTGTTTTCCCTTCAAACATGAAAGAGACAAACATGAAAGGCTCAGAGGTCATGGGTTTTCAACAGCATGCCAAATAGAATAGATTCTTTGACATTTCACCTCTTCATAACCAATCCAATGGCTAAAGAGGAGTCCCCAAAAACCACAATAGACTTATTTTCTATGAACAAAGAATGTTAATCCCACAATACAATGCATGGATTTATTCTTCATTATTAATCATTGTTCCCAATCCCCACGAATAAATTATTTCATGATTTCCATCATGTCCATATAGGACTAACCTCACTCATGTCACCCTTGGGCCTTAACTATACATTCACCCAACATCAATTTACAAATTAGTTCAAAGTGTTATCAACATTGTAATTTTATTGTCCCCGTGAGTCTTTGTTGTTCATGTTCCTTCTATGAGTGCATGATAATATGCCTCTTTGTCTATCATGCCATTCTTGTTAAAGAGCCTCGTTATTCTTTGAACCTTTCAATCTCCATGGTCACACAAGATGAAGGCAATTGAAATTTTTCTTGGGTTTCTATGTGAAGAACTGATAAAGATTAGCTACCCCTTCTACAATATTTATTTTTTGGGTACCTCCTTGATGTGAACCATCAATTATTTGTCACATATCATCCTAATCTTGTGGCATGCCTGAGCTATATTCCAAAATACCAAAGAGAATAGTTAAATATATTTCAAATATTGACCCTTCTTTATCTCTTGTATGGATCCAAATGGGTCGATATATTAATTGATTCATTTAACTATTCTCCAAATAGATTTAGAATGCAAAAATAAAAAATTGAAACTTTGAATTTTAAAACCCTTACTTGGGTAGAAATTTCAATATATTCATCTCTCAAGCTCTTACGCTCTAATCCCCTCTTGAAACTTGTGGGATACCAATCTTGTTAGGGTTCCACCCTATATCCTCTAGTTTGTAGAATAGGCTATTACTTAATCTATCGAGGACCATCTTCATTAAATAAGATCCCATGAGGTGGTAGAGTGTGAAATAAATAAACATATGTGGCCTCCTTAACGAAGTTCCACTAGTTAGTGGTTAGGGCTATGGTCCATTAGAAACCATACATAGTATTAGAAGCAACATAATTGGTTGTTAAATGAATATTACTATATTTTCAGCTCTACTCATGTTAAAGGTTGCCCCTCAAAGAGGTAAGCGTGTAGTGAATTTAGTTCTCAATATCAATAAAGGTTTGCTTCTTCTTGTTATCCTCCAATTCTAGTTTTGTTTATTTGCTTTATGCAATTATATTTTAGATAGTTTTGCTTTGAATATTTTATTTTAGCTAGCCAGGAACACCATAAGTGGTATAAGAGCATTTTCCCGTGCCAACATGCACTCCAATTTCAAGAATAAGAAGCTATAAACATGTTTCAGTGTCTTTAAATAAAACATAGATCGATCATTTAATGGGAAACCTACAATTGGGGAAGAATACATGCAAAATATATAAAAGACATCACCTAGTTTGATACCCTTGTAACCAATGTTGGTACCCTTTCGAGTAGTGCAAGATTAGACATCACCTATATATGGAACTGCCTTCCACATACCTTTGAGTATATTGGAATCCCCCATAGGTGAACCTAAAACCAACCTTACATGATTAGGTCGGTCATGTTGTTGTTATATCACACAAATAACAACATTTGGGGAGATCATTGTTCATGCATACTAGGGAATCATGTAGTACAACTAAGGGTATGGTCTATCATCCTTAGTTGGTGATGTGAAAGATTCAATTGGGTACTATTGTTGAAAGCCCATTGGTATATCAAATAGGTATAGCACTTAACACTCATTTTTCATTAGGACCCTACAAACCCTAGCCTCTCCTTACAAAGCTTAGCTTCTAAAGCACAAGAAGAAAAATTCCTACATGATTTGCAAAACGAGGGAATTTCTTCACTGTAATATTACTCCCCTCAAATTAAAAGTAAATAAATATTTTTTTAAAAATGGGGCCTACTAACAGCATTGTAAGAGACCTAGCTCAAAATAATCCTTTTGTGACGTTCATTGTCGTGGTGTCACTATGTTGTAGATTTTGTGTGGACCTGCTAGTAATATTGCTTGTGACTCATCTCCATAAATTCTTCTTTGGACACTAATCAAATTGAGTTATCTCTTAAATAACCTCTTTAATGGACCCAACAAACCCATGACAAACACCCAAAACGTGTCATCCATGGATGAAGTAAAGGAAATGGTTCAATATCTCTCCCAATTAGTTAGAACAATGGAAACCAATATGTCAACCCTCACTATGCAAGTAGGCTTTTGTTTTTATCATAATGAGAAGTTGACGGGTAAGACTGATTAGGGTGGCAATTTATTTGGTGAAGTCTCTCATAAGGTTATGCACCTTGAGGAGGAAGAAGGTGGCAATAATGACCTCTCATTTTCTAATCATTCCCATAATATTATGCCTTGCCTCTCCAAAGTTAATCCAAATAATTTTAATGGGTCAAACCAATTGGGTTGACGAAATGAAGCGCTACTTTTCCCTTCGTACCATAGAAAATGACCTATTGAAACTTTGAATAAGTGTCCTCTATTTGGATAGGACACATTTCCAGTGGTGGAAATGGCATTAGAAAACATCTCCAAGGGTTTCTACGTGGAAGTAATTTGTGAAATCCTTGTTTTCCCATTTTATTAAGGAAATATGGATTCTTTTGAATGTTTTGTTGTTAGAACATAAAACTTAATTGGGGATCTTTTTAATCAAAGCTTTATTAGTGGTCTTAAAGAGAAAGTTATAGCCCCATATCAAGCACCCTGCTACATGGTTGGAGGCCACTTATCTTGCTTTTCATGCACAACTTATATCATATGCTCAATCCAAATGCCCTAACTTTCCTCCATGACCAAGCCCGAATATTGTGGCTCCTTAGTAGCCTACCCCACCACTTAAGACCCACAAGTTGACATAGGTTGAAATCGTGAAACGTCAATTCAAAGGGTGCATGTTATAGCCATGATAAAAAATATTGTCTAGGGCATAAATGTAAGGAACAAAAATTATTTATGGCCATTTCAGGGGACATTTTTTATGATGAAGTTGATGGTGGGACTCAAGCGAAAATCACTTCCATCACCAAGGAAGTTTGTATTCTTGACCAATTCGCTGAAGAACCCCATATTTCCCTTCTTGCTTCAAAATGGTATTATTTTCCTCAAATGTACTAGTTGTCGACTATATCAAGCATCAATAGGTTATTGGCTTAATCAACAATGACAACACCCACAATTTCATTCATTGTATCATTACACAAGAAACACACTACTTTGTCCATGTTGTTAACAACTTTTAAATTATCATCATTAGTGAGGGATCTATGAAATGTGGTGGCCATTGTGAAAATGTGAAACTTCAATTGGATGAGTATTCCTTGAAATTACACGTGTTTCCATTAAAATGGGTGACTATGATATTGGTTTGGGTGCTAAATGGTTGAGAACATTAAGCCCCATCACCATAAATTTCATGGAGTTATACACGAGTTTTGAAAGGATGGAAATTCCTACATGCTCAAATGGCACAACCGTATAGTTAAGAAGCGAGTCCGACTTCCATGATTGAGAATAAATAATAATAATATATTGATAGATGATAAAATACAAAGATAAGCCTGCTTTAAATATAGCTTATGCATACCTATTTGAAGAGTCACAACTCTTGGTTCTTATGTTTAGTAATTATCTATTATTATTGATTATTATTTATTATTTTATTCATAACATTGCCTTCCCCTTAGGAAAGTGTTGTCCTCAAAGCTGAGTTTGTTCATGTCATATTTTTATTCTGGCTCTGTGTCAAACTGATGACTTGAGACATGTGATTTTGATTACAACCATTGCTTCATTTTGATTCTTTTGTCTTGGAATTTGCTTTAAGTATGCACTTAGTGAATTTTTGTTTACGTTTTTTCCACTTGTGTGATTGTTTGTCTTAACTATTTTTGT
The DNA here is from genome assembly GCA_001517045.1 of Pseudotsuga menziesii. Classification (NCBI taxonomy): domain Eukaryota; kingdom Viridiplantae; phylum Streptophyta; class Pinopsida; order Pinales; family Pinaceae; genus Pseudotsuga; species Pseudotsuga menziesii. The sequence continues at coordinate 301,631 of LPNX010930482.1, read as the reverse complement.
GTTGTCATTCCTAGCATATTTTGTGGCAGTTCCCTTGAACGGATTCTTTGTGCTTATAATGCTCACAAGAACACCAGTCTTATCTTGTGTCTGATAGATATTATAGTTGATGTTCTTTATAGCAGTGCTTGTGATGACATATGTCCTTCGTGTGTTTGTTATTGTGATATTATTGTCAATGCATTGATCATCATTATTGTTAGCAACATCGGCTTGTCTCTTATCAAAAGCTTGGTCAAGATCATCTTTCTCTTTGTCAACTATTTTGTTGTCATTTTCTTCATTACTAAGGTATGTTATGTCTTTGTATTGCATATTATCTTAATTGATTCCATTACTCTCATCGAGAATGACATAATGGTCTATTGTATCTTCATCTTCATCTTTCTCCTTGTCAACTGTTTTGTTGTCATTTTCTTCATTACTAAGGTATGTTATGTCTTTGTATTGCATATTATCTTGATTGATTCCATTACTCTCATCGAGAATGACATAATGGTCTATTGTATCTTCATCTTTTACATCAGCCTGCGTGACTTGTTCTACGTTATTTTCACATCCATCTTCATTTCCTTTAAATGTTTCGTCAATAAAAAAATTTATTCCATTTATTTCCTTAAGGATTTTCTCAATGAAATACATCAACTCTTAACTATAAAATGCCATAGATGTTATATACATGATTTTTTTTGGCTTCCTAAATAAAAAGGTTATTGTAGTTCCGTTGAATGGAAAATGTTTTTAACTTGACTTCTTTCTTCTTCTTTTGTATGCCCCCTTTGTATTCTTTCATAAAAAAAATTTATATAACTGTTATTACTATTATTTTCCAAATAATTATTATTATTAAAAAAAATTCAAAAAATATATAAGGTAGGGCTTACGTGGAGACCGCAGATGGAGTTAGGCTAGCGTGTAAGAGACATGTGATTGTTGGAACGGGGAAGAGCTGTATGTAGCGTGTAAGAGGACATGTGATTGGTGGAAAGGGGGAGTAGGGCAGATCTTCAGGGCAATGGAGCAGCGTAGAGGGAGCGTGGGCTTGGAGATGGGGAAGGAAAGATGACGAAGGGTTGGGTGGGCGTGGGCGTGGGCGTGGGCGTGGATGGGGAAGGAGCACGTGAGGATGTTGCAACAGGAGTAAGGGATCGCGTGGGATGAAGCTACATAGGAATGCGAGCAAGTCGAGGGAAGGTTTGGGAGGCGAATGCAGGAGGGAGCGCAGCATTGCGTTGGGGAGAGCGGGGTTGCAAATGGACCGTGAAGAAGTGGACGAGGGTGTGGAGACAAGCTGTGGGCGTGGTTAGATAAGGGCATAGAACGAAGGGGAGGAAGCATGCGCGGGGTTGGGGTTAGAGAGCAGGAGGGATGAACATGCAGGTGAGAGAATGTAGGGGAAAACAGATGGTGGTCGATGAGGGCGGACTGCTGATGGGGATGGGGGTGGAGCAGATGAGGGCGTGCGCCGAGTTGGAGCGAGTGAGAGTGGGAGCAGCAAAGAGCGAATAGGTGAGGAAGAGATGCGTGGGTTATGGATAATGCGCGTGGAAGTGTGAGGATAGGGTGTGGAGGAGGTCGGGAGGAGAGGAGTGATAGGTGCTGGGGTAACGCTTGAATGGTAGAGCACGGTGGGAAGGCGACCAGGAGTGGACAGGAGTTTGTGGATGGAAGGCGCGGGGAGTGGTTAAGGGCAGGCTGGATGGAGGGGNGGGTAACGCTTGAATGGTAGAGCACGGTGGGAAGGCGACCAGGAGTGGACAGGAGTTTGTGGATGGAAGGCGCGGGGAGTGGTTAAGGGCAGGCTGGATGGAGGGTGGGGTAGTGATGGTGCAATAGTGAAAGGTGTTGCGACTGACAAGTAAGTGTGTGCAGTGATGTGGAAGTCATGGAATGTGTAAAGGAAGGAGCCAAATGGAGGAGGGTGTGAGTATTTGCGTGAAGAAGTAACTGAGCGTGGTTGGAGATGAGAAGAAGCCGCGAGTGTGAAGTGGACGTTGGGCACCCGAATCTATTGCAACTGAATGTGAATCTGGTTGTGGAGTTAAGAAGCTAGAGTCTTACTTTTACTTTTATTATTGAGAATAAATAATAATAATATATTATTAGATGATAAAATGTAATGATAAACCTGTTTTAAATATAGTTTAGGCATGCCTATTTGAAGAATAGCAATTCTTGGTTCTTATGTTTAGAAATTATCTATTATTATTGGTTATTATTTATTTTATTTATTATTTTATTCATAACATCAAATGTCTCAAATAAGCTCTCCAAACCTAATAATCCCCCACTATATATAAAATCTTTTGAAAAAAGTGTCATTTTGGCATATTGCACAATTCCATGATATTCAAGCTTTTGAGGATATTGTTCATCTAATTCATCTAGTTTTGCAATTATACTTAGACAAATACCATAAAGTCTCTGAACATCTCCAAGCATTACCACCCTCACATGGAGAGTATGATCATATCATCCCATTACTCCTTGGTAGACTACCATCCAATGTGCACCAAGATCAACATCATTTTTCCCAAAAGAATGAAATTGAAAAGATTGTCCATGAGCTATTAGTTGTAGGTATCATCTATCCTAGTACCAACTCCTGCTTTTCTCCGCTTGTTATGGTTATTAAAAAACAAGCCACTTAGCGCATGTGTCTTAATTTTGAGCTCTTAACAAATTTACAGTCAAAGATAAGTTTCCCATTCTGGTCATTGACAATCTCTTAGATGAGATCAATGGAGCACAATTCTTCACCAAAATTGATGTTCACTCTTGTTATCACTAAGTTTACACAAAGTATGTAGATATTCCAAAAACTAAATTGTGCACTCACAAAGGTCACTACGATTTTTTGGTGATGCCTTTTGGTATTTGTAATACACTTTCCACCTTTCAGAGACTCGTGCACCACATCTTTAGACCCCTTCTATTTCATTTTGTCTCGGTGTTATTTGATGACATCTTGGTCTACAACAAAACTTAGACAACTCATGTGGATCGGGTCTTACAACTCCCTAATAACAACTAGTTGTTCCTCAAGTGTTCTAAATGTGTTGTTGATGCTTCAAAAGTATAATATACATGACACATTGTTAGTGGGGAGGGTGTGTATTGATCCTAACAAAATTGAGGTGATGATAGTTTGGCTTTTTTCAAGACTCCAAATTTTGTGTAGCTTTATTGGCCTCACAAGTTGTTACTAGAAGTTTGTCTATAACTAAGCTAAAATTACTACCCCCTCACAACCGTGCTAAAAAAGAGTGCCTTCAATTGGAATGAGGAGGTTGATCAAGCTTCTCATGCTTTAAAATATGATGTGTGTACTACACCAATACTCACCCTAGATGACTTCAATAAGACTTTTGTTTTGGAATGTGATTTTCTAGGAAAAAGGAATTGAGGTTGTGATAATACAAGAGGGACACCATTTCGCCTTCACTAGTAAGCAATTATGTGATAGAAACTTGGGAGAATCCACCTATGAGAAAGAAGTGCTAGCTATTATTCATGCAATTGATATGTGGTGTCCTTATTCAATTCTAAATTTAAACATAACATCAGAGAATTGAAATATATCCTAGAATATAATTGCCTTCCTTTGAGCAACAAAAGTGGGTCACAAAAATATTAGGTTATGAATATGAGAATATCTACAAGAAGGGAAAGAAAAAAGTGGTGGTTGAATCTCTCTCTAAGAAGTATAATAAGGAAGGATCCCTAATTCCCTTATCTTTCCTAGTGCTAGACTAACTTCATGTAGTATGCCAATAATGGTCAATAGATGCCAAGATCTTGCACATGATCCACCATCTATAGGTTGACCCACAGGCATAACCAAGCTACGCTTTCCAGGATGATGAACTCCACTATAAAGATTGTATTTTTTTGGTTCAAGATTCCTCGTTTAATACACTGTGTTATTTGAATTACACCCTTATCCCATGATAGGTCCTTCTAGTTTTAAGAAAGCGTATGAAAGAATTAAACATTGATTCTTTTGGAAATACGTGGAGAAGGACATCCATGCCTTTGTGGAAAAACGTGATACTTACCAACAACTCAAGGGGTAAACAAACATAAAGCCTCCAAGATAATTACAATCTTTACCCATTCCTACCACCATGTAGGTGGCATTTATATGGATTTCATTGTGGGTTTACAAAAATCAAGTAACAAATTGATGGTAATTGTAGTTTTTATTGTCTTTCCAAATATGCTCACTTATGTGCTTCACAACATCCATTAATGGACTCCACCGTAGCACAAATCTTCATGGATTTTTTTTTTAACAACATGGCAGGCCTAAATACATTGTGATTGATTGTGATCCCACCTTTACTAGCAATTTAGGCCATGATTTGTTTTGGCTTCAAGGTACCCAATTGAATCTTGACACATATATCACCCCCAAACAGACCAGACATATATAGTCAACAAATTTTTGGAAGCTTGTTTTGGCATTCTTTTTCTTTGGAATTACAATCCCAATGGGTCCAGTGGTTATCCCTAGTCGAATGTTGGTTCAATAATACTTATTGTGATGCTACTTAAATAACCCTTTTTGAGGTAGCGTAAGGATAACTACTCGAAGGTTCAAGTGGGCAACACCTTAACAACTCATGCCAATGTTCTTCATAATCTCAAATATGATTTGGTGTTAGTCCAAAATGACATGAACTAGCCAAGTGATCAACGTCACTCTTAACACCATTTTGATGAAGGGGATAAACTGATATTATGTCTCTAACCCTATAAGAATATGTCACTCAAGGAGAAAAACCACCATAAGGTAGCCCTCAAATTATATGAACCCTATACTATACTCAAACGTATAGGTCTAGTGGCTTACAAATTAGCTATGCACAACCATTTTAAGCTCCATTGACTCTTTCATCTCTCTTGCATGAAAGATGTACTTAGGTATAATTGCAAAATTCAAACCAATCTTCCAAAATTGGACAAGGAGGATTCCATTTGGTTGCAACCTGAGCCTTGGATGATCATGTGCATTGTCTTTGCCAATGCACTATCCAATAGGTTTTGATCAAATGGAAGGATACATGGATTGACGATGCTACATGGGAACCAACAAAGATTCTCCACTCGTCTGTAGCCTCAAGGGCAAGGTTGATTTGTAAGGGAAAGGACATGATAGGGTCCAACCCTAACTTCTCTAATTGGTAGAATATGTTGTTACTTAATGTAATGATGGTCATCTTTATTAAATAAGGCCCCGTGAAGTAATATAATGTGAAATCAAGGAATGTAAGTGGCCTAATTAAAGAAAGTCCACTAGTTTGTTGTTGAGGCCTCATTAATGTAGGTCCACTAGGTGGTTAGGGATTTTCTTAATTATAAACTATGTATAGTACTAGAATCTATGTAAATGGTTTTCAAGTGAATGCTATTGTATTTAGAACTATGCTCATGTTGGAGGTTACCCCTACAAATAGGTAATCAAACACTGCATTCAATTCTAAATATCAATAAATGTTAATGTTGTTATTTTTCAATTATGCCATCTCTTTATTTGCTTTCTGCAACCATATTGTTGTCTATTTTGCTCTAAATATTATATTTCAACTAACAGGAACATTACAAAGCCTCTTCAAAATGATTTTTTTTGCCTTATACCATTTTATTCAAGTAAAATGCATAGTAGTTCTTAAGATAAATACTCTCATTTCAAATTCCCTTTTTCATTCATAAAAATGTCTCAGACCACCTTTATGTAGGTAATTGTGACTGAAATGGTGGCCATTATTTCAACCTATTTTATCGGCTTGTATAATAAATTTTAAAAATCACTATGAAAATATGGTTGAAAATGTTTTATACGTTTAAATCATCATAAATAATATACATTTCAACCTAAACTAGTGAACAAAGAATACCCATTGAAAGTAAAGTAAACTAAGATGTGCTTGTTCCTACTGTTGCAATTGAAGCTTCCTTTGGTTTTGCTTCTCTTGCCATTTGTATCATTATGCAACTATTTTCCTAAAGCTCCTTTAGTAGTATTGAGAAATGGTCATTATCATAATTATTTGGGGATATTTTGAACAACCACTTATGCTTTGTTGTAAATGTAGTCGTTTGTTGCACAACCCCACATGTTCCATGCATAACATTTACAAGCTAGTATTCCTCCTGGTAGCTTAGGAGGAATATTAGGAGGTTTGCACATTAGGGTTGTTATTAGTTTGCGTTGGGGACTTGAATAATTGTTGGTTCTCTCGTGGTCTATATCCTTTGATCCTAAATGGTCTTGTGTTGGCTTCTTATGGTTATCTTGGTTTCAAAGATCCTCGATCACTTGGGTTGTTAGGACAATTGTGCCAAAAATGATCTTAGGGATTGTGAGTTCTACAAAAAATTAATTTGTTCAACTTACTTGGTTCCTCATCATCTTCTTATGTATCCTTAATTGTTTTTATCATTATTTGTCTTTGGTTCATGCCTTCTTGCTTCTTTTATCTTCTTGAACTTTGCATCCAATTTTGTATCCTTTTCTCATTTTCATCCTTTTATTTTTTTATTCTATCTTTTGTTTGAGAGTAATTTTCCTTCCATGTATTGTTGCTTGTACTACATTCTATAATACTTTGTATTATTTGCCCTTGCATGTGATTTAATGGTGTATAAGAGTCCTATCATGAACCAATCTATATTTTGTGCTTTTGATACGTAATACCCAAGTTGTTTGATTAAATATTTGAGTCTCCCATCGTAATGGACCCCACTTTCTCCTTTCATATGCTTTGTTTTTCTTAATTATGAAAATACCAAGGTTGTTGATTTTGGATAGTCATATAGATCCATGATTTTTTTTCAACCACATCCTCCCATGTGCTAAATGTTTATTATTTTTCACACTTTATATTCCAATGTAGTGTTGATCCTCTCAATGTCCCTTTAATATGGCCCATTTTTATGGGGTTCATTTCATTGGATGCTTGCATACAAATACCTAGAATTAATATATGGTGATGACCATTTGTTGATCCACCAAACAATGGTTAGTTTTTCATATTTTTCATGGTATTTTCCAACACAATATTTCTTTGATTCGAGTTCTTATTATCGGTTTTTTCCTTTATGCCCCTTGGTGTAATTCTCTAATGTCATTCTTCCAATTACTTGTAGGAATATTTTACTTTTTGTGGTTGCTACAACATGTTTCATTGATCATATCAATTCTCCATATGATTAGATTATTTGTGTTATTTTATGTCATTATTTTGATCTGATCCTTTACTTGCTTGGTGATGGGTTACAAGTTTTCTTAGTGGCATCTTTCTTAATGTTTGCTTCTTCCATGGTGAAAACCTTATACTTATTTCCTTGTAATGGTCTTTCTCCCCATAACTGTTATTGGAGTTCACCCATCAAAACAATATGTCTCAATATCTAGTGGTTTGAACCCCCTAGTTATGCTATGGGCAATGAATTCGACAAAATTCCCCCGAAATTTTGGTTACTAAAAAGTCACCATGTTCAAAACAAATGCATTTTCTAATATAACATTCATTTCTCAGATCCATAACATTATGAGAAATAACAATAACACAAAATATCTATTATAAACACTCTCAATAATTTAAACAAAAATAAAAAACATCTTAAGAGGTCACAACAAATTTTTATAGTGGGAAAGACCTCTAAGAAGCATGGAAAAAACTACTTTTCAACAACGACAATTAGAGCACTTATCTCGGACCAGCTTGTTACAGTAATTCAATAACCCTTCACTTCTTCAATAACATAAAAACATAAACAACAAAAAACATCTAACATATAATAAATCTGATTACGCCTGCAAAGGTGTAGCTCAACCAACGATTCGCTTGATATGAAGGACATGTTCTAAATGGAGGTCACTAGTTCAAATCACCCTGTCTTACTCGTGCCCCATGCATTCAGGATGTTTGGGTGCACCTAAGGGTATAGTGGTAGTGAGATTGGATCCATGGACCCCGTGTCATGTGAGTACCAACCTAGTCCCCTGTTATCGATTCCCCTAGTACAATAATAATAATAATAATAAATCTAATTACATCTTCTATATTTTAATCCTTTTAATGTATACAAGAAAATCAATTTCCCTACCATTATGATGACTATGTAATTATACTAACTAAAAAGTGCTTTTGAAACAAAATTGAGAGCTTTTACACCCAAGATACACACATTAATTGATTTTATATAGAACCTTATTGCTTGTGTGAGTTTATCAACATCCATAATTTACATGCATCAATCTTTTATATTTAGTATATTACATTTATAGAGGCAATCGATTTTATGATATAAATATGAGAGAGTAGGCCTTATATAACCCTTTTTTATGTAATAACCATTATAAATAACTTGGACATGGTTACACTTTAGCGTGACAATGTCTACGTACATCAAAAGGTATGTCAATATAGGAATAATTTTGAAATGGTGAGAGCAATAATCAAAGTTGAAGGGTTGGACTTAATTTAAATTTGAAGGACATATATTCATCCAACCCTTTTTGGACTATTCTATACATAATTTCTTATTGTTATATCATCAGCCCCTTGGACATTAATTTGTATTGGTCTGACTTGATTCACAGTTTTACGAGACCAACATCATACATTGAACAATTTTATGCGGGCGTATGGGGAACAATCTATATGTTTTTGTAAATGCTTGAGGGCCTATGGATATGAAATACATGGGAGACATGTATTATGCATAATGTAATTTTGGTTTTCTTATAGTAAAATTACGTTTTTTTCCAAGGAAATATATATATCCTACCCTTTAAGGCTGAAAATTTGTAGAAACAATTGTACTTTAGTTGACAAGATTAAATTAAGTACACCATTCATAAAAAAATGCTAAATAAAATGTCGTCCTTCCAAACCATTATAACCTTAAAAAATTAAACAACAACTATATGAAAAAATTGCAAAGACCTAACCTTTTGGAAAATGATGAATCAAACCATGTTAAGGTTGAATATATGGAAGCCCCTATGTTTAAGGCAGTGCTACATTTCATATGTCAAGATGCCCTTTCTTCTTTATTTGATTGATTAGGTTAACCCTATCAGTTTCTCTAACCTTGATGGCCCAACATTGCTTGTAGCCACGGGTTGGTATGGCTTGGATAGGTTCAATTCATTGTTAGAAGCAAATTTATGTGATGAAATCAATAGAAGACATAGTTGCAACTAATTTATCCCCGTCATAGCACAACTAATGTTTCTAGCTCAAACCAATTGTCGCAAATTTGATGGATCTAATAGGCTCCTACAATATAAGAGATTAAATTACTTAAACAAAAAACTATCTTCTAACACTTAGATTTGATGCTTTTAGACTAAAACAATAATGAATTTGGTTTAGTTTTTTTTTTATGTTTTGGGAAATCATCTTTGTTTAGTCCTAAATCCATAAAGATTGGCTTCATTTTTTTACATATTCATTAATGTGTTTATGGCGTTTAATGCAATCTATGGCAGAGGCTATGGTTCTGAACATTTTTAGACACACTCTGATTTTCCTCTACATTTGTAGTGTCATCTCTTTATTTGTTTGGATGAAATGGCCAAGTACCAACAAGCCATTGATGCTACTCACCAACCACCTGCAAGAATACAAGACACACCATAAAAGGAAGATTCAAACACCATTCATGGTTTAAGTCTTGAATTATTTTCAATTGTTTGATGGATTCTACATAGACTATAATTAAAAGAGAGGGGGAGACCACTTACCTGATTGTCTTCACATCGGGTATTCTGCTTGTAATCAACATCTAATTTTGGGAGTTGCTTCAAATCATTGTCCAATTAGATCTCATCCTTTGTCAATAATCCATGCCCATTTCCCCTCCTCTATTGTGAACTACAATAGGGTAGTTATTTGATATTAATGAAAACTATAGCTATAGGAGAATTTGATTTTGCAGTAAGTGGGTTCGAGTATAAAGCATTTTCTATACATATGATGGCCTTTAGATGTTAAATGCACATAGGCAAAGGTCTCTTTAGTGACATCTTGGATTCCCATGCCCTATTGGACTCTTGGCATAGTGACATAACAATTCATGAGATACAAACATCAAGATACAAATTAAATGGCTAGCACAAGAAGAACAAAAAAAAGGTTTTCCTCTAGTCCAAGATGAACTAGCAATTTCCTTGATTGATCAATTACACACGCATGGATTAAGAATACACTAGCAACATGTTACCTTTCAAATTATCATGTCTAGTTAAAGTCCCGGAGAAGCAATATAACCAAGGGGAACCAAGAGGAAAAGACCAATGTCACCACACCAATCCCCTCTTGCACTTTTGGTTGGATCTTCTTCAACTCAAAGGGGAGTTCCCTAATATAGGATTACTAGGGAAAAGACAATGAGGAGCATGGTGAGATGAGAGGTTTCCCTAGAAAAATGGTTGTAGCATAGCGAGTAAAGAAAAATGTGATGGGAGGATAGAGAGAAACCAATCAAGAGATTAGTGTAAATCCACCAAGGACAAAAGGAGTCAAAGGATCGCCAATTAAGAGGGAGTTACTTAATAGGTCACAAAGAGGGAAGCCTTGCAACCACTAGCCCAACCTTTCTTGATGGAATTGAAGATGAACCAAGGTTTACAAGAGAAGGGATCAAATAAAGTATCCACTTCCTTTCTAGCTCTAGAGTTGCACCTTATGAATAAGGGTTTATGGCTACAAAATTCAAATGAAGGTAAAGATACAAGACATAAATCCTTATAAATAAATATGCAAGGAAGGATGAAATAAATATTAACTTAAGACATTTTTACCAATGAGGTGGTAACACCTTCACAATGGCCTAAACAATAAGCATAGAAATGACTATGTAAAAGTACCCAATAAATTTACAACCATGAAGCTCCAAATAATATAAGTGCAGCACACATGAAGAGGAAGGGAATCCTTAAAACAAGCTTTGCTCCAAGTTAACATATATCAATTAAGCTCAAGAGAGAGATAACTCCAAAAGTCTAGCCATGAATTACAACGTTCAAGGACCGCTCCTTATATAGCTTTAGGACTAATAGGGAAGCCCTTCCATTTGTCAAATTTCATGCATGGGGAAGTGCACCACCTCTAAGATTCTTTAGCCATGTGTCAAACCTCTCCTCATGACAATGTGCCAACTGTAGGAGTCCAAGTGATTAAGATAGGTGCACCTCCCTTATAAATAGCACATTCCCCAACAAAATCCATCAAATAGTGATTATAATCCCAAGAATCAGGCGATTGTGTCCATGGAATCTAGATATTAGACAAAAATCCCTTAATTTAAAGAAATTTGTCCCCAAAATCCACAAAACAGGGGATATTATCCTCAGGAGGTGTGTTAGGCTTTGTTTGAGGGTCTAAAGGGGGTCAAAATAGGGTTTGTATCCCATTTATTGATACTTTACAATATTTTTGACACTTGAATCACCCCTAGGGACCCTAACTAACTCTAAACATATGTCCACAGTGAAACATTATGAGATACATGATCATTATTCCAAGGATTTCTAAGCCAGGTGTAACAGATTATGTTATGTCGAGATCTATAATCTGAATGAGTCATCATAATCATTTGTTATATTATGCTCATATAATATGAGGGTTAACAATTGCCTCCAATCGTGGGATGTGCTCATCTTTGAAGTAGAGTGCATGAAAACCTTAGAATCTCCTAGTTGCACCTACTCAAGAGGAAGAAAAGAGAAATAATGTGGTGGGATGGCTCAATTCACATCGCAAACCTTACATGTTTATTACATCAGGTTTGGCTTTATAACAAAAGAACCCATTGATACAATAACGAAATATATTCTAAAGCTCATGAAAATAGCATATTAATTTCCTACATGTCTATTCTCGCATATGAGCAAGAGCATGCTAGGTAAAATCAAATATCCAATGAAGCCACCTTAACATCTCATCAATGCCAAATCCTTTACCCTTGTGTTTGATTATGGACTAAAATAAGGAAAGATCAATCATCATATGTGAGTATCCTGAAATCTCCATGTGATCATGAGCATATACACTATCATCAAAACATTTCCAAGCATGGAAAGTCTTCCCACAAGTCTCCTCTATCCGACATTGGATAGGTCTTGTATGAACATCATCATCACGAGGTTGTCCATCAAAATGTGCCATATCAAATTGAAAAACCTCAAGGAGAGAGAGATTAGGCTCCCCCAACACCATATTAGATCCAACAAAGCATGGAAATGAAGAAGAGTAACGATTTTTGTGCTTAAACATGAAACCTTGAGCAAAAGAGGAGGGTTGAAAATGACTTCCAAAACCTGCATAAATAACAACCTCTTGCTGCCCCAGATTATGATCAAAATCAATGTGCATCTTAGGAGAACATGGCATGGAAAAGTGCCCCCCATTTTCCCTATTAGAGGGCAAACAAGTCTGCCCCAAACCTGCATATGAAACTTCCTCTTGCTACTCAAAATTGGAATAATCAATGTACAATACATATGGAAATTATGACCCAAATATTCCCTAGAAAATGCCACACAAGGCTACCCCAAATTTGCATCATGAGAATATGGACATGGTTGGAAATGATCATGGAAAATATTCGTTAAAAATTGTTGTCAAAGGTCTTCAAAATCCACACTTTCCTCATGATACGAATCATAGATGGGATCACCAACATCACATCCATGGTTTCCATCTATTTTATCACATGCAAAGATATCCTTAAACCTATCATCTTCAAAAGGATTGGCTTCAAAGATATGAGAAGGAGAAAAAGATCACCAAACCCTCATCACCACAAGGAGAACAAATAGAAGCATCAACTAGATCTTTAACATGAACTTCAATGGGAATATGAGGAGACCCTTTAACAAGATATTCAAAATAGGGTTCTTGATCTGCTTCATAGACTCCATGGACTTCTTCATGTGCTTCTTTAAGGGCATCCTCATTTAATTCTTTTGGATCATTATGCGCTTTACTAGGAAGGAGGGCAATAACATCTTCAATAACCTTCTCAATCTTTCCCTCTTCTTCATCATGCTAAAGATGGAGAAACTTCTAAAATAAAACTGCAATAGAATAAATTTCTTTGCAACCAAAACCATCATACCAATCTAATGCATCATTCTCTAATGTGTAGAGAAATACCCTCATCAAATCTTCATTGTGAAAAATATTGAAATAAACCACAACTTTGATTAAAAATGCAATGTGAAAGGTAGCTAAATCACCAAACCCGTGAAATTAAGGAGTGGAATTAAATAATACCTCCAGGTCATAGCCCTCATCGGGAAAACCAAGGATTCCCAAAAATAATTTCTCAACCAAAGAGCCATCATCCTCAATTTTGAAGCCCATTTACCTTCAAGATCTTCAAAAATGATATTACAAATCATACCTCAAACCAAGAACAATGTATGGAGTTGCCAAGATGATCCCTCAAAGTGATTTCATCATGTTTCTTGTGCTCATGTCTACAGACAACAAATCCTTCAAAATATTCAAAGGAACAAGGGCTTTGTAACTTCAAGTAGTTTCCATTTGAAAAGAAAAATATGCAATACGAATCTCTTGCAAAATATCATGAAACATGGTCTTCATATTTATGGGAAGTAGACTTTCTCCCTGATAATGACGCCAATAAATGTTACCTCCTAAACTAACATGTTTGATTAAAGTATCAAAGAAGCAAGCTTTTTAGGGGAACAAAGAGGAAAAGGCCAATGCCACCACACCAACCCCCTTTCGCACTTGTGGTTGGCTCTTCTCCAACTTAAGGGGGGATTCCCTAAGATATGATTACTAAGGAAAAGACAATGAGGATCAAGGTGAGGTGAATAGTTTGGTCTAGCAAAACGGTTGTAGCATATCATGTAAAGAAAAAGGAGATGGAAGGATAGAGAGTAACCAATCAAGGGAATAGTGTCAATCCACCAAAGGGCAAATGGAGTCAAAGGATCACTAACTGAGAGAGCTTTGCTTAATAGGTCACCAAGAGGGAAGACTTGCAACTGCTATCCCAAACCCTACTTGATGGAATTGAAGATGATATGGGGTTTACAAGGGAAGTGATCAAATAAAGTATCTACTTCCTTTCTAGCTCTTGAGGTGCACCTCATAAACAAGGGTTTATGGCCGCACAATATGAATGAAGGTAAATATACAAGGCATAAATCCTGTATAAATAAATATGCAAGAAATGATGAAATAAATATTAACTTAATACATCTTTCTCCGATGAGGTGGCAATACCTTTCCCAATGACCTAAACAGGAAGCATATAAATGACAATGTAAAAGCACCAATAAACTTACAACCATGGAGCCCCAAGAAAGATAACTATGCCACACATGAAGAAGAAGGGATAAGCTTTGCTCCAAGTTAACATATATCAATTAAGCTCAAGAGAGAGGCGACTTCAAAAGTCCAACCATGAATAACAATGAGAAAGGAGCACTCCTTATATAGCTTTAGGAGCAAGAGTGGAGCCCTTCCATTTGTCAAATATTATGCATGGGGAAGTGTTCCAACTCCAAGAGTCTTTAGCCATGTGTCAAACCTCCGCACATAAGAATGTGCCACCTCTAGGAGTCTAAGAGACAAAGAGAGGTGTGCCCCCTATAGAAAGTGCATATTTCCCAACAAAAATCCATCAAACAGGGGTTCTGGGCTCCATGATCAAGGGATTATGCCCCTAGAATTAAGGTAATAGAAAAAATCCATTAAATAAGGGAAATTTGTCCTCATAATACACAAAACATGGGATAACGTCCCCAATAGGTGTGTCAGGATTGATTTGAGGGTCTAAGGGGGGTACAAAATGGGGTTTACATCCCATTTAATAATATGTTACAATAGTTTGACAATTTAATCACCCCTAGTGACCCTAACTAACTCCAAACATATGTCTATGATGAACCATTATGAGATACATGCTAATTATTCCAAGGTATTCTAAGCCATGTGCAACAGATTTTGTTGTGTCGTGATCTATAATTTGAATAATTCAACACAATCATTTGTTGGATTACCCTCGTACAATACGAGGGGAAACACAACATGTTAGCTAGAATCGAATCAATGGTCCATAAGTTGCCACATGGGACTAATATTGGCGAATAAATGCAAAAATCGTCCTTATTTTAGAACTTTAATGTATCTACTTTTCTTCTTAAACCATCATAGATCCATCTAAAACCCAGATTTATTAAGCACCGAGAGGGATCAAATTTCTTAAGGTGTATTTTTTTTTATCTAAATTTTTTTGTGTATCAAGAACCAAAATCATACCTCAAGAAATTTGATCCTCTAGATGTTTTATAGATCCAGGTTTTAGACGTATCTATGCTGGTTTTATTTATTTTTTAACTTTTGTGTAAAATTTATTTTAACTTTTGTGTAAAATATAAAATTGAGCCGACATATGTTGTCTAGTAGCTTTATATAATTTTTTTGTTTGTTGTTACATTACAACATCTCTTAATACTAGGTTGTAGAGTATACCCCCATACAATAACAAGTAAAAGTAAAAATTCAACTAAAAAAACAATTTATAAATAACCGTTAGGGTATTATCTTAATTCCTTTGAAAGGGCTATGATGTGCTCAAATTTGATTGTTAATAAAAAATGACATTTCAAGACACTAAATTGAGTTTTTTTTCCCACAATAACGGTTAGTTAAAATATATTCAAAAAGTCGAGGCAACACCCAAACAACAATAATCTTACATCATAAACAGTCTATGGAAGTTTTTGCTATTGAAACAAAAATGGTGATGGTTTTCCCCAAGTCATCCCACCTTATAGAGTTTTTTACAGAGTTCAAAAAAGTACTATTTTTTTTATATACTGGCCAATAAAATAAAGACAAATAAAAAACATAACATAACTATAGCAAAGATGTTAAAGAAATGTAACAATGGAACATATTCTATTTTGTATTATTATTGTTATCACCCCTTCTGGAGATGTTGTTCCTCCGATTAGGGATGCCATTGATGTAATTAGCCATGTAAAGTTTTGAGGTAAAACCTCCATTGTAAGTCGAGTCAGTAGTACCCACAAAAGTATTATTAAAATTTATTTTTGAGTCTTCCAAGGCAAGTCAGCCCTGGAAGCAAGGAGAAGTCGGCCCAGTTGGGTTATTAGGCCTCTCAGCTGATCAATATAAATAAGAGAGGCTCCTCCCTCATTTGGACAAGCAGAACACTCAAGCAGTTGCGCTAGAGAGAGAAGGAGCAGTGCATCTGGGAGAGAGGAAGCAGTCCAATATTATTCTTGGGGTCTCATAAGTATTATTCTTTGGGTCTTGCATTGTACTTGGTTGAAGTCTATATCGAGGATTTTTTGTTGGGGTTTCCTAGGATAATTTTTTGTGTTCTTTTCTGGGGTTGTGCTTGTCTTTCTTTCAGTGATCCTTTTGTTGATGGTTATGATGCTAAATGTTTTAGATCTTGTATAACCATTGAAAACTTAACATGGTATCAGAGCCACCCTGAAAGAAGTCTTTGTGAATTGCCAGAACTGCAGCTACTGAAGATTAGGGTTTCATGCTTGAAAACCCTAGAAGACAAAATCTAGTCATCTTGGGACTTTCACAATAATTTGAGATTGGAGAAGGCTCAAGAGCTTAAAATTTGTCAAGACAAAGACGAAATCTTTTTGTACCTTGTGTGAGAATTTCAGCCACATATTCGCTATACTTTAGGAGATATGATTCCTCCAAATTAGGGTTCCAGCCTCCTCCAGAATCCAGTCTCAAACATGAGACTTAGGGATAATTGCTATATGTCAGGTTAGGAAGGTCTAAATCAAATTTCCCAAGCTGTTGTAGATAAGGAACTGATTGTAGTTTCTATGGTCAGAGTTTCAGACCTCGGAGGTGAAAAAGTGGCACGTAGAAGTACGTACAAGTTCACTATTATGAACAGTCCTCAAACAAGTCACCTTGTGAAAATTTGCGTAAGTCCCACCTAGTGAGTCCAATTCTACTCTAACCTGTGGAGTTGGAAAGAAGACAGATCCGGTTATCTCAGGATGAAGTTTTAGACCCAGAGTAGCAGGAATTTCAGAGATACACCAAAATCAATATTAGACAATTCTACAGAAGAAATTTGAGAAAACTAGGGCTTCTTGTTCTTGGCACTTCCCTCGACCAATCAGTTTAAAAAGGAGGACTATAAAAATCACCTTAGGAGGGCGCATATGTCTATGGAAGAAGTTTCTCATTCTGTGCATCTTCAATTTTTGACCTAACACTAATGTTGGGGAAAACTAGGGCATTATATATTTTGCAGTTTTGTCCATAGTTTTGGGAAAATGAGTATGTTGCTCAACTCACCTTGAGGAGGTCTGTCTTTCTATCGAATCAGATATGAAAGATACCTATGTTGAAAATTAGGTTTTATTTATCAAACCCTAGGTCCACCAGAAGCAGTCTTCCAGAAAATATTTCAAGCAGGCATCAAGTTGAACCAATCTCATTGGTAATTTCTATCCTCTCTATTTCCATTTGAGATTCTCATTTTTATCATGATGACAAATGGTACCAAGTTTGATGACAAGCTTGAAGGGCCCGAGAACCTCTAGGAGTGGAAGTATAGAGTGATTCTCGTACCCGAAGAAGCATGACAAGGAGAACTATGTCAAAGAAGAAGTTGCAGATCCAGAGGGAGATGAAGACAAAGCACAAGAAGGACGTAGTCAAAGCCAAGAGGATTATTTCTGTCTCCATTGGATCTCACATGTATCATCCTTGATGACTCCCAATGATATGTTCGATACAATGACCAGCTTGTATGAAGGAAATAATATCAACATAAATATGACCTTGAGAACTCAACTCAACGATCTGAAGATGCAAATGTCATAAAGCGTTCAATCTTACTTCACAAAGATCTCTCAAATCAAGAAGCAACTAGAAGCCATTGAAGACAATGTTGAAGAAACGAAAGTGGAGATCAAAACCTTGAATTGACTCCCAAGTTCATGGTATTCATTCATTCAAGGAATATGTGCAAGAAGGAATTTGATCTCCTTCGGTGGACTATGGGAAGAATGCACACAAGAAGAAGCTCGACTCATAACAAGAGAGGAGAAGATGGGAGCAATTGAAGATCAAGCTCTCACAATTTACTCCAAAAGAAATCATAGAAAGAAGGAAGACCATCATCACAACAAAATACAAAAGGAATTCAGAAGAGATCCTTCCAAACATTCGATGCTACACTTGTGATGAGAAGGGACACTACTCTAAAGATTGTCCCAAAAATAGAGGTTTTTTCAACAAGAAGTCAAATAAAGTAAAAGGCTCCAATTATCATTGCAATCACATAAGGATCAAGAAGGAGTCTACCAAACAAACAAAGATAAGTATTTGAATTGTCATTTCCTATATATCTAGTTGCTTAAATGACATTGTTTAGTTGTGTACATATCCATGTTAAAGGAAATGTATATGATGCATGGTAGAATGTTTGCATTAATGAACAATATACTACTAATATGCATGTGATGGGTAAGTGGCCTATGGTGCTATACAACATTCCATTGCTACTTATGTAGAATGAAACCTCTTTGCTGACATATTGGGATTACTGCACAATCTCAATAATATTATGGTAGAGATGGAAGGCATCTAGAAATTTTTTGTGTCTATACGAGATATGGATGAATGTTGTATTGGATAAAATAGTTGCATGATTATATCTTTATACATAAGAATTTGTCACTATGAATATGTCTTATGAAATGTTTCTAACCATGCAACTGATGTATTTGACTTGTAGGAGAGATCATCTACAATCACCTACAAGAAAAGAAGGATGAGGCTTGTTCCGAAGAACAAGTGACGACAATTCAGTTAGAAGATTCACTCAAATAAACATACATGAAGATGAACTTGAAGCTCCTAGGGTCAGGATCATAGACACCATGGCGGAAGAAAGAGCTTCAGAAGCATATAAGAATCATGATATGACCTAAAGAGAGCGGTAGATCCACCTCAAGAGATGAAGACCATCTTCGGCATGAGAGATAATTCAAGATGAAGAAAAGTATGACGAGACTTCCAACGAAAGTAAGAGGCCTCATATACACTCTAGTTATGTGTNAGATGAAGACCATCTTCGGCATGAGAGATAATTCAAGATGAAGAAAAGTATGACGAGACTTCCAACGAAAGTAAGAGGCCTCATATACACTCTAGTTATGTGGCACTGTTGAGTGACATCATTGATGCATATTCTTCTAGCTATGAAGAAGTAGCCAAGGAGAAATGGAAGAAGACTATGATCAAAGACTACCAATTGATCATGGGGAATGATGTCTAGGATGCGGTTTCGAGACCTGAATGGAAGTGCGTAGTGTCTTCCATGTGGATCTACAAGATCAAGTATGCAACAAATGGCAACATCGAGGGATACAAAGCAAGGCTCGTGGTTTCTCTCAGAAAGAGGGAGTAGACTATGGCATGACAAACTCCAGACACATTTCTCTAGTAAAGTAGAGGTGTAAATCAATCAGAGAACCACATGTGCACAAAAGGCTTTGTACAAGCTTAGAAGGCACACATGGATAAGCACATTCAAGAGCTTGAAGATCACCTAGAGTGATGAAGATCTTAACCTTTGGTACAAGGTTGAAAATGGAATCCTATAGAGGATGACACGCTCATAGATGGGTGCAAGAGGAAATTTTCAACAAAGTTCAAGACAGAGTATCTTGGTATCCAGTGACTTGACATGGATACATAGAAGATCGGTAGCAGAGGATGCTACCTGTCACTCTAGTACATAATGATTTGTTACATAGAGTACAAAATTCAGAGGGAGGATGATGCTCCGCTTCAGAGGGAACTCGACTAAAAAATATCTCTGAGTTCGACATGGTATGACAGGATGAACAACTTCCTGATGGACTGAGGCTTTACCAAGTGTAAAGTGGGTTCCAACCTTTACTTTAAGGTTAAATGCATAAGACTGGTATATGTCGATGACCTGACAGGAGAGGACAAACTCATTGTAGATGCAAAGAGGAAGTGCAAGAAAGAGCACCTCAGGATGATGTTTTAGTTTGGGATCAGGTATGATCTCATGGCTTAGCAGAAAGGAAACCAGTGTTTCCCTCAGTATAGTCAAGTTTGAGTGCATTGCAACATGTTAAGCCTGTAGCGAAGCAATATGGCTTCACAAATTATTGACATGATTGTTTGATGTCGAGATAGATGCAAAAAATATTTATTGTGACAACCAGAGGTTCATCAAGCTAATAGAGAACTCGATGTTTCATAAAATTTGGGATATGGCGCAGAGAGGAGCCATGAAGCTCCAGTATGTTTTCCAATAGAGAGACAAGTTGTTGATGTGTTGACTAAGCCTTTGTCTCATGTAAAGTTTGAACACTTTCGAGACAAGCTTGGTGTAGTCCGAAAGGACCTCCCTAGAAAGAGGGAGTGATGATAAGAGAATGAGATGGTAATGGTATGGCAATATAGAGTTTTCCAATATGCTTATAGATATTGATGAAGTTGTGGTCTGGTCACTGTATAGAGGGCCTGGTCGTATCTTTATGGGTAGATCCCAATATGGTTGGTGGCATCACCAAGGGTGGATCCCAATATGATTGGTTGTATCACTAAGGATAGATCCCAACATGGTTGGTGGCATCCTGCAGAAGGAACATCCCAAGATGGTTGGTCATATCTTCAAATAGGAAGATCCCAACGAGATATAGTCCTTCGGACAAGAACACTCTCTTTTTGAGAGTGGTCCTAGTTTTTACCAGTTGAGGATGGTCTTGCAGACGATAGTACTGTCTTATGGAGAGTGATCCTGCATTCACTTGCAGGATGGTCTTGCGAACAAGAACACTCTCTTGTTGAGAGTGGTCCTAGCTTTTACCGGATGAGGATGGTCCTGCAGATGATAGTACTCTCTTATGGAGAGTGGTCCTGCATTCATTTGTAGGATGGTCTTGCGGATAAGAACACTCTCTTGTTGAGAGTGTTCCTACCTTTTACCGGTTGAGGATGGTCCTGCAGACGAGAGTACTCTCATATGTTGAGTGGTCCTGCATTCAGTTGCGGACGAGATCTGCATTTAGTTGCAAATGACAATATCCTCTCTAAGGATGGTCCCGCGAACAAGATTATTTTCTTGTTGAGAGTGGTCCTAACAATTACCAGTTGAGGATGGTCCTGCAAACGATAATACTCTCATATGTTGAGTGGTCCTGCATTCAGTTGCAGACGAGATTTGCATTCAGTTGCAGATGATAGTATCCTCTTTGAGGATGGTCCCGTGGACAAGAACACTCTCTTATTGAGAGTGGTCTTAGCACTTACCGGCTGAGGATGGTCCTGCGCACGATAGTACTCTCTTATGGAGAGTGGTCTTGCATTTACTTGCAAACGAGTTCCTGCATTCAGTTGCAGATGATGATATTCCACAATTCAATTATGATGTGGGAAATTTAGCTCAGTATTTGTATAATGATAGTGCAGGTGATGCTTGAGATGATGGTAGAGATGATTCTCAAGATGATGCTCGAGATGATGCCAGGGATGATGATGTCAAAGATGATGATGCTTGAGATGATGTGTTGGTGCGATCCACCAACAAAGCCTCGTCGACAGGGGTTCCCACTCTGTCAATGCTCAACCAGTGCAATCTCCCTGAGCACCGGCCCAGACAGGTTTGACCCTGCCTGGCAACACATGCAGAGCAGATGAAGTCTCACCTGAGATGTCGAGGGAGAGCCGTCGGAACCAAGTTTCTGGCAGTGGGAAGGGAGGGTACGTTCTCAACGATTGAACTTCATAATCAATAGATATTCCAGAGATAGTTTATCTGAATTGCCTTATACATTACATATCTATTTTTATAGCTAGTAAATCACTAACAAATCACATTACTTCATTCATTGCAGCAGTCACATTCATTCATAAAACATCCATCGTAGTCATTGCAGCAGTCACATTCATTCATAAAACATCCATCGTAGTCATTGCAGGTCAAAAAGATAGAAAATACATAAGAAATAAGATCATTTCAGAGCAACATCCGTCATGTCATATTACTTCTGCGCAACAAATCCAAGTTATACAATACTTCTCCACAGCAGGAGAATGATCACCGACTAGATTCACTAATTGACCAACATAGACAGAGCCAAAACTGCTCAAAGACAAAATGAAGCGACAAGGGCACACCTTAGGTCACAAAAAGGATTGATCGCGTGATTTGTTTCATCCATGATCTCTCTCTTACAATTGCTACTCTAACTCTATATATAGGCTTGTGCCTTTACATCCAAGGTCCACTTCTAACTAACTTCTAACAACCTAGTGACCTATATCCACAAAATGTGGTCAATCGATACAAAATTGCATAAAGAATTCCAAAAACGGTTATTCTTCTGCCTCTCGCGCTACTGTGGACCTTCGCAATGGCATGTGAGCTTGCCCAGCCTTCGCGGTGCTGTGCAACTCACTTACCCAATACCCCTGCCACTAGCTCCCCAACACAGTCTTGTGGATCGACCTCGAGCCACATCAAGTCGACAAGGTGTACTCTGTCGTCTTAGCCTTGAAGTCTGCAAACTATTGCGAGATTTCGCGGACTTGGAGCCGAACTCGTTCGACTGTGTCCTGACAAGTGAGCAGGTCCTGCTTCAGTTGGTGCTCCTCCCTGGCCTTTCTATCTACCATCTTCATGCCCTCTTGGACCACTTGCAGCGCGGCGACTTCTTTCACGACCAACTGCCCACCAATGTCCTCGAATTCATCGAGCTGGGTGTTGCGCTTGCGCTGACATTCTTGGGCTCGGGCGGCTCACTACTGCAGGTCCTTCAGTTCTTTCGAGTGTGTAATCTGAATCATAAGAGGCATTGTGCGCAACGACGTCTTCAGTGTCACTAACTAAGTGTCTGCTTCCCGCGTTTGCTTGGCCAATTGCTCCAGTCGGTCATCCTGGACGACACTTTGCTAGAACCGTGTCATTTCGTCAGCAATCATCTTCGCCTCCTGATCCATAGATTCAAGCTGTTTCGCTAGCTCCTCAATCATATTCTTCTATTTGACAATCTGTTCAGGTGGTGTGTCGGGGTAAACCAAAGAACTCAGTAGATTGTTTGTTAACTGGAGTTGGGCAATCACCTCCCCAAGGCGCTTGGCTTTGTCGACATAAGTGAGTTTTGCTGTGCTTTCATAGATGTGTTAACAGGCCTCATCAACAACTTGCTCGACCTCACTGCAACTAGCACAGAGTTGTGCTTTCTCAACAATGAAGCGGCCTTGCACCTTCTTTAACTCGGTGATTTCGTCGGCGGATTTCCGCTGCAGCTCCTCCTTTGTTTGCTTCAAGTCGGCAATCTCCCGTGCCTTTTCTTATGCAAGATGCTCTCTGATCTTTCGCAGCTCATCGAATTCCTCCTGTAGCTTCTTTGCTGCATCCTGCGACTGCACATACCCCTCACTAAGCTCCTTCTACCAGTCCGCCAATTCCTGGCCGGCACCCTGCTGTAGCTGCACTAAAACTTGGGTAGGTAACTTATTGAGATTGACAACAATGCTCGGCAATGGCTGTAGTAATGAGTTGACTTCTGTACTTCCCACGTCAATTATAGTCGGGGGAATTGCACGTTCCTATCCCACAGCTCAATGCTAATCGGTGGGAAATCCTGCATCACATCCCTCTTTGGTGTCACTTTTGAAATAGCAGCAAAATAGAATCAAGTTTAAGGATTACCGTGGCAATCCCTTCTTGACTGGACACACGCATAGCTTGTGCTGCAACATCATATGCGTCAGTGACAACCTTGATGAGTCGTTGTAGTTGGTTCTCCATCATCGAGTGGGAGCTGCTACCTACGTCAAATTCCATGTGTCTTTTAGTGTGCATCTCCTCCGACATGTGTTGGGCTTCTAGATCAGAGTCTGTCGATGACTCGCCATCGGAGTCATGGAGATCTTTGCCTTCTTGGACTGGTTCATCAGGGGCATCTATTGGTGGCCCTGTAGAGAGTTCCTCCGCACTCACCGGTTCATGCCAGTCAGCTGGCCAATCTTGAACGAAGGCCTCCAATTTTGCATCTGCAATTTTGTAGCGCATAGGTATCCATTGCTTATCAGGATCCCGTCGCACCTGGATGTAAATGGAATGAGGCCTGATAGTAAATTGAATAATCTGTCGATACTTGGATGCGGCGTCGTTGGATAAACGAGGAACCTTAGTGGCCACGACCTATAGTGCTTCCCAATAGACCAAAAAATGGACCGCACAGTCTTGTTGTCGATTGGGTTCTGCAACCCACCATAAGTTTTGATACTGGGCGCCTTTGCATACTCGTTCCGCAGCGACAGACATCAGTTGGTAGTCCTCTGGCTCCATCCATGCGACCAATGCAATGAGAATTAATAACTCACTGTAGGAAAAACTGCATTCCCCTGCCTAAGTGGCAACATCATCTTCTAACAATTGGTTTAGCATAAACAAGGACTAGTTCATTTGCACCCATTCGATGCATTTTTGCATACATGCAACTACCCCTGAATTACATTGGACAGGCTGATTCTTCCTGACAATCTTGCTAGCCAAAATGTGAGCCCCAATCTGCACTATTCGCTCAGAAATACTGTCGATGCAATAGGCCCAGCCATCGCGCTGCAACCCAAACCTCTCCTTTAACCGCTTGGAAAACTTTTTATCATTATCCCACCCTCTGAAATATGTGTTGGATCTTCATCGGCCTTTGGCAACCCCGTAATGTCAGCAATCAGGTCAACCATGACCTAGATAGGTTCGTTCAACCAGAGCATCCCACCATGAAAGCATGCTAATAGTTGCTTTACGCATGCATTCGCTTCGTTCAATCTCCCAAAATGAGGCATGTTGATGAGCCCCAACAACCCACACTTGCCCAATCCCTACGCCCATGGGTGAGGAATTCATAGAATAGGCGCACCAGGTATCGTAGGCACTGACTGATATGGTTCATCTGCGAAATCCTTTAACAATAGAAAATCATGGTCTTCGTACTTCATCTTGGTCAAGGCGGATATGATGTCCCCAGGCAAGTCATCCCTTCTGGTAGTGGCAGCAACTTCGCTGGATACCTCTGATTTTTGGTTAGCTTCCTCGGCTTCGCCTCCGGCCGCGTTGGGGCCACATATCCAGGGATATCATTGATAGAGATGCCCCTGGGTGCTCTAGACTTGATAACGCCCGAGCTTGATGGTCTGGTCTCTTCCCCTTGTGCCCTAGCAGTCGTGCGTGCATATCTCTTCTGTGGTGGTGTGGTACTGGGCTTTTGGGCCTTCTGTTTCGCTCTAGGGATCGAAGAGGACCCAATTGGCATGCTCATGAATTCTTCTTCAATCCGTTTAGGGTGGATGGGGGATTCCTGCTCGCTCGAAATATCAACTGTGTCAGGAGTGCGTAGCATGCCGCACTCTACAATGCTCACAATGCAGCTAAAAGTTCACTCCTTGCCTATCACACTCCCTTCTACTCCTGCACTGAACTCAACACTTCACTTGACTCAACTGAATAATACCTTGTGTCCATATCCCATGCATTTTTATAACCCATCGCCTGATCTGCCTCATCATTGCCAAATCTACTATATCCATCATGCCCAAATCTAACATTAATAACCCTAAATTCTCTGGTGATCCCATCTTACTAACGGTCGGATCAATCATAAATGCACGTCACTTCATCAAGCGTCACCAGCTACCAGTATTAACTGTCTGTATTTATTATTGATTTAACCACCCCACAATCCTACAGCTGTCGCCGCTGGTCTCCCTTATAACACTACTGAGCGCTATCCTTGCGCAATGTCTTCCTCTGCGCTCGCTTCACTGCAATCTACTTACGCAATTTTTTTTTTACTTGCGCAGTGCCTCAAGCATTGTGCAGATCAGGCCCTATCCTATAGGGCTTCAAGCGACTGCCATTCACAAGTGTTGGCAGCACCACACCATCTAATTGTTGTAATTGAACTACACCCTTAGAAGTAATTGAATGAAAAATGTATGGACCTAACCAGTGCATTTGTAACTTACCTGGGTGCTTGAGAAACTTACTGTCATATACCAGTACTAAATCTCCTTGTGTAAACTGCTTGTTCTTAATATGACGATCATGCCACGCCTCCTAGCGATCCTTCTCAACACGCTGGTGGAAGCCTGCGACAAAGCGGTCCTCTTCTAGCTGGATCAATTGTGCGATGCACTCCTCTAATGCTTCGGTGTCATCCATGCCTGTCGTGGCAACAATCCAAAGACTAGGAATAAGGTATTCCATCGGCATGACTGCTTCTTGCCCATATACTAATTTGAACGGTGTTTGTCATGTCAATCTTTTACAAGTGGTGCGATATGCCCATAGTACCGCTGAAATTTTCAAATCCCAATCATCATGATTAGTATTGCATACCTTTGTAAGCGCGTTTCCAATATTTTGTTGAAGGCCTCGACAGTTCCATTTGCCTGCAGATGGTAGGGTGTGCTTTTATGATGTTGTACCTACAACTCCTCAGTTAGCGCTCTCACAATTCAATTGATAAAGTGACTTCCCTGGTCACTCATCAATATCCTTGGGCAACCAAACCTTGCCAGAATATTCTCGAATATGAATTTGGTTGTTGTCATAGCAGTGCAATCCACGACTGGCGTGACCTCCACCCACCTGGTCAAATAATCAGTTGCTGTAATGATGTACCATGCACCAGTCCTCTTGCCTGGTGGAGTAATTGGACCCACAAAGTCCATGACCCATTTATCAAAAGGTTGTAGAGTTAGCTGGGGCACCAGTGGCATCTCATCCTGCTGTGATGGCTTGCCAACGCGTTGACAGACATCGAAGCTTCGCGCATAATCCACCGCATCAGTATGTAAGGTAGGTTACCATAACCCAACGCGCAATACTTTACGCGCAGTAGCCCGACCACCATAGTGGCCTCCTGCAATTCCTGCATGTGCTTTTGCTAGAATCGGTCCTTGCTCATACGGTAAGATGCACCGCCGCAAGATTTCATCTGGTCCAAGTTTGTATAATTGTCCTGCAATCAGCTGGAAATATGAAGCTTTCACTACCAACTGTTTCTTCTGATTAGTCGACAGGTCCTATGGAGTGACTCTGGTTGCCAAGAACTGAATGATTGGAGCAAAGTGGTCATCTGTGATCTCTACTCAGAACAGTTGCGCATCGAGCAATCCATCGTCAATATTAGTAGGCTCTTCTCCTATCTCAATGCAAGACAGATGATCGGGGACAACATTCAATTGACATGGCTTCACAATTATCTCAAAGTCAAATTCTTGGAAAAGTAGAAGCCACCGACAGATCTTCCCCCCCAACACAGGCTTATTGACTAGGTATTGCAAAGCAAAATGGTCCGTGAACATCTTGAAGTGACTGCCCAACAGATAGTGTCAAAATTTTTGCAATGCATAAACCATGGCCAAGCCCTCTATCTTAATGGTTGTATAATTTTTTTTTTCTGCAAAAGATAGCTTCCTACTGGCAAATGCGATTGGATGATCCAGGTCGCCTTCACCTGGCTGCGCAAGTACTACCCCTAGCATAATAGAAGAGGCATCGACATGGACATGGAATTCCTTGCTCCAATTAGGGAATACCAGGATAGGCGTCGAGGCCATCTTGGCCTTTAGTGTGTCGAAACTCCCCTGACACTCGAGATTCCACTCAAATGTGACATCCTTCTTTAGCAGCTTCTCCATGGGGGGTGTAATAGCGACGTGTCCTTTGATGAACTTGCTATAGTACCCTGTGTGTCCCAGTGTCACCCAAAGCATCTTCACATTCATCGATGGTGGTAGACTAAGGATAAGTGCAATCTTCGCAGGGTCAACCAATAGCCCTTGCTTGCACACGATATGTCCCAACATCATTCCGAATGACGCACAAAAAATGCACTTCTTTGAGTTTAGTGCGATTTGATGTTGTCGGCACCTTTCCAGCATCAATCGCAGGTTTGCTAAATGGTCTTTAACCAAACCATAGACTGTCCAGTCATCCATGTATACCTGCAGGAATTTTTGAATGAAATCTTTGAACGCAACGACAACCACTCGAGAAAAAATCGTTGGCGCATTCTTCAACCAAAAAGGCATGACTGTATATTGAAAACAACCCCATTCAATGACGAATGTGGTCTTATGCCGATCTTCCTTTGTGATTCGGATTTGGTGATACCCCAAAAAGCCATCCATGAATGAGTACATCTCCTGATCGCCTACCCCTTCAAGGACCTCATATGTAAAAGGCGTGGGAAATGGGTCATGCAAGCAGGCATCATCCAGCTTTTGTAGGTCGACACAAATGTGGACTTCTCTAGTGTTTTTGTTCTGAACCACCATAGGGCTTATCTATTCCGACTCCTCAACAGGCTCAATGATGCCGACGTCCAACATCCAGTCAAGCTCAGCTTTGACCCGTTCTTTGTATCACAGTTTCAGTCGATACGGCCTCTATCGCACCGGTTTCGCATCTGGTTTCAATGGTATCTTCATCTCCCCTAGATCCCCTAATATCCTTTTCATTTCCGAGAACCGTGTCGAAAATAGATCTTGGAACTGCAACAGATCCATGATCTGTGCCATTGTCTTATTGTCCCAATAGTCCCCAATATTAGCAAACTTTGGGTTCTCTTCTATCCCAATGTTAACTTTACGGATCTTCAGCGCCTGATTCATGGGGTAGGTTTGTATGTCCGGTGCTGCAACATTGCAACTGCCTTCCGATTTCGGAATGTTGACATTCCTCATGTCATCATCATCTTCAAGTTCACCATATAGATTATAGCAAGTCATCAGGGATTGCATATGACACTGCACATGTGGATCTACCAGGTATGCGGGTGGCACAACCTTCAAGACTACATCGCGGAGGAGTTGGAGTGCATTGTGGACCTCAGGGTTAGTGTCCCGGAAATTAAAATTCTGCGCAAAGAAAACCGACAACTCCTCCCATGTAGTGATGGTTCTGCGCAGCTCTACTACTAGATACCAGGATCTAGGCATTTCTTCCAAAGTATGAATAAAAGCATGGACCCACTCATCCTTTGGTCGCGATGCCCACAAAGCCTGACATTCCATTAAATGACCGATGGTGTCATTGTGCCCATCATATCTCCCAACAGGACAGGTCTCTGAATCACCGAAGTGCACCATTATCAATTGTCGACATTGTGCCCATCCATGGATTGCCTATTTGTGAGCCGCCCACCAGCGTGCTGGGGTAGCCTTCAATGCTTCCTCCAGTGCCAACAACCTCTATGGTTCAAATGTTTTCTCTTCAAATTCTTGGAGGAATTCAGTCAACTCTGGTATCCCTTCATAAACTAACAGATCGATGATCTCAGTCGCAACACGACGTAGAGATTGTGCAATCATACCACATTTTCTAAAAGACACCTCATTAAGCCGATTTTTTCCAATTTTCTAAAGCATCATCAGAATCAGAGGACACAAAGCTAGCGCTGCGCCATCTGGGTTCACCATCGATAGTAGGGTGGATATAGTCCTCAGAGATGTTGTAGTCATGGTCCCAGCCTCTACCAACCTCATCCTTAATAGGTTCAATATACCGTTGTCTCTCTTGAGGGTCCATGGGAGAAATGACTCTGATATCTTGGTTTTCGAATGTCATAACCCGCTTCTTAAAATTGATAATTGCAATGCTATCATTGGCCCATCCAATCCCTAGTAGCACAGGATAAGAGCATCCACCATCAACTACTTCAATAACATCAAAATCATCATATGTCTTCATACCTTCTACATCGACAACTAGGTTCAAGACACGACCAATAGGCTGAACCTTGGCCTGATTTTCTAGTCGTGGTTGCACAGGGGACCACCCCAAGGTTGGATTTCCCATCAACTGCCAAGTTTGCCTGGTCAAAGTATTCACATCTGACCCTAGATCCAGAATAACAGAATCAACTTCGTAGTCCCCTATCTGGATGTTCATTCTCATCTCTTTACCTATCTTTCTCTTTTGGAGGGAATTTACTGCGAAATCCTTCAGTGACTGATCCCTTTGGCTCGACAACTTCTCCATCTCACTGAGAGCCTCAGGATCTCTAGCTAACAACAGATAGCTCTCAAAGAATTGCTGCAAGGTATCATGTGGTCGCGATGGTCCTGCCTCTACAGAAGGATCAAAAGCAGATGGCATTTCAACCATAGGTAACTTACCCATATTCCTCCTGATTGCATGCTTAACCTGAAAGAACGTCTCCTTCTCTGTCGCAATATCAAAGGCTGTCTTTTTCTTCCCTGCGAGCCGAACTTGCGGACGAGGTCCGTATTCTCCAGTCGTCGCACCTGCACAAGTGACAACAACAACATCGCAGCTTGGGCTCTGCTAGAATTGTCGCAACTGTGGATCCTTGATTCAGATTTGGAGTTGGATTTAGGGGTGGATTCTGAATTGGTGGCGGGTTCATCGGCTGGTTCTGAGTCTTCGGTGGGATCTGAGGTTGATTCTGCAACAGCTACTGGGTTTGCACTTGGTTTTGGTTTTGGAACCGGTTCTGCAACTGAGGGATGTTCCAAGCCTTCCATTTTGCAATCAACAGAGGGCAACTTTCGACATTATGCTCGCTTGTTGCGCTGTATGTACACTGCGCATGGGGACACTCCCTCTGATAGTGTCCAAATATCCTGCAAGTGTAACATTGGATGGATTCTCGACCTTGTCCTCCTCCTCATCCCCTAAATCCTCCCCGGAATCCTCCTCGAAATCCTCTGGTTTGCTAATACTGTGGTTGGGATAGCTACTGCGGGGGATTCGATTGCTGCTGAATGTAGTGCATTGCTTGAACATACTATTATTGAGGCTGAGTAATCGACACCTGATTATACTGCGGTCGCAGTGCAAATTGTGGTTGTGCTATGAACTACGGTTGCGATGCGAACTATTGTTGCGGTTGCGATGGAATAAACTGCACTTGCGGAGGTGGTGTGTATTGTACTGTTGACTGTACCATCTATGGCTGCAACAGCTGTACCGTGCGAGGATCCTCACCCTTCACGAAATATGAATCATATGTTCTCTCTTGAAGTAGGTCGTAAGCTCGGCAATCTTTATCCTCGTGCCCTACTGAGCGACAAAAGGAATAATACAAATTTTATTCCTTTGTAACCATCTTCTGCATGTAGCTACAGTTTTCGTGTCGATGCCCATATACCTGACATACGTGACACCATGGCACACCAGCGCAACTCAAAGGGTTCGATGCTCCTGATAACAAATAATTTTGGAAAGTCGGACATGTATCTTTGGTGTAGCCATCCGTGCAACATCGCGTTCACCAAAGATCATCATGCTCTTCTTTTTCCTTCTTAATATCCTGCAGTTGGAGTGTCAAATTTGCTAGTTGCGCCTGATTCTAGTTCATGCCAACTGCAGTCTCCCCAATAGGTGAAGCTTCTAACTTCATCGCCATCTCCAGGGCCTCATTCTATGTCGTGATCTTTTGCTGCATTAAAGGCTGCTTAATGTGTGGAACCAGTGCAACAATAAACCACTCCTTATGCTGAACATTGCTCATTTTAAAGTTGACTTGAGCCATCAACGTCTTAAACCATTGATCAAAATCCCAAATAGTTTCGTTCAGAAACTGCTTAATCTCCTTGAGTTCTGTAATGTATTGGGCCTCCGATTTGGGTTTCTTAAATTCCTCGAATAGTCCTTCCCGGATCTCATTCAGTGTTTTCACTGGGGTTCCTTGAGGAACCTGCACGAACCTCATATAGCAGTCAAGCGCACGACCCTTGAGGGTGGTCGCCAATTGGATTCTCTTGATATCATCATCCACATTCTGTCTAGTAGTCCAAACTGCTTCACATAATAACCAGTACTGCGCCGGGTCATCAGTCCCGTTTCCATGGAATATAGGTAACTTCATCTCGTTGCCTACCATTCCGGGCCTTCTTCCCACAAATGGTGCTCTATTGCTAGACTGCTGCTGGCACGTCGGACAAGGTGATGTAGAATGCATTTTTCTACCTGTTGGTGGAGTAGTGAGCGGAGGTGTGGACACGTTACTGCCGGGGTTCAAGCTTCTTGCTATCCTGGGCATAGTCTGTGTCTGGTCGTTTTAGTCGTTGCTGTAGGGTCGCTTCATCCCGTGTGGTTGTTCTTCGTGATCTCACGTCTCGATTGCAACAGGACCTTCCCCTGTCCTCTATCTCTTCTCTTGTCGAAACCTTGCTCCTCCCCTCATACAACCACTTGTTTCCTCAGTGACCCTCACTGTCTCGTCAAAACTCATACCCATCTACCCCTTACCTTGCCATTTGCCTTCCCCTTTCGTCGCAGTGTCCACAGCCTCCGCACACCAGAGTTCCACTACTCGAGGTGCATTTTTAGAATACCCTTCTCGCAGATGAACATCTTAATAGATAATTGTAGAGACAACAAGAACCTACCTTTTTTCCCGTTGAAGAATTATCTTTCTGCTTTGTTGTATGCCTTATTGGTATCAACTACAAACTCAATGATGTATCCTTCCATAACACTCTCCAACCATACTTCGACAGCTTGCGATGCTTTGTTATTGGTTTCTTGTAGTTCCTGGATCAGTCCAGGGGTCCAAGATGTTGGCTCTCCGCCTTGATGGTTATTCTTCTTATAAGTGAACTGCGCTAGCCATTCGTGCAGTATGACTGGAAATTCACAAAAGAACCACTCGTAGGGACCGTCGTAGATATATTTGTCCAACCACCTGGGTGTCGACAACTTCAGATTTTGGTTCTCTATTTCAGCGAACTCTCGCAGCTTTAGATCAAACTTCACAAAAGAACCACTCGTAGGGACCGTCGTAGATATATTTGTCCAACCACCTGGGTGTCGACAACTTCAGATTTTGGTTCTCTATTTCAGCGAACTCTCGTAGCTTTAGATCAAACCACTCTTCAATCTCAATTTTTGTCAGATCGCACAGCATATCCTCCCTTCAGTTGCAACGAGGTCCCAGCAACAAAACCATTTGTTGGCGCGATCCACCAACAAAGCCTCGTCGACAGGGGTTCCAACTCTGTCGACGCCCAACCCGTGCGATCTCCCTGAGCACCGGACCAGACAAGTTTGACCCTGCCTGGCAACACCCGCAGAGCGGATGAAGTCTCACCCGAGATGTCGAGGGAGAGCTATCGGAACCAAGTTTCCGGCAGTGGGAAGGGAGGGTACGTTCTCAGCGATTGAACTTCATAATCAACAAATATTCTAGAGATAGTTTATCTGAATCGCCTCATACATTATAGATCTATTTGCATAGCTAGTAAATCACTAACAGATCACATTACTTCATTCATCGCATCGGTCACATTCATTCATAAAACATCCATCATATTCATTGCAGGTCGAAAAGACAGAAAAGACATAAGAGATAAGATCATTTCAGAGCAACATCCATCATGTCATATTACTTCTGCGCAACAGATCCAAGTTATACAAATACTTCTCCACAACATGAGAATGATTGCCAGCTAGATTCACTAATTGACCAACATAGACAGAGCCAAAACTGCTCAAAGACAAAATGAAGCGACAAGGGCACACCTTAGGTCACAAAAAGGATTGATCGCATGATTTGTTTCATCCATGATCTCTCTCTTACAATTGCGATTCTAACTCTATATATAGGCTTGCGCCTTTACATCCAAGGTCCACTTCTAACTAACTTCTAACAACCTAGTGACCTATATCCACAAAATGTGGTCAATTGGTACAAAATTGCATAAAGAATTCCAAAAACAGTTATTCTTTTGCCTATCACGCTGCTGTGGACCTTCGCGGTGGCGTGTAAGCTTGGGCAGCCTCTGCGGTGCTGCGCAACTCACTTATCCAATACCCCTGCCAACATGATGCCGGAGATGATGCACAGATGATGATGATCGAGATGATGCCATAAATGACGATGCTCGAGATGATGATTGAGATGATATGAGATATCCGTGATGATGATGTTCCATGGATGATGATGCTGATGATGTAGCTGCGAAAACTTCCTATGACATATAGATTCACCAGTCAGTTGTACACATGTATTGTTGTAGAATGCCTTCCTTGTTAAGAGGGAGTGTTAAAGAAATGTAATTGCGGAAGATATTCTATTTTGTATTATTATTGTTATTACCCCTTCCAGAGATGTTGTTCCTTCGATTAGGGATGTCATTGATGTAATTGGTCATGTAAAGTATTGAGGTAAAATCTTTGTTGTAAGTCGGGTCAGTGGTACCCACAAAAGTATTATTAAAATGTATTTTTGAGTCTTCAAAGGCAAGTCATCCCTGACAACAAGGAGAAGTCGACCCAATTGGGTTATTAGGCCTCTCAATTGATCAGTATAAATAAGAGAGGTGCCTCCCTCATTTGGACAAGTAGAACACTCAAACAGTTGCGCTAAAGAGAGAAGGAGCAGTCCATTTGGGAGAGAGGAAGCAATCCAGTGTTATTCTTGGGGTCTTACACTGTACTTGGTTGAAGTCTATATCGAGGGAGTTTTGCAGGGTTTTCTTCCCCATGAGGGTTTCCTAGGATAAATCTCTGTGTTATTTTGTGTGGTTGTGCTTGTCTTTTCTTTCAATGATCCTTTTGTTTATGGTTATGATGTTATGATGCTAAATGTTTTAGATATTATATAACCATTGAAAAATTAACAAAAGATTGAAACCCTACTGGTTCTAATCCATTATGGGTGGATTGCCATTATTTCCTTCCATATCCGCGTCTGCTTGATGCCCTGGGTTGCTTCCTACCAGTCCATAAGAGGCTGAAGTCGAATGGGTTGAGGTCAAATCCACGTCCAGAGCTTACACATGGGTGTTCAAATCCTCCTCAATGTGCTTCACTTTCCCAACTTGTTCATCCATCCTCTCCTTCATTTCTACAACCGCTTGTTGGATTTCAATGATTTGTTTCTAATGGCTCCATGCTACATTAACAATTCCCCCTTGCAGACCCACAACATCTTCTCTCAAAAGCCTTCACTTCGAGGTGCAACTGCACATTGTCATAGGACAAGCACCATTTACATGCCATGCTTGCTTCTTCCTCGGGACAATCTGCTATCGTGAGCTTAGCTAACTGGTTTCCAATCCTCATGTGATCTCCTTTCTCCTTCCAATCGGTGAACAACTTATCCTTCGACGCCCTTTGATGCGAGTAGGAGCTAGTGGGTGAAATTGATTTTAGACAAGACATTCCAAACCTTGTTTCCATCCCTCTCCTCCCTTGAATATGCAAATGCATATTCTGCTTCCTGACCTCTAAGTTCATGAATGCTAAGAATGTGTGCTCCCTTGTGCAAGTGTCAATAAAACCCATCGCCTATGCTCCCAACTTGTCCATCAACCGACATGTTATTAGTTTCCTTTCCTAATCCTAAGGCAAAGCATTGTTCTTCCTGCCCTTGGGGGTCATAAACGACCCCACACCTTCCACCCCTACTAAATTGCATTGTTAAGCTAAGAATTCTCATGGATAGAGAAGTGACCACTATAGACTAGGCTAGGGAATCCCATTGATAAAAAAATGACCATTAGAGTGGTTGTAAGCGTGGTAGGATACATGTATGTTGTGCTCTCTTTGGAATGTAAAGGTGATATGGCTTATTTACGGAAATATGGATGTATGGATCTCTTACGTAAGAAAAAAATGTAAAACGCAACTTTCCATTTAAATAAAGTTGCATTTTTCCAGTGTGAATTAAAAAAAATGTACATCGTGAGTTTCATTCTTTTACATTTCATTTGCTTGGGAGGGTGGAGTGGAAACCCTTAATTAAAGTACTAACTTGATCCAATTGCAAGGCCATTAGTGCAAATGTCATAACCAGAAAAGTTATCCATGCATTAAGGAGCGACGAATTAAATTGATTGAATTGTAACCAAAGCCATGAACGCCAATGTCATACGCATAAAATCATCCACCATGCTTAGGGTTGGAATTTCAAATTGCGGACACCCGTCAAAATTGCCGGTACCAATCAAAATCCGAAAAGTTTTATGTGTTTTAAGCCAGATTTTGACGGTCTCCTTAAAATCTTAGCTGTATTTGACGGGTAAATTGACCCATGACGAGCATTTACCCGTCAAATTCCATCCCCCATGCATGAGAGGAGCAACGAATTAAATCTATTAATATATACGACCAACATTAAGATACAACACAGTTGGGTGTACTTCGCCCGCAGGTAGGGACTAGGAAGTGCGAGCTGATGCCGTAGGAGAGTAGAGATGGACACAGAAAGCACCCAGAAGAAGAGAGCAGAGACGGCCACAGAAAGCACCCAGAAGAAGAAGAAAGATAATATTTTTGATCTATCGGCAAATTATTTTGACTTTGCCTCGGTTCTCCGCTTACCCTCTGAAACCGCCAATCCAGCATCTGACCCCCACAAGGTGTCCCTAGATTTAGATTTAGGCGTAGAGCTACCCTCCACGTCCAGTCTGTACGCCCCAATTCCAAATGATAATGAAATTGGAAATGGAAATGGAGAAATTGAAGAAGAGAAACAGGGCATGGGCATGGGCATGAACAGATGGAGTTGTAAGGCGTGTACGGCTGAATTCTCATCGCTACAAGAACAACGCTCTCATTTCAAATCGGATTTCCATCGTTTCAATGTAAGTCTCTGTGACGAGTATTGATTTCAGATAAAAAGTTACTGCTATTGCAAAGGATGAAATACTCAATTGAATGTCCGCGACTCACTAAAATGTCAAGCAAAAGCTACTTCTGTTCTACAGAAAGAACGAATTCCTCATTGAAGTTTATTTGCAAATCGCAGAGTTTTGGTTATTGAATGGTCCCCGTGGGTTGCCTGCTTTACTATGGCAACCAGACATATGTACTTTTTCTATCATTAATTCCGCAATAAGCTTTGTTCATTTGCTGTCATGGGGTTAACTTAAAAGTAGTTGAATATACTTGCTAAGGCCAAAATTCAAGTTTTTTTTTNTCTATCATTAATTCCGCAATAAGCTTTGTTCATTTGCTGTCATGGGGTTAACTTAAAAGTAGTTGAATATACTTGCTAAGGCCAAAATTCAAGTTTTTTTTAACTTAGGCTGGAGGATATATGTTATATTTTTCAACGTTATTGCTAACTTTTTTATAGATTGGGAAAATGACGCCCTGCAAGACTAGACGAGATAGTGTGGACGAGGAGGCACATTACCTGTTGTACTATGTCCATGTAAAACTCAAAGAAAATAACTTAGAACCAGACACTGCAAACCTTGCAAACCTCTGCAGCAACTGTTGTGTGAATAATTTATTTATGTGATTTCATGGTAGATGAAGCTGTGAACTAGTTTTTTTCAAGTATCACTCCTGACCTCGCAAGCTGCCAGATCGGACCTTCAAAATCACGGTGAGAATGTGGGCACCTAATAAGCACAGAGCGCTAAAAAAAATTGTGAGTTATTGGATCAATTCCTTATAAAACGATTGCGGAGATCCAAGGAACTCGATTATGATTGTTATTGAATTCAGTCAAATAAAGTGGACGTGTCCGCTGGTTAATGTGTGGTGCCTTTTGTTATTGGGGGCATGTTTGATAACCACAGAGATCAATCAAGCAACATCCACAAGCCACTGCGTTCATTTTCTGCTCTATTCAATTTATGTTGCTTATAAAACATAATATGCATTAGCCTTCTATTATTATCTCAACGATGTTTATGATGATATGCATGCATATGGTTGTTGATGAAATTGTCATCGATGCCAACATGGACTTGCAGTGGCCCCACAGATTGTCATTCATGCCACCAAGTCCCACTTGCAATGCCTTGAACTCTTACAGAGTGGGTTTGCATCTCGCAGTGCCTTGGATCCCTTACAGAGTGGGTTTGTGCCTTGAAGCACCTTGTACTCAATGGGCCAGTTGACAAGGTCCTTGTACCCACAAGGTTGGATCATGGAGCCACCGCATTGTTGGTGATGCTGAAGACCCTGGTGATGATGTTGAACACCCTGGAGATGGTGCTGAAGCGCTTGCGGACAATGGAGAAGCCCTAGATGGGTTGGAGAAGCATTAATGACCCATTATGTGGTCATTCATGCTCTGATGGTGTCATGGTACCTTAGGAGAAGGCTTGGCACCCCCATAGGTGATGTCATGATGGATTTTGGCCTTTCGAGGTCTCTTGTATGGTTTAGGTGGTTGAAGAAGCCTTTAAAGAAGTCTTTGGACCCACGTTTGGTGAATTAGTGGCCCTTATACCCTTGGAGCCTCTACTTGCTTGATGTTGCCCTTACCACTTGGAGGAAGCACTTGATGGTCATGGTTTATTGTGGGTTTATTGATGGAGCCCTTCTTGTTGCACTCATGGTGTCCTTCTGACATGTTGATGGATTCCTTGAAGAAGCCCTCATGCACATAGGAATGAAGCTCTCTTGCATTTGATGATCATATGATTTATGATGGAGGAGCCTTTGGACATGCCCATGGATCCTTGCTTAGCCGTCAATCTTGATGAAGCCTTGGTGGTGTCCTCCTTGCCTTGTTAAGGAGTTCTTTGTGTCATGATAGAGCTCTTGATTGGTGATGTAGCCCGTGGTGCCATAAAAGTACTTGAAGATACCTTCAAGATGAATTCAAGTCAAATTTGATGTCCTGCACAAATTGAAGAATTTAAGGGTGAAGGACCATGTGTTTGCAAAAAAGCCCATCATAGAATGATAGCCCTTGTCATGCCGTTTCCAACAGTAGGTGGCAGGTCACGTAACTCCTTATTGTTGAAAATATATGATTTTTTGAAGTTGGTGTACCCCATTTTTTTGGGGCAGCCGACCAAACAAAAGAGATTTTTTTTCAATTAAAATTAAATTTTTTAAACAGGTCGGCCCAGTAAAAATCCTACGAAATGTGTATAAATACCCAAGTCATGCCATCATTTTGTTTGTGTGAAATTCGGAAGAGCTCTGAGATTTTTCGGGTGTATTTACTGAGGAATTTTGTGTAGCAGCAGTAAGGAGCAGCCATCGAATTTTTTACAGCAGTCTGTTTTTTTTTGATGCCCTAACTTCTTGGCCAAGAAAAATTTCGTGGGAGCAGATGTAGCAGCAGTAAGGAGCAGCTAACGAATTTTTTACAGCAGTCTGATATTTTTTTTATGCCTAACTTCTTGGCTAAGAAAAATTTCGGTGGGAGCAGTCCATGCCTGTTTTTTGGTATAATGTTTTTCTTTCCTTCTTCTTGCTGCAATTTGACAGTCCAAGATTTCGGTGGTGAACAGTGAGCAGTCTGAATTTTAGCCACAGTCAAGGTATCTCGGAAATTTGGGTCTCAGTCATAAGAGACAGCTGCAAGAGATCTCTTTTTTGATGACTGTGGTAGCTGCAGTACAAAGGCAGGCAAGCAAGTTTGTTTTTATTTGTTTTGATTTAGGGTGGCTCTGAGTTGGAAGAAAACATCAGTAAGAAAGCTTTGATATACTCTGAATTCATATCAAAATGCAGCATGCATAATCCACAAAAGATAGATGAAGAATATGTTCTAGCATTGATATGAACTTTAGTGCATGCTAGCAATCAATGTTTTAGACATTATGAAGTATTGTCTTGCTGATCCGAAGTATTCTTGAAACTCTAAGGATTATACAACTATAAAGATACAGTTAAGGATTGAAGTCTAAACGTTAGTAAGTGTATCGCTAGCACATCATTTTCTTTGAATATTGTGAAGCTAGTCATGACTGTGTAAACCTGAAGTGAGATTAGTCATGATGAACTATGACTACTAGTCTAGATGTGAACTCAGATGGATATGTTTGAAGACATCTGTTGAAGGTTTTTTTTTGGTTACTACACCAGCAGATGGCTTGATCTTTTTGTGTGGATACAAGTAGTAGTCCAATGATGTTTGCAGGTCAAGGTGAAGATATAACCTTTATCAGAATTGCTACAGACTTATTGAAAGCAGACTGGGCGATGGTAAAGCTTTGCACTTCTACTGAAAACTCCATATCGCAGGCATAAAGAAAGAAGTTTGGATGAGAACCAGTTGATCTCCAAAACTTGAAGCAAAACTTGAAGTGGAGGATGATGAGTGAAGTGAACAGTAGTTTATGCATACAGACCGTGATGACTGTGATTTGATGGTATACTGAATGAAAATGATGATACTCTATACACATACCGTATTGTGATATGATGTTGATGATGTTTGATGGCGCCTACCCTATGTTGATGAACATTTCATGACTGCCCTATAAATGACATATGCAGACCACAATGACTTATGCAGATGACATCTATAGCAATTTGAATTTGATGAGCATATACTTGTTGATATTCCATGATGATGATGATGCTTTGTTGATCAGTGTTGCAGCAGTAAGCATAGAATGACCAGCAGAGTTGATCAACAGAAGAAGGATTGACCAGAGGTTGATGGGCAACACTCATGAGCAACAATCATGAGCTGCAGTCATGAGCAGCAGTGAGCAGATGAACAAGATTCGCGGACCTATGACCAGCAGTAGCGATGAGCATAGTTGATTAGCAGATGATGTGGAACATTGATGGGTAGGGATGATGAGCACAAGCAGAGATTGAGCAGCAGAGATGGTTGAGCAGCAGATTGATGACAATCAGTGATTGGCATCAAGCTTGCAAGTAGTGACTTGCACTTGAGGCTTGGACTCCTCAACCATTCTTAGTTAGAGCTAAGAAAACCAGGCTGGGTCTTGTTACAGAGTTGGTGCTCTCTTTATCAATTGGTGTTGATTGTAATCGAGAAGATTGTTGTCTTCCATGTACAATAAATAAAGATCAAATTCCAAATATTCTTGTGTCTCTTTCGATGTGATGTTTTGCTTATGACTCATGATGAATTTGATTATGCAATTGATGACTGACTCTGATTGATTAAAGAAGTTAAAAATGATTAAAATTGTTCACACACTGATTCACCCCCCTCTGAGTGTGGCCATTGTGTCTAACAATTGGTATCAGAGCCGGCCTTTGTCATAAGCCTAGCAAGCTTGAAGGAGATCTGTGGAGACACAATGGAAGTAAAATAAGAGTCATTAAGCAATGATGTGCCTATACTTGATATGACATTATTTCAGTTGGAGGAGCAAAACTAAGGCTTATCTGAAAAAAATTGGTGTTTGGGAGATTGTGATCAATCCACTTGCTCTATCAAACAAGAAGGAAAAATCATCTGCACAGAAGGAAGCATAGAAGGAAGCAAAGAAGGACAATACTATCGCCTTGAAGTTCCTCATGGATGGACTTCCCAGCTCAGTGAAGGAAAGTGTAGGGGAGTACACTTCAGCCAAATATCTATGGTTCAAATTAGAGAGCGAATATCAGAAGGCAAGACCATAACTCGAAAAGACAGATCAAGAATCAGAAGACAAGCCCACGGAAGAGATCAATCAAGAAGAATAGAAGCAAGAAGAGGACTCCAGTAAAGGTATGGACTCTTGTGATTGTAATGATAGCTTGTGTGATGAAATTAAGAAGGTTCTTGCAGATGATGATGAAGGGCTATCAAAGGCTGCACATGAGATACATCTCACGTTACTAAATATTGATCTCAGAGCTCACTGGTTTCTGAACACAGTAAATTTGAACCAGAGTGACTTCATGAAGTTCAAAAGGAAAATCTTGAACTTCTTGAATGAATATCAACAAAAGACCATGACAATGAAAGTGTTGCTTGTGAAGCTCAAAAACAAGGGCAAAGAGTTGCGGGATCAAATGAAAGACAAGGATGTTGAAGTTGAACAACTAAAGAATGAATTGATCAGTCAAACGGAAGAACTGAAAGAGCCTGTTGAAGAGCTTGAAGAAATTAGAGAGGTTAATCATGATCTGAAGACTTAGTTGGAGAAAGCCAAGAGGATAGAAGAAATCCTGAAGATTCAGCTGGAAGAAAAGGAGGAGACTATCCAAAAGCTGGAAATGGAGGTAGTTGGTCTCAAGAAGAAAGCTGAGAAGAATGATGCTTTTGTCAAGTTCAAGGACAATTCAGTTGTCCTAGATAAGATCTTGGATTGCCAAAGATCTCCATGTGACAAAACTGGTCTTGGTTACAAGAATGACAAAGTAAAATCTGAAGATGACACTTGGTCTCCGAAGACTCCAGAAGCAGGTCCATCAACATCCAAAGCTACTCCCCATGCACCTGCACATGACAACAAAGACCTTGGTAATTCAAGGATGCATCAAGAAGTGAGATCTATTCCTCAAGGCAAGTTCAGAAAAGAAACAACTCCAAGACCCAGATATGAAAGTGGTTTCAATGGTTATTGTTATTTTTGTTCTAACTTTAGTCATAAGGCTATGTATCGTAGATTCTATGGAAGAAGAAGGGCTGGAAGCCCCAATGACTCAGTTAGATGCTGGACATGTAATCAAGTTGGACATGTTGCTGCCACATGTCACACATTGAGATGTTACACTTGCAGTGGGTTTGGCCACAAAGCCCAAGAATGTGCAAGTCAAAGAAGTCAACCAAGAAGGAGTCCTTCATATACATCGGCAAGAAGATTTGAAGATCAGAAGATAAGTGTCACAGTCAGGGACACTCTCAAGCATGGAGACATGAAGCTGATCAAAGAAGTGTTGGAAGTTCCAACAGCGCAGTCAGGTGCTGGACATGCAACAATGTTGGTCACATTGTTGCACATTGTCGTACGATGAAGTATTATAGTTGCGGTGGATTTGGGCACAAAGCTCAAGATTGTAGTACACAGAAACAACCCTTGAGAAGTTTCCTTTACAACTCATTAAGGAAAGCCAATACAGATGAAGGAACAAATGTTGAAAGAACAGATGCCAAAAAGCAAGTATGGATGAAGAAGACTGAGCAGTTGTAGATAGGAGAGGTTGATAAGAGTAGGGAGGATGGATGCCATGTGGCAAGCCAAGTGTAAGGTCTCTTAAAGACCTTAGCACACCTTGAGTTCATGAGGCTGGAGGATGAACTCAAAGGAGAAAGGATGACTACCCAAGTATACAGACAGGTCCTAGGATCGTGCATATTGACAAGGGGAGCAATGATCAGTGATCAGTGATTTCAGATACAGGTATGTGGATACCCTTTGTCATTGATGCCAAAGGGGGAGAGATGAAGACAAAAGGGGAGCATGCTCACAGGGGGAGCATGAGTTGTTGTCATCAATGACAAAGGGGGAGATTGTTGATGAAATTGTCATTGATGCCAACATGGACTTGCAGTGGCCCCACAGATTGTCATTGATGCCACCAAGTCCCACTTGCAGTGCCTTGAACCCTTACAGAGTGGGTTTGCACCTTGCAGTGCCTTGGATCCCTTACAGAGTGGGTTTGTGCCTGGAAGCACCTTGTACCCAATTGACAAGGTCCTTGTAACCACAAGGTTAGATCGTGGAGCCACCACATTGTTGGTGATGCTGAAGACCCTGGTGATGATGTTGAACACCCTGGAGATGGTGCTAAAGCGCTTGCGGACAATGGAGAAGCCCTAGATGGGTTGGAGAAGCATTAATGACTCATTATGTGGTCATTCATGCTCTGATGGTGTCATGGTACCTTAGGAGAAGGCTTGGCACCCCCACAGGTGATGTCATGATGGATCTTGGCCCTTCGAGGTCTCTTGTATGATTTAGGTGGTTGAAGAAGCTTTTAAAGAAGTCCTGGACCCACACTTGGTGAATTAGTGGCCCTTATACCCTTGGAGCCTCTAGTTGCTTGATGATGCCCTTACCACTTGGAGGAAGCACTTGATGGTCATGGTTTATTGTGGGTTTATTGATGGAGCCCTTCTTGTTGCACTCATGGTGTCCTTTTGACATGTTGATGGAATCCTTGAAGAATCCCTCACGCACATAGGAATGAAGCTCTTTTGCATTTGATGATCATATGATGTATGATGGAGGAGCCTTTGGACATGCCCATGGATCCTTGCTTAGCCGTCAATCTTGATGAAGCCTTGGTGGTGTCCTCCTTGCCTTGTTAAGGAGTTCTTTGTGTCATGATAGAGCTCTTGATTGGTGATGTAGCCCTTGGTGCCATAAAAGTACTTGAAGATACCTTCAAGATGAATTCAAGTCAAATCTGATGTCCTGCACAAATTGAAGAATTTAAGAGTGAAGGACCATGTATTTGCAAA
Organism: Pseudotsuga menziesii; assembly: GCA_001517045.1. Taxonomy (NCBI): domain Eukaryota; kingdom Viridiplantae; phylum Streptophyta; class Pinopsida; order Pinales; family Pinaceae; genus Pseudotsuga; species Pseudotsuga menziesii. Next base: position 257,449 of record LPNX010930482.1, on the reverse strand, counting down.
TAAGCCCATCATAGAATGATGGCCCTTGTCATGTCGTTTCCAAGGGTAGGTGGCACGTCACGTAACCCCTTACGGTTGAAAATATATGATTTTTTGAAGTTGGTGTACCCCACCTTTTTGGGGCAGCCGACCAAACAAAAGAGATTTTCTTAAAATTAAAATTAAATTTTTTAAACAGGTCGGCCTAGCAAAAATCCTACGAAATGTGTATAAATCAAGGTTACAAAAACCGAACCGGTGGACGAATCGGTCGACACTCAGAACCGGATCCAGAACGGAACTGGTAAAAAATCGGGTCAAAAAGCAGTCCACCAAAAATATATAAAATATTTAAATTTAAAAAAAAAAAAAAATTCATGTGCATCCATGTGAATTCAAACCATTATACACAAAATATGCAAAGTTTCTCATGTATATAGCATATAAGAGTTCATAGAACCAAAATAGCACTTAACATCCAGTGCAATCCATGTCTATATTAAAATACATCAACAAAAAGGTTCTAAATGGCCTATACAAAAGACTAGAGTCAAAGACTAAACAATCTAATCATCAGAATCGTCTGAATCCTTAGGGTCAGACTCATCAGAGGCCTCAGACTCAGACTCCGAGCCATCATCTACAACCTGATCCTCAATATGGGGTGTCTGAGCTTGGGCCACCTGACTTGACTCCCCTGGTCCAGAAGGCACATGTCCAACATCAACTCCCACTTCCTGCTGTTGTGGAAGTGGGTCCAAATCCAGCCATGAGAGGTCTTCATTGTCAAATGTTGCTGGCTGAGTCTCCACAATCCAATTTGATGATGCATCACCATCATCTAAGAAAATGGAACACGATTCAGGGGTCTTGTTCTGCAATTGGTTGTGCTTCAACCTAAGGTTGTACTGAACAAATACCATATCATTCAACCGTTTTTGCTCTAAACGGTTGCGCTTCTTGGTGTGTATATGCTCAAAAACACTCCAATTGCGTTCACAACCAGAAGCATTCCATGTTTGGCTCAATATTCGAACTGCAAACTTTTGCAAATCAGCGCACTGGCTGCCAAATTGTTGTCACCAATATGCTGCATGTAAGGACAAATAAAAATTAGAAAATGAATTTAAGCACAAACTCGAAAAAAAATCCAATGAATTAAAATTTACTTCGTAATTAATTACCTGGAGGATCTTTTGATCTACCTCGTACGGCTGTAGCCAAGCCAAAGATACCAAGACTCTCATTGAAATGCAAGAGCTTGTTGTGTATTTCATCTTGTTTATTGGGATCAGAGACCATGCGCTCAATGCATTTATATAATCCTTCTTTTACCTCTCCATCTGCTTCAAAATCTTTTGTGTAATGGTACCTTCAGAAGATTCAAGACAAAAAAGATGATCACATTAAAAAAAGTATAAACGTTTGCAATTAAAATTTAGTAATATAACTTAAAACTTTGAAATTAGTTACCTTGGATTCAAGTAATAGCCTGCAGCATGTAAAGGCCGATGAAGTTGTCTGTACCATCGTTCATTAATGATTTTCCACATAGGAAGATATTTTTGTCTTTTGCCTTCATATGCTTCCTTTATTGCCTCCTTGGCTTGATCCATGGCCTCATAAATAAACCCCATTGCTGCTTTATCACCATCCACCATTCTCAGGATTTTCACAAGAGGCTGGCTGAAAATTATGATCACCTCTGCCTTTTTCCAAAATGCTTTCTCATAAACTTTATCAACAATGTCTTTTCCATCAGCCTTCTTGCTCCATTGAGATGCATTCCACTCATCACAAGAGAACATCTTCCTCGAGTTGGCCTTTTGCTCAATCAAGGACTGCAATTTAAGGAAATTTGTTGCAAATATTGTGGTAGCTGGCCTGACAAGCTCTTTTCCACCAGTGCATTTTCTCATAAGGGTCAAAACCCATGAGTGGTTGTAAATGTATCTTGTGATAGATTTTGCTTGTTCCACGCACTTTCTCACCCACTCAATTTTCCCAATATCCTGAAGCATGAGGTCCAAACAATGGGCTGCACATGGAGTCCACCAAATGGTGGGATGTTTGTCCTCTAACAACTTTCCAGCGGCAACATAGTTGGAGGCATTGTCTGTGATAACCTGCACTACATTTTCAACCCCCACCTCCTCAACTACGTCATCCAAAAGACGAAATAGTAATTGTGCATCCTTCAATTGATCAAATGCATCCACTGATTTAAGGAACATAGTCCCTTTTGGGCAAGCAACTAGGAAGTTAAGAATGGTGCGACCTCTTGCATCAGTCCATCCATTAGACATGATTGTGCACCTTGTTTTAGTCCATGAGTTTTTGAACTCTATGAGGTATTCTTGTACCCTTTCAACTTCATTTTTCAAAAGTACCTCCCTAATATCCTCATAGCCAGGGTCCTTGAAGCCTGGGCCACATAAAGCTATAGCATCCAACATAGGTTGATAATATATCGACCTTGAAGCATTGAAAGGTATGTCTGCATCATACCACCATCTAGCAATGCATTCCCAAGCAACCTCCTTTTCCACCTTCTTCCATTTGGCATCAATGGTGGGATGAGCACCAGGGGTAGTGCGGGGTTGAAAGAAAGACTCAAGGCTACCACGGGGTTTTTTAAATTGGGATGTACTACTACCAACACCACCAACTACAACATTTTCTTCCCTAGGAATGGTATAAGGATCATGGGCAGGGCTGGGAAAACTAGAGGATTCTTCAAAACTAGGGTTTCTCTCAAGAAAAGCAGAGCTACAACTTCTCCCTATCTCTCTTTGCACCCTCATGTTTTTGGATTTTTCAGATTGGTAAGATTCAAGAAGACCAAGCATCTCAGCTCTCAAGTCATCGGGGACTTTGAGGCATGGTCTTACATTCCCCCTTGTACCAGCTAAGTGTTGTTTCAACCTATTTATACCTCCCCCCCCCAACTTCCTTCTGGCAATAGTTACACACAAATTTTCCCTCAACTAATTGACAATGTACCTATGCAACATCTTTTCCACCTTTCGGGGCCATGGCAAGCAATATAAATCTACAAATCAAAACTTTTTTTTATTTCTATGAAAAAAGAACAACGCTATCAAAGTTTAAAGAGACTATTCCATACAAAATTAAATGAATGCAGACTACAGTGCACATTTAGAGCCTTTTTACATACCTTGAAGAGTGCCTCCAAAATGCTCCAAATCTGATTCAAATGTCTCCAAAGAGATTTAGCCCACAAATTCTCCAAAATACTCCAATCTCCTCTTCCAATCAGCCTAGGAACCAACGCTAAGACCCTTAACAATCAGCACAATCAAACTTCAAAGATCCGAAGACACTCAAGCACATACTCGAAAACACTCGGATGAATAGTGTGAGTGAAAGAGAGGGGGTGGGGGTCTTTTTATAGGTTCATGAGGTGTCTTTTGGGTGTCCAGATACATCCCCCCCAGCCAACATTCGAAAAAAAAAAAATTAAAAAAAAATCAAATTTTTGAGCCTCCATACAGACCGACCGGTTTACTGAGAAAACCAGTTTTGAACCGGTTCGATACCGAACCGGGCGGTTCGGGGACCAACTCGGCCGGTTCGGGATCAAACCGGCCCAAAACGGCTCGGTGGTTCGGTTCGGACTGAAAACCCTCTGGAACCAGGTTGACCGACCGATTTAGCCGGTTCCGATCCGGTTCTGGTATGCTTGGTGGATACAAGTAGTAGTCCAATGATGTTTGCAGGTTAAGGTGAAGATATAACCTTTATCAGAATTGCTACAGACTTACAGAAAACATACTGGGCGATGGTAAAGCTTTGCACTTCTACTGAAAACTCCATATCGCAGGCTTAAAGAAAGAAGTTTGGATGAGAACCAGTTGATCTCCAAAACTTGAAGCAGAACTTGAAGTGGAGGATGATGAGTGAAGTGAACAGTAGTTTATGCCAAGGTTACTTGGAAGCGGAAGCGGAAGCGGGAAGCGCCTTTTTCAAAAGAATCCGGTTAGGAAGCGTTTTCGGAAGCGTTTTTAAAAAATATATATATTTTTATATATTTTGATAACAAAAGCACCTAGAACATTGAATTAGTTATGAAAAGCATAAAAACATGATATAAACCATGGTCCATATTCATAATACCATATAACATCATTAATCAATCATCAATGATTCAATCATCTAGTAGTGAATTCGTCAACCATAGGTCCAATATCCAGATTCCATATTACATAACATCAACATTTATGCTTCAAATTTTAACATCAACCATGAAATGAAAGTTGAATCAATTCAATTTCATGAAGCATCATAATCATTGATTCATTACCAATAATGCAAAGTTGAAAACATTGAACTTCAAAAGTAGGTTGAACTTCAAACTTCAAACTTGAATTGCCATGTAATGTTTACAAAATGTCAAAATATACCATAATAAGTTATAACTACAAAAGAGTCAATGTTCTAGAAAATGTAAGGTACTGTAAACAAGAAAAAACAAGAAAAAATCTAATGTTTCCTCTTGCCACGAGAAATTTCTAATTTCTTTTCCCGTGGCCTATGAACAATGGGAGTTGTATCATCTCCCCCTGTAGCTCGTGAAGCTAGAGCTGCTGAACCACGTCCAACACCTACACGCCCCCCACTCACTGATGCGAATGGAGGTTGTGAACCTGAAGGCAAAGCTGGTGCATCGGATGGGAACAAGCTACAAGTTGGTGGTGGCATTGCTGCTGCTGCTGCTAGGTCATCTTCCTCACCCAAAAGCTCTAGCTCCAAGCGCTCTAAAGTTAAGGATCCATCCTCCAAGTTATGCTCCTCCGGATTGTTGTCCCAAGTGACATATGATCTATCAGTTTTGGCCCACTCATAGTAATGACTCAACAACCTCAAGTTGTAATGTACATAAACCAAGCTTTCTGCCCGGTTTTCATTTAATCTGTTTCTTTTCACGGATTGTATGAAGCTATAGGTGCTCCAACACCTTTCTGCAGAGGAACTGTTAACCACCTGTGAAAGCACTCTCATTGCCATTTTATACAAGCGCGGGCATGGTGAGCCATACATGGTCCACCATTCCATAGAAGACACCCTATCTCGATCTCTTTTTGCATACAAAGTACCAAACGGACCAAGCTCACTAAGGTATTTGCTTAATTCACTGCGCAAATAGTCACATTCATCGGGATCACTGACCAACTTATATATAGCAGTCATGTACCCAGCCTGTACCTCTGAATCTGTGTGAGGCTTTTTCCTTTCCATACCCCCAGGTGCTGGTTTGGCCAACCAAGACGGAGAA